>JAKOGI010000133.1:115000-462500 GCA_029747015.1 Carnegiea gigantea | reverse complement strand
CGAGGATGTGTGGGCAACGTTTGAGGATAGATTTCCAGAATGGTTCAGAGCGTATGTATGTATCTTCCAATGTGTTTTGCGTACGTAGCGGAAGTATTTCTGTAGTTTCAGGTTAATGACAATATCTTCGACCATTTGTGGTTATGACGGCCATGTAAGTCTTGCACTCCAACGTCGACAACGATATCATAAGAGCACTCGCGTATGGCCCTAAAAGGCATGTTCGTCGTTGGGATCATTATTACATGAATGGCTTCAACTTCCACACATATGAATATGGGAAAAACAAGTCAACAATGAATTACGGCGTGTGCGTGAAAGGGACAGATGGAAAGGAATATTATGGCATTCTGCATGATGTAATTGAGTTGCACTATATTGGGGATATTCGTCCATATAAGATGATCTTGTTTAAGTATGATTGGTATGACTGCATTAATGGTATTGTTATCCATGACACATACAAATTGGTCGATGTAAATCACATGAAAAGATATCCTAAGTATGATCCATTTGTCCTAGCAAGTCAAGTCACGCAAGTGTGCTTTATGCCTTATCCTATGAAGGACAACAGTAAAAAGGATTGGTGGGCTAGGTTAAAAATGAAACCAAGGTCAATAATAGATGCCCCCGAAGAGGATACACCATTCCAAATAGATGAAAACGACAACCCACCTAGTTTAGGAGAAATTGACGTAGACGACGATGTCCACATCGTGCCGAAAGAGGAAGATGACACAGATGACAATGAGGATGAGGAGGTTGATGCCATCGATGGTGGATACGGAGAGGAATGGCACGGCGGGTTACTAGATGAAGATGATGATAATGCTTATGAGGATGATGATGAGTACTTCACCGAGTCAATGTTTATATAGTGTACGTCGTTGACTAATTTGTGCGCAGCATGTGGTTTTTTGTGTTAGTATGTGTTCCATATGTTAAATGTATGCAAACTTCTATTACAATGCTCTCCCTCAATTCGTTATGTTATTTGAGTTGCATGTTTTCATATCGGAATGTGTATTGCTTGTTGCACTAATGTGTATATGCAATTTGTGACCTTCGTAGCACAATTTCCAACATTGCTCAGTGTATCATTTTTAGTGTCGTTTGGCATACAATTTTCAAATTTAAATGCATGCACTTATGTAACTAACTTTCCTACCATTGCGCAGGAGTTGATGAGCATGGATGGTTCCAGCAGATCCATCGCCCAATACGACTCCCAGGAGACGCAGCCTCCGGAGTTTCCGTTAGAGAACACTAGCACCATGATGACAAGGGTACGACTTATGCCTAACACCGACATGTGGTAAGCGTCGTTAACTTTGAAAATCCACGATCGGGATGCGTACTACATTTTTATTTCATTTGTGGGTAATGCTCTATCGTAGGTTTGGTCATCGAGATGTCGCACGAGTCATCTCTGATACCATTCGAACTTACTACAAGGACGCCTTCATGTGTTGGAGGGACGCCCCTGAGGATCACAAGCAGTTTTGGTGGAATTATTTTAAGGTAAAGTTTTTAAACTTTATAATATTGTATGTTCGTTGGTTTAGTAGCATTGATTAAGGTTTATGATACCGACATTAATTTAGGTTCCATAAGTATAGTTAGGTAAATTGATTTAGGTACAACATAAGCGATGCACGTCTATCATATCACTTACATACATCGAACATATATGTGACGTAAACAATGACCCCGTTTTATGAATTTCTGGGATGTAAACCCCCAATGCTTCGGATGTGTGATCCGTTCTTATGTGTACTTGGTGTACTCCGAGTGTGTGGCCCGTTGAGCGTGCGAATGTCTTCTGTAATTGTATTTGTTGCAGGGAAGTAATTTATGGCTGTAAGCCTGGGATATGGTCTATTTTTAGGCGAAACTCTGTCCGTTTCTTCGCAAGAATAGTTCAAATAAAAATAAAGTATGTCCTGTTTTATTTTGGGAAGTAATGGAATAGGTACGTGTTAACTATAACTGGAAGTCTTTCAGTGGCTGTTGCATCAGGTATGTAATTAGTTTTCTACAAATCATCAGGTACCTTCCTTGAAGAGAGGTAAACACTTTGTAGCACGGGGACTTTGCATCCCCCCTATTCTTTGTTTGCCTTCTAGAATCTTCTGACACTGGATATGTTGGGAAAGTTGGATTGCATGTTGGAAATAAGGTGTCTGTGGTCACAAGTGACGTAACAAACATTTTCTTGTTCATCCTGGTTTGTCCTTTGATCTACGTGCATGGAGTGGGCATTCGTTGTGTGACATGTTTCTTTTCTGTTTCTTAGTGTGTTTTCGTTATTATGTTTAAAACATGACCACTTATTTTGAGTTTTGTTGCAAATGAACATGACCACTTATGACTACTTATGAGTTTCATTGCAAACTAACACAATGCAATCGAATTGTGTTCTATTCTTTGGAATTTCACATGCAGCAACGATTCACATGGGATCCAGAGCATGAGGCATTGGTCAGAAAAGAATGGCAATGGAAGGTGCGTGTGAGGGTGAAAGACATAGTGAACAAGGCCGGGATGGGCCCTCCGGAGAAGATCATTCCTTGGATGACGGATCATCTTCGCGCATCATTGCAGAACAAGAGGAAAACAGAAGAGGAATTCAAGAAGCGGTCGGAGCGGAACAGGAAGAACAAGATAGAGGGGCCGAAGGCTAAGATTGGACACAGTCAGGGGTCAATATCGGCGACAATGTGGGTCGAGAGACTGGTATAAAATTCTAAACTACTTCACTGGAATACATGGTTTTAACTTTACAAGGTTGCTAATGTAAATAGATATATGTGTATATAATAGACGAAGCAATTGGGAAGAAGACCTTCGGCTGCTGAGTTGTTTGTGACCACTCATTCCAAGGTTGATGAGAATGGTCAGCGCATTTGGTGCGATGCTTACGCGCAGAGTGTTTATGTAAGTACTACATGAAAGAACATTACACTATTAGTACTTTGGTATATATATCTACGTGGATAGGGGGCCATTTGATTTAGGAACATGATATTTTCGTTGGTATACGACAATTGATTTAGGTACATGATACCAACGTTGATTTAAGTTTCATAAGTATTGATTTAGGTACATCATAAGCCGATAACGTCTATCATATCACTTACCTACATCGAACACGTATGCAACATAAACAATTATCATGTTTTCTGAATTTTTGGGATGTAATCCCCAATGCTCCGGATGTGTGATCCGTTGAGATGTATATTTGGCGTACTCCGGGCATGTGGTCCGTTGAGCGTGCGATTGTCTTCTGTAATTTTGCTTATTGCAGAGAGGAAATTATGGCTTTAAGCCTAGGATATGGTCAACTTTTAGGTGGAACTCTGTCCGTTTCTTCCCATAAATATATATATATATATATATACACACACACACAAACCCCCCCCCAGACACAGGGAGAGAAGTGAAGATGAAAGTGCATGCATTAGACTACATATATGGCATATGATATGTGGCTATAATATCGCTTCAATTTAGGTAATGTAATCTTTGTTTATAGGAAAATGGCGAGGAGTTAATCTTCAAAGATGAATTGAGGTAATCTCATTAAGTTGCCCCATTTTGCTGGACTCTTTTTACTCATTCCGATGGTGCAGGACAAATATGAGCAACTGAGGCAAGAACTGATGTGCAAGTCAATTCAGCAGCAGATGATCACCTGTTCTTCAAGGCTAGTGGTGGCTGGAGTGAGAAGGGAACTATATACGGACTTGGAAGAGAGGGTCCTGCCATGTTTGAGAGACCGACCACGTCTAGGCGTACTAGCTACAACAGTTCGTGCATATTCCTCCCCAATAGTTACTCAGCTCCAGGATCAATTACAAACAACACAGAATGAGCTGCAGACGACTCAAGCTCGACTACATTCGACAGAGGAGGAGTTGAGGGGTACTAGGGAGGAGTTGAGTGGTACGAGGGAGGAGTTGGAAGCTACGAAAAAGTAGCTGGATGATCAAAGAAATGGACTGTTGAAGCTTAATGCTCGGTTTGATAGCTTCTCGGCGCTCCTTGGCCACCCCACCCGTGCAGACAACTCTCAAGCATCGTCATAGATGTAGGTATGTGTGGTTGTACCCTGTAACTTAGTTGGGTGCGTACTTGTAATTACTTGAACAATGTGGAACATTGGTCTCGGGACTTCATGTATGGCGGATAACCATTTTGGGCGGTGTTGGGGATTTCGTTTGACATGGAACTGTTGTAGTTGTAGTATTAGAATGCGAAATTGTAAAAATTTTGGTGTATTTTCGAATGCCAGAGCATGTACCTCAATATTGTATTTAGGGGCAATTGTGGCCCGAATATGTAAATAGCGTGATGTGTAAAATGTAGGCGGTATGGGCAACTGTGGTCAAATGGAAATTTCGGTCTCTGTTTGAGACCGAAATAGAAATTTCGGTCTCCAATTTCACTTAAACGGCTCCTCGGTCTCTAGTTGAGACCAAAATGAATTCGGTCTCCAGTTAAGGCCGAATGAATCGGTCTCCACTGGAGACCAGCCCATTTTGGTCTCAAATGGAGACCAGCGCGTAGTGGTATTCAATAGAGACCGTATGACCTGGTCTCAAATGGAGACCGGTGACTTTGGTTTCAATCAGAGACCAAATGGGCCGGTCTTTAATTGAGACCGTTTGATTGGTCTCAATTAGAGACCGACTGATTTTGGTCTCAAGTGGAGACCGTTGTGTCCAAACTCGGTCTCAAATTTTGAATTGCTACCAAACATTTTGAGACCGATACATTTCGGTCTCTGTTCGGTCCCCAAATTTAAATGGAGACCGAATTTTCTACTTTGGAGACCGAATTGGTTCAGTCTCAAAACAGGCGGCATGTTTTGTGTGTGTGTGTGTGTGTGTGTGTGTGTGTGTGTGTGTGTGTGTGTGTGTGTGAAATTGCGTCCTTTGTTTTGGCTCCTGAGATTGAGTTATGCGAAGTTCATTCTTATTATGTCATGCCTCACAATAATTAAGATTTGTATTTTAATTTTTTTTTTGCAGGATCTTCTCCTTTAGAAAAATCAGATTCCATACTAATACTGATACTAATAATAAAGAACCTTATAATTCTGATATAGAAATTGAAGTACTAATTAATAAAATAGCTTGGGCAAGGTTTTCTATGTGCCAATTTGAATAATATATGTAATAGACTCATGAAGCTTAAAAAAATGCTTAAAAAAGGCTAAGATTTGATGTCTTCAAAGTATGAAACCCTAAAGTGTACCAGAAAGGAAACAAAAGATTAAAAGAATAAATAAAGGAAATTAATTAAAATGGGAAGGCAAGAAAATAATTATATAAGCCGTCTAATTGTAAGACCCTTGCCTTTCCATTTTGTGGTTAAGGAAATGAAGGCTTTCTATAAAGCAGCAACTGCCTTTTTCTAAGAACAAAAAATTGCATGGATAAATAAATAACGTTACGTTCCACGTTAGTGCATGTGTTTGCATGAAAATGCATGAATTTTTGCATAAAGTTAATTTGTGTCTCCCAATACAATCTAACCCCGCGAATAATAACCAAGTGATGGACTAACATAATTGCTTAGGTGGAAACAATTAAGGATTGATCAGGGTAAATTAACTAACAAGAAAAATTAATTTACACATTGTGTCTAAAAACGTCTATACTCACCTTGGTTAGATCTTTAAATCTCAATCCGAAATTATATATAAAATTATATATCTCTATATTTCATCTGGGTAGAGTTATGAAGATTTAATGTACAGTCTCACTCATAAATTGTATATTAATTTTATTGGACCATAAACTTAAAAACACACTCTTTATATACGCACTCCTCAACAAATAAAAGTTGTTATCAAGAACTATTTGAATGGCATTAAATGATACTGAATTACGCTAAACGACGCTAATGTTAATGATAAACATCTATAATAATTTAAAACGACTAGCTCATACATGCCTTTTATTTTGTACCAAAATATTGATATAAGATATAAAAGTAATACATGCATGAGCTTATCAGATAGACTTATTTATCAATTAAGAAAAATATATATCAAAAGAGTAATTTCATTTCTCCTATATTATATTATATATGAATTTCTCTAGTGCTGAGACTTCAATTGCAAGAAGCCAACCATTCAATGCAAATGGCAACAGCACAATGACATTATTTGAATGCTGACTTTTGTATTTCAGACTGATCCTTTTTGTTCTTTGTGCATATTAATTACTAATTTTATAAAAAAAAATTAAAAGTCTGTCTCCATTTGCAACTTTTTGCACTTTACAGTTGGAGTCATGATATGTTTTTTTGACTAACAAAGGTTGCCATCAAATTTTTATATATACGACACATTGCAAAATTATGCATATGTAGGCTCCACTAATTAACAATGGGCTCTTCTAGCCAAATTTTTAAAAATAAAAAAAAAAAAGGGAAAACAATGGACTCACTTTGAAACGCAGTAAATGAAAGTGTAATGGGGGAAGAAAGAATGGTGTTAAAATCTTGATTCAAGTCATGTTCTTTTCGTTGGTGAATCTAAAACTACCAATTTCAACCAACTTCAACCTACATCAACTTAGTTCAACTCAATTTACGAACTTCAATAATAAAATATTAACGTCAATCTACTTCAACCTACTTCTCATTATTTTAACCAACTTCTACTCATCATATCCAAAAAAAAAGAAAAAATCAAACCACTTCAGTCAACTTCAACCCACTTTAATAAAAAAATACCCATTTCAATCTACTTCAACCCACCTCTACTAATCTCAACCAATTTTACACATTTACCAACTCATATTTTGTAACGAAATAACAGCCGTCAGTTCAATGAATGATACTCGTATAGGATAGCTGCTTGTAGTGCTCCTATTCAAATGAAGATTGATGAGCTTGATTCGTGTATTTATTTTCATGCAGAGTATTTCAACTATGAATATGACTACACTTATTCATTCACACCCTCAAGTCCAAAAGAGTTTTTTTTTTTTTTTTTTTAAACGAACACTATCTTTAATATATAACAGCCCTACATGCATCTAAAATTATAATAATTTCTAGCTATGCAAATGTCGAAGGGAAAGAAAAAATCAACATAAGATTAAACTCTTTCATTCAAAGCTTTTGCTTGCTCTGGAATTATGATAAGACTTGGTCCAATCTTTTAACTGATCATGAATCAATGACTAAATATTCTTATTAAAAGCAAAAACATAGATATTTTCATACAGTCTATATCGAGTGAATTGTGAAATAAAACTAAATAAACTTTAAACTAAGGAAAGAGCAACCCAACAAAAATTGAGTTACGAGTGCATGCTCAAAAAAGGTAACAATCAAATTCACTTTGATGTATTGAATTTGTTTCTTTGCTTTCTAATCTATCCAACCTCATGTTTTTTTGTTTAAAGGGTTTTAATTCATGTCACTCCTAAGGGTTTTGGTACAATACAATGCTGGAAACATTGATTCTAGGCAGCCAACTAGCTGTGATGATGTTCCATTTTGAAGTTTGGATCGATTTGAAGAGATATTATGAGAGAACAAAAAATGACAAAGGCATAATAATGGTAGCTAGAAATAGAACTACCACAACTAAAAGTAAGTGAAAGTGGTCCATGACCCGATAAATAAGAATGAGACATGTCACATATGAAAGTATATCACATTATTAAACAGTATATGTAACATAAACTTTCTTCATAGGAATGTCTCAAGTAGGTTTTTACAATCAAATATTATACGTTTATTTTTTGTTGAATATAAATCTGCCATACTATATATATACACATAAATCTAAGGGATGCATAAACAATAAATCGTGAAGAACTTTCGAAAAATTCCTTGAAGTAATTTTTGTGTCTAGTATCTGTTAAATTAGAATCGATATAACGCTTTTCATGGCACTTTTAAGGAGTTTTTCCATTGGACAATTTATGAGTTCCACAACGCTGTGTGAGAAGTCCCTTTCCTACACAACTTTCGTTGGTGTCAAAATAATGATGTGGAAAGAATGACTTCTTCCTTCATCACATAGTCTCTTATCTTGTACCCGTAAACATAAATACATATCTGTTACATTATCTACTTATTCATGTCATATTCTTCTTGTTCACATTAAATCTAACCTAACATCAGAATATTTATTATTGATGCCTACTGTTAACCACACAATCTAGTTCAATCTGCAAAATCTTCAGCATCTTTGATCAATTTGATGTCATACTTCAAATAAATTATTTGACTACTTTGCTCTTTCGTATTTAATTTGATCTAACTTGGAGCTTTTCATGGTGAAAACTACTACTACAAAATGAGAGCATGCAAGACATAAGAGGTCAAGTTTACAACTGAATCAAGATTGTTATTGGAAAGAATGGTCGATAACCACCTTCTATAGAAAGTCATTACCGGGGAAAGTAATACATTCAATTCGATTTCTATCAAAAGCCGCAATGTCATCCACTCTCTGTCCGTCTCACAATAAGTTACTGTAAAACTGTTAAATTCATCTCACAATAAGGTACTGTAAAATTGTTAAATCGGCAGTCGCCCAAGCATTTAGATAGTAGCTCAAACAAATCAACATGAACCCAAGTCTTACCAAAATGCCATCCCAATTTAAGTGACCCATTTGCCAAGTTTAATAATATTTCTAACTGGGAAAAAAATTCAGTGACATCTATAAATATTTTGAATAATATAGCGGTATTTTTTTAACAAGAACTCTTAAACTCCGTTTAGACCTTGGAAAATTTAGTAAAAAGAAAAATTTTTGAGAAAGTTATTTTTTTTCTGATGTTTGGTTTAGAGAAAACCACGAAGATAAAAAATATGGATGAAAGTTGGATGAAAAAATTTTCAGTAAGAAAAGTTTTGAGGAAAATTTCCAACCTTCTTCAACCTCGCATTGCTTAAATGACATCAATATGATTCAAGTAGTTAACCTCACATTGTATATTTTTTCCTCAATCCAAACAAGGAAAAAAAAACTCATTCTCTCTACCTCTTTTTCCTTCAACTTTTCTTTTCACCAAATTTTTTAAGGATCAAACGGACCCTTAGTCTAAGTGACACATTTGCCAAGTCTGACTAATAAACTAGCACAAGACCAAGAATGAGAACTGTAAAAACAACCAAATATGACCCGAAGAGAGCTTATTCTATTTATTATATTTTCCAATCATCAGATGTTACAAACAAGATTCTACAATCACACCCACCTCTGGGGAAAGGGACAAGCCGCTTTTACAGCAATACCAGTCGGCCTCAAACAGGTCAGGCCATGCTTAAACTGGCCTACTCTGAAAACTACGACCAACAGATTCTTATAATAAAAATCACCTAAAACATTAACAGCAGGGCATACACGGAAGATCTTATTGTGACAATACAAAAGGGACAAGGCCAAAAAAAATAACCGGCGACAAGCCAAATTACACTAGGGCCTCGCCCATTTACACAATAAACATAACCACACAACACACGAAGGGACTCCGGGGCAACAATGGCAATTGAAGCCTAAAATCAGCTCGACAATGGGCTGCTGAAGATGCGCTTCAAGCTATGGCATACAGCACGCAATCTAGACATGTTCATCGAGCAAATCTGTTGATTTCCCACGAGATGAGTGTAAGGAAGCAAAGCAGTTAGATGGAAAGACAGAATCAAAGAATCATAAAGTCAATATATATCTCAGCAAAAATTAGACCTGACAAAGCTAACCAATATCCTACTAAGACCATAACAAAGGCAATTCAATTTGGACACCGCCCCCAATTGCCTGGACCTCAAGCATCAGAAACAATTTGTCGAACTGATATTTTGAAACAATTTCTCAGGAACCTTATCAGAGATGATGAGTCCGAAGATTCCATCAACCCAACCTAAAGCCGAACTGATGGCATCCAGGCCCAAAGAGCCCATTCTGATATATGAACCTGACTCACAACACAATTTCCCGGATTAACAAGAACAAACAAGGGGTGTACCTTAGGACAGAAACGAACATCAAGAGTTTCCAGCATGCTACACCCAGAAATTGCAGATTCCACTGTTCCCTCATCAATACTGCATGACTGTTAGCACCTCAAATAGCTCCAGTTAGTGCAAAAGAAATCAAGAGAAGGAAGGGGGAAAAGACGATGAAATCAAAATAATGCCAAGTCTCATCATCCAAGTTTTATATAATCACATACTTCCAAGATATATCACACAACCACAAATCTTCCTAGGAGAAGATATAGAAGAAAACATAGAGCAACAAGCCACAGAAACTACGACCAGTAAGTCATTATACAGTTAAAACAAAATGCAATGATGCAACATAGCAGTTGTTCATCCAGAGGTTTGTGTACAATTGTTAGACCCTTGACAGCCCGCAAATTCAAGGCGGATAGACTTTCAAATTTCCACCAAAATTATTACCTGAAGAAACAAGCTAGTCAGTTTTGGGCAATCCAGCTTCAGAACTTCCAACGAGCTACAATTACTGCAGACAATACACACAAAAAATTAGCAGATGAATGACCACCACAAATGGACCCCAATAAAAATTCTTCACTAAAGACAATCCAAAAAGAGTAAGAACACCACACCTCAAATTAAGGAAGCACAAATTTGAGCAAGCAATGTCGACCTCCTTCAGATTTACTGAGAGAGAGAGGTTTAGCGAAGACAAATGCATACACTGGGCTACAAATGGGATGTAAACCTTTTTGATGCTTGGACAGCCAACACAGTTTAGATTCTGAAGCAAGCGATGCGGCTGTTCAATACGTTTCTTCTGTAGCTGATCAGAAGAAACGCCAGAAGACTGATAGCTTGGTGGCTCTGTTGATCCCCAATTAAGATCATGCATATTAATGCAGCCATTCAGACTCACATGAGTCAGATGGGTACAATAGGCTAGCAAATCCTCAATGGCAGACTGGCAGAGAGTTCCATAAGACAAATCCAACTCGCGAAGGGAGGGAAGAGCACCTGCCTTATGAAGAGGCTCTAGGGACGAATCATTCAGATACTTGCATGCTTGCAGCTTCAATACCTACATTACACCAGAAAGCAACCAGGCAAAGTAAAAGCATAGTCAGATATCCTGCAGCTTTCCCAAACGCAAACCAATGCAAACTTATGGACCATAAATTAGAAGGGCATGGACACCAAAACAACCCTTGTCTGCTGTCACCTCCCCCGAGGGGGGGCCTACTCACATGCGTGTATGTATTTGTGTGTGTTAAATGTCATATAACCCACACGCGCACACACCAACACACACAGTGGATTTGTACACACATACACAAGCATTCTCACACATACAATGCACATGTTGAATTGTTGACCCTCTCTTCATCTTCATTCTACAACACTGCTAAACTGGCTCAGACCAGTGACCCAGGACACTTGGTTGTCAGTGCCTCAATGGGCCACATACTGTATATCCCTATATTGACTTGACATACTTCTGATGATCACGCACACTGACTTCTTGCTTCATGCCCAGCATCCAACTTTGTCTTGAAGCAGAATTTCTCAGTTTTTCCTTCCTATCCGAACACTCAGATATTTTCCCCATGGTCCATTTTCAGCATTCTTTCATTTTGTTGCATCTGAACATATTTTGGGTTTATTACATCCTTGTTGGGGTTTTTGGTTTCACCTAAGCATACCACCCCCCCCCCCAAAAAAACAAAAAAAAGATCACAGCTTAGTACCTTACAGCCTTACAAAGCACGAATGCAATCCCATTGCCTGAGTTCGGTCCAAATATGCTGTCTTGGCATTGGATTTATCAACTGCGATTGTAGAATTAAGCTATGTAGTGATTCCCCAACATAGCATCAAAGATGCCGTAGAAGAATTTGTTTTACGCTTTTACCAACATAGTACCTGATTTGTTTCCAGGGCTTGGCCAATTTGGTAGTATGAACTCATCCCATGACACATCATTTGATAACAAAAAGCTCACAAGACCATTCCTGTTGCAAGCAGGTCGCAACATTTCATGGAAGGGAAGCCTCAAACAGATCAGACATTTCAAAAGACATCCTTGCTTCTTTTTTATGGTTATTTTCTCCAAACATTTTTCCTAGAGATGAATCATTGTGGCATGCACAAATGGCTAAACCAATTTCTATTTCCAAACATACAAATCTTTGTTTTGAATTAGTACACTGCAAATGCGGAGCCAGCTTAGGCAAGCTTCATAGCTCAAACTACTCCCTGGCTCCAAGGATTCAGCTTCACGAAGAAGAATTCAGTGTCATTAATTAAATCCTCCAGCCAAAACTACTACATAATAGATCCTAGCAATGACTGCAATGGCATGAACACAATAAGCTCCTAATTGAAAGCCATAATGAACTAGATATGAGGAGAAACTCAACATCCACTGCTGGAAACTGTAAGCCCCTCACATCCGCAGCAATATTCTAGAACACGAGGGAGAGAGAGAGAGAGAGAGAGAGAGATTCGGTGTAAACCACCATCCCAAACAAAAATAAATATGACAAACCTCAATGAGAAATGGTACCAAATAAATCTTGGTTTGAGACAAGTATAAAAAAAACTCAAAACTCTAACGGGAAACAATATATATCCCTTAGCCTTAGGATTACGACCCTTCAAAATAGAACTAGGGACACTACCTGCAAACCGCCCTTGGGTTCTAGGTCCAACGAACTAGAACTGGGCATAGTGTTCTGCTCAATGGTGAATGAAATTTGAACCTTTTGGATCTTGTAGACTGTTTTATGGATCACAGCTTGAGGGCATAATGTCTTTTGTATTTGTGACTTTTGTACATCAGTGATATCCCCTTCCTATCTTTTTAATACAACTCTTGATTATTCATTACAAAAAATACAAAAATAAAATAGAAACTGGGCATAGTCACTGTAGCATGATCTTTCCTTGTAACCCTTCAGTAGGAAATTTTCCATGCCTTTTGGGGGTTGTGTGTGAAGCCTTCTTTTTAGGAACAAGGGTAATAGGACACTCATGTTGGTGTGTCTCATGTCTTAAGTTAACATAAGCATTGATGTCAAGCTCGGCCACTGTGTAGATTGTGTACATATCTTAAAAGTATGAAAGGAAGGTTCTAGTATCCATACCTACGACGGAGTGTCCCTTGTACAAAGAAGGTTTTAGCATCCATACCCACGACGGAGTGTCAAGAGTACTTGACGTGAAATGAAGATTCCGACCCTACATATTTTTGCAATACAAGATTCTTTGGAATCCACTAATGATTACACTTATAAAAGACAACTAAGAAGGTCCGTATTATGCATCAAAGGTCATCCAAAGTAATGAACTGCCAAAAGTGTCATTATATTTCCATCATTTCTACAATAATGGCAGAATCTACGGACCCAAAAACTACCTTTGGGAGAAAAGACTTCTTTGTCATAAACCTCTAACATTGCGGCACAAATAATAGTTGCTGGCTGTAATTTATCTCTCTGCTACTAAGTGGCTCAAAGTCAAAAGCACATTGGATCAGAGACAGTTCAAAGGTCAACAATAGTGTAGATCAGCAGGCAACACTCAAGGGATTTTTTTTTTTTAAAAAAAAAAAGGGAAGTGGACCTCAAGAGGGAACTCTGTCCATATGCCATGATTTATCATGGCACTTGCTCTGATTACTAAACAGAAAGAAAAATGAAATTTCTCATAATTTAAGCACGCCAGAAAAGTTACCGTGAGCCGCAAGCAGGACTTGAAAACAGGTTGCAAATCCATCAAGAAAGTGTAAGATAAATCAAGATAAGTGAGATCTTTAAGCCAGCACAATGACGAAAGCCCCTCGGACCCAATGGAGTTACAAGACATGAGAATCAGCTTCTCAATAAGAGGACATGAAGCAGTTGTTGCTGACAAGCAATCATCCTCCAGTTGGCTGCAAATGCACATGATATCAAAATGAGACACTATCCCAAAAAAACACAGGCCTAAAATAATTATCTCTGATATCACCTGCAGAAAGACGCATCCAGAGACGTCAAAAGAGGGCAATTGATTGAAGCATCGGACAATACACCACATCCTTTCAACTCAAGACTAACCATTCGAGGCGCTTCAATATAGAGAGCATTCAGCTTTGGACAAATGCCAAGGTTAAGTGATTGAAGGCCGACCTGCAATGACATTTGACGTTACCAATATACCCAAAGGCTCTTACATAATACAGATTAAAGAGTGAACCTCTCATGATCATATCACAAGCTGCATCCACACAGGCAAAACACATAAGCAAAATCTGAAAAACAAAGCAAGTGACAGAATAACGCCCCACTGCCCCCCCCCCCCCCCAAAAAAAAAGAAAATCCCAGAAGAACATGTTTTGAATGGCAGCAATCCTGCAGGTACCTTTTTAGAACCCTAGAGTGTACAATTCATACAGTGCAAATGAAGAGTAAAACTGGAGCATAACAAACAGAAAATTTGACGATGACTATGAGAAAGACAGAGGCAGAAACAATCTCTATTGCTTCTTAAAACAAAAGCACAAAATAACCCCAGTTATGTTCTGGTAATACAGGGGTAATCATAGGTAAAATCAGCCAGCAATCCATCAAGAAAAGAAGGATACTGAGAGCACGAAGGAAGGGAGTTAAACCATCAGACTGCACGTGAATATTGTAAAACACATATTTAAAGCTAGATCATTGACAACAGTAACCAGTAGCATAAAAAATGTCCAAACTTACAGGAAGAAATGATGCTCTTTCTAGATGGTCACAACCATCCAAGCGAACTTCCTCAAGATACGGACATTTGAGATTAAGAGTTGTGATGGCCCTGCACCCAGCCAATGAAAGGGAAACAAGAGATGTACTGCATAGTCCCACGGCTGTAAGACTCTGTGGAAACAAAAGAGGGGGCGACACATTAACAGGTGAGATGATCACACACATAGATTGAATTCTAGAAAGGGTAGCTCAACTGAACCATATCAGAACTAAGACCCAACTCTTCTGGTAAGCCACAACAACATAATAACCCAAAACAAAACCAAACCAAACCAAAAAAAAAAGAAAACAAAAAAACACAAGGCCTTCAGAAAACCATAGGGCAAATAAATTGTCAATATGCAATTCAGGGGTTGGAACATGGGAGGGAACAGGATAAAAAGGGTGCCGTTGCAAGACCTCATCAACAATGATTACACTTCATTTCTTGTAGCATGTTGACTTCCTGCAAACTAAGTATAGCGTCCAATTTTATTTCCTTCAAAGGGTTTGTATAACTTTACATGAAGTGTATACGTGATTCTTGTTGACTTTGATGAGATCACTGATGTCACAATGGCCCACATGCAGTTGAGAAGGGCATCAGGTTCTACGATTGGCAGAGGGAACCCTGGAGGTGTCATTGCCTTGTGCTAATCAGTTTCAGGCCTTGCGAGATTTATCGCACAACTATCCCACTCTGATTCCAGCTCATCTGTCTCCAATCCTTCCTTTGTGCCAGAGTCGCCTGTATGTTTTGAACAGGTGCCATGTTCCTCAGCCCAAAAAGAATAATCTTGGGAAGAAGTAAATGGGATGGACAAGGTGAGGTCTGAGAAGGGTGGTTTGTCATCCATGATGTCTTAGCATGTGAGGGTCGTTTTACAGAGTGGAAAGTCCTCTGGTCATGTACCAGAGCACGTCCCAGCAACTAATCTGTCTCCTTTTCATGATCAGAATGTCAACGTCGATAGGTGATCAGCTTGGGTGATGGATCATTTTGTTCCTTTTTGCAAGAGCATTAGGTTAGAAGTTAAAGGTCGAGAAATGGAGTTGACTGCTTTTGTTGCATCTTTGGCAGCTATCAAGAAGATGGAGTATAATGAAATAGATGAACTTGTTAAGGACGTGGCAGTAGGGGGAGAGGGGTTGTCTCACGCAGGCATCTCTTAGGATTATTTCTTGGAATGTGAGAGGACTCAATCTTAGTTTAAAAAAGCCCACCTGAGGCACGTCTCAATGTGAGACTACTAGATCAGCGCTTCAAATGTGATGAAGAGCGCCTCAAGGATGCAAGGCTATATTTTCCCCCTTTTTCTTCTTTTTCTTGGTCTTGTCTTTACCTTCTTTCTTCTTTTCTTTCCTTGAGAGCTAAAAGGTGAGTTATACTTGCACGGTAAGTGTGTGCATTGGAGAACTACGATAATAAGATAACATATCTTGAAGTTATTTGCGGCGTTAGTAGTTATATTATTGGGGAACTACGATGACAAGATAACATATCTTAAGGTTATTTGCGGTGTTAGTAGGTACATTAATGTCTAACCACTTTTTTAATGCATTTGTCTAACTTCTTTATCCAAAATCTGCTTTGCAAAATGTGAAATACTTTTAAAAATTTTTGCATAGAAGTGCGCCTTCCATCCATGATGCTTGCACTTTGGGACTCTATGCGCTTCAATGAGCCTCGTGCCTTTTAAAACTAAGGGCTGAATTGTCTAACCAAGCAGAGAGATGTGAAATGAGTGCTCCGTAAGTATTCTTGTGATATAGCTATTCTTCTTGAATCTTGAGTCCAAGTTGGAAGAGGTCAACCGCCAAATTGCTCTCTGTCTTTGGGGCCGTCAACCTTTTGATTGACTTTTCCGTCCCATGGGCCGGTTTGGTGGCATTATCATCTAATGGAACTCGCAAGTTTGGAACTTATTGACTTTCAAATAGGGGTTTTTTCTGTGTTGCAAGTTAAAGTCTATGAAACAAATTCTTTTGGGGTCCAATTGGGGATTTATGGTTCTAATGATGATATCTCACACTCTGATTTATGGAACGAATTGATCTCTCTCATGTCTTTATGAGTGAGTTCAATTTGGTTAGGTTCCCTTTCGAGAGATCATCTGGAGGTAGATTGACGTCGACTATGGGTAAGTTCTCTTCTTTTATCAATTTTTATAGTCTGATTGACCCACCTTTGGAGGGTGCATGCTATACTTGGTAAAGCCATGAGGAGGTTTCAATCTTGTCTCGTATTGACATATTCTGGTTCTCTGTTGAGTGTTAGACTGGGAAGATCATTTTCAGCGGGTTCATCAGGTAGTCCTTCCTAAGATGACTCATTGACCTAAGGATGCGCTGCTTGTTGCCATTTGGCTCCTTCTCTACAATCATGATTTTTCTAGAGCACAGACCCTACCTCCCTAGTGTCAAGGGCCGAGTTTCCAGAGAGTTTTGAACGTTCCAGAATCCTCCAGAATGCTCTACAACCTTTTGAAATACGCTATAATGTTCTAGAGTGTTTTCGAACTTTCTGGAGCGCTCTAGCATCTTCTAAATTGTTCTAGAACCTTTTAGAGTGTCTAGGACCTTCTGGAGTATTCCAAAACCTTCTAGCTTGCACTAAAATATCCTAGAATACTCTCTAGAATGTTCCACATAATTCTACATTTGTGTAGTATCTTGGATATTTGTATAGAATATTATGGATGTGTCATGATAGCCGTAGGATCAAACATATGTACACCATCTATTGAGGAGGTGAATGTAAATAAATAAATAAATATATATATATATATATATATATATATATATATATATATATATATCCCCCATGGGGGTTCATTTGTACATTAAGCATTTGAAGCATTCCAAGTGTAATATAAGCAAAGCATTCTCCCAAACTCTCTTGTGTCCACTTTCTCTAAGTTCTCTTTCTGTATGCTCACTTAGTTTTCCAGAAAGCTTAAGTCAAGCAACCATCAAGCTTCCTAGGAATCTAACGAAGGGTTCCGAGTGAGCTTGCTAGCATCGCACGGTTTAAGTTTGTGTGAATTATCAACTCATGTAGAGCACTATCCTGTTCTTGAATATCCAAAACTCTCATTAGTGGACAGTCCTCAATTCTGAATTATACAACACTAAAGAAACTGTTGCACTAAATCATCCTTTGCATCATTTGTTATAAAGAAGCTCATCAACATTAGATCTCCTATAAGGTAATCGTTGTTGTGGCTTGATTGTGTTGAGAAGGTAAAAGGTTATAAGTGGAGTAGCAGCAACGCCTTAAACCAACCATAGCCCATGGTCAAACATATCAAGCGGGGAAGGAGGAACACCACTGCTCTCTCCCCCCAATCCCTTAGTAACTATGTGGATAAGGTTACGCATATATTATAAGCCACGGAACAGAACCTTCTCTGCTCTTTGTGCCTTTATATATATGCTATCACACTCTTCAGCATCCGCAGAATAAAATATATCTACACTATTTGCATTAAATGATCAAACATAATGTGCCAAGCCTACCATACCCCACTTGTCAAATATTTCGTCAAAACTTGTGAATGTTTGGCTATTATATAGCAATGAAATTTAGTAGATCAAAAACTTTCATCAAAGACGAAATGAACATACCCACTAATACTCTCCAAGACAGAAGAGATATCAAGGACTACCATTCCAACTAGGAAAAAAGTCTTCCCTTCTATGTGTTTCTATGTGGAAGAAGTCGAGGTATCCAGTACAACTACATATTTCCCTACAGTAAAGAGGGGAGAAAACAATGATTCCAGCTATACCCACATAACCTTGTGATAGGGAAAATACAAGGAATTTTGGGTAAACGTAGTAGCAGAAGAAGATCCATCAGCCTTAATCTCGCAAAGCTTAGATAATAACAAGGGAAACTTTTAAACATTCGTCCTTTCACTACAACTACTGCCAAATATTCATATATTAGTTTCTTATGTAGAACATAGGGTATTTTAGACATAGCCACAAGTTCCATCAACCCCCCACCTCCTTTGAAAAGGAAGTTGTCAATCTTAATAACGACAGATGGAGCTTTTTTTTTGGGGGGGGGGGAATGGTGGCTGTTTCCTTGCTAGAAAACTACAAGCATCTCATTTTTATCATGTCAAATCCTCCATCTTATCCTATATGCAGGTCATTAAGAAGTGAATCATCAGCCAGATCCAAGCAGCAAACTCATGACTCACAGCACATTTTGTATGCAGAACTGGCAACAGTTATAATAGTGCAAGAAACTGTTGAAATCTTTTTTTGGGGGGGGGGGGGATAAGAAGAAACGGTTAAAATCTTTGACAGTTGGTCTACCCTCTATACCTTTCACTAACAAGAAGCAACAAGATTCATAGTATAGAGGGAGTCGACGACAAACCTCACAGTTATCAAGTACCAACGACCTCAGCATTGGGCATCCACTACCATTACTGAAGACTTCACATACAGAATCTGTCAAAGACTCGCAATCTGAAAGATCCACTTCTTCTAGATACTGACATTGCAATGACAGAGAGTTCAAGCTTTCTTGTTTGTGCAATGTCAGTTTCTGCACAACAAAATACAAATAATGATTTTCCTTCCAAAAAAAAATCGAATGAAAGAGAAAACAATGTCCTTCCCGGTCAAATAATAGCATACTTTCAATGCATTGGAGGTGATACTGATGCGGTGAAGGGCAGGACAATTTGAAACAGTCAGAGATGACAACATGAGGCATCTAAGATTTAAGTCCACAAATCTGCACACATGGAAGTAAGAAAAGGGTCACTATCTGTGGGTTGAGAGGCTCAGCATAGGCTTCTGGATATATGGAACATGTCATACTTGCGACAATGCACCAGCCTTAAATTTCTCAGGTGAGAGAGATCCAAAGACACTGAGGTCAGTAAGCTGCAATTATCAAGCTCTAACACCTGCAGTAAAATTCACAGTTAAAGAGGAATATATTATTTTTTAGATCATATTAGCATAAAAGCAGTAGGCAAACACAAATAGCAGTGATCAGAAATGGGACCTCCAACCTTCAACAAGTTACTATGAGCTATTGCAGTCATGGAAGCTGAAGTTATGCCTTCACAAGTCTCAAGCTTTAGTACAGTTAACAGTGGCATTTCTACAGACTGCGGAAAAAGAGATGAACTAATATCAAATTTATCATCGGATAAATAATAAGAAAATATTCACAAGGGCTTGGGATAAGCAGCAGCCTAACCTCAAGGGAAATATTGGGACAATATGAAGCATTGAGGGTATGAAGATTTGCACAAGTTCTACCTATCTCACGAAGTGTTTCATCACTAACACATGAACAGTTTGACATGTCCAGAGATTCTAAAAGGGGGCATGACATCACAGCAGAACGAATTACAGTATCCGGAAGCTTGTGGCAAGAACCAATATCCAGTTCGTGCAAAAGAGGGCAGTTAAGCCCCACATGTGCCATGTTGCTGCGCTTCAGTGATAGCGTCTGAAGTTGGGGGCACCTGTGACATACAAATTTCAGCTTGGAAGCAACATGAACAGAATCAAGAAAACACAAATGCTTTGGGTTGACAGCATTATCCACCTGACTGACACACGGAGCACTCGGCATTTTGTTACATGAAGATGCTGTAATCTGTCATGGTTAATGGATATCTCTTGTACACTATTTCCAAGTGCAGCATCACAAACAACCAACGTCTTCAACAATGGACAATCGGACAAAGCATGGAAAAATTCTTCCCCAATTGGTCCTTTACCTAGGGTCAAAGACTCAAGATACCTAAAAAACAAGAATAAGTTAATACTATAACTACGTAAATCAGACGCATAAATTTATAATAACCAAAGGATTGCATCCAAAAAACCCAAAAAAAAAAAAAAAAACTAAAGATAACCAACCTCAAGAGAGAAACTGCTCTCATGACAAGCATGTGCATATCAGGGCTAGCGCAAAGATTCACTTCAGTTGCCTTGGGATACCGGTGACAAATGTCTTCCACTGCCAATGCAAAACCAATCACACGAAAGATAATCAACCATAGGCCCAACAACAAAATCCACAGCAGCTACCAAGCAGAGAGGCAGAATAAATCACTCTACAGTCTTCACATCACTTCTACAATTGACAATTATCCGCAGTTCTAGGGTAACCAGGCTGAAATTTTATAATGAAGTTGCTCCTTCCAGCCCTCCGGAAAATAAGGCACCACAAAATTTTATTCTCATCAGGTTTCACATTACTAAAATAATAACCACAATCCAAGAGCTTCCTCTTTTAACAATGCCACTATTGGCATCATGCCCCTGATAGGCTATATAAGATAAGCACTTATGAAGCCAAACCTAAGGACTTAGAACCATGCCCCTGCTGGCCTATTGTACGTAAAAATTACTTTAAACAAAAAGCCCATCTAAAAATTTTCTGAAACTTTTGGTTTCTGTAATTCAACCTAGAAAAAGATCACAAGTACGTAAAAGGAGTGCCCACCAACGACAAGAACAAGACCATGCGGTTTTTCTTTCTTTCTTTCTGAGAGGGGGAAGGAAGAACCATATATAAGACATTGACGTTGAAGAAACTCTGATAAAATATTGTCCAACCTGGGGAAAAAAATAGGAATAGTCCAGATTTCCTCGTCCAAATTTAAACCGGAAAGAATTTTAGGACTGAATTAGACTCGCCTCCTGATCTAGGTTAACGACAGGGACAGCTGTCCATGCAGTCCAATTATTCAATAGTACCTGAACATGTGCAGTTAGGCAGCTGGCTAATGTTTGTCAACTATGAAACCTAGAAGGTGAAAACCCAAGCTTAACTTGTTTGTCTGCCAAATTCTTCATCGTTTATATGACTCCCTGTCACTTCGTCTATATTGCTCTTTCTACCCCTCATCTCAACTCAACCAATCACACATTTCTCCTCAGTAACTCATCTCTCATTACGATTCACCGACATAACCACAAATGCCAAAGTATCTCTAATTATCCTCTATGGATGTCACTCCTACCTTATATCTAATCATTATATTTTTTATTTTATCTAATCTTGCGTGCCCACACATCCAAGTATTCATCCTCATCTCAACTACCATCATCCTTTGCACTTGAGTTTGCCTGATTGGCCAACACTCTTAACTATACAACAAAGCTGGTCCAAAACCCTACAATAAACTCTCCCCTTCAACCTTAATGGGATCTTCTTATCAAACAACACCCCTAAAATATTCTTCCATTTTGATCCCTCTTCAACCTTAATATTTACCGTCTTCTCTATTATTAATCCCTCTTCCATTCTGCAATTAATCCCTCTTATCATTTGGCAAATTCTAAGGTTTTTCTTTCCTTCTTAGAGGAATTGTATGTTTCAGTTAAGCGAAAAACGCAAATACACCATTAGACTCTTTTGATTCCACTAAGCAAATATACCCCAGGACGAGTACCACATCCAAAACTCGGCTACAATCTGTTGATAATACATTAATATAGAACACTATGTTTACCGACTCAGTTTGCTCTAAAAGCCAATATCCTAGCAAACAGATGTATAGACACTAGAGTAGGCCACAAACTCGTAGACCTCTATTTGCTGATAATTAAAAACTACTGATTTTGGTTTTCCATTGAGCGCACTTTGGTAGGATCCACATTGGGCTCTCCATTGTTGGTGACACTGCAAGCGAGACTACCATGTAAGAGTGGAATAGTCAGCTCGTGAGGGCCTATGTGCTAGTTCGGGCTTAGGCTCGAGCTCACACTACTCACCATACGAGTAAGCAAAGCAAGTTTAAACAAGCTAAACTCGGTAGTCTTGTGACTTGTGAGGCCCATGAAGAGGTAAAAAATATATTCAAGGTCATCCTCTTGTCCATTGTATATCCTAATTCCTAAAGCAACAACCATCATACTCATTGACACTATATTATCCACCCCAACCCCCTTTTGGGGGTTTATAGTTCGCTTCTTCTCTAGTACTTGCTGAGATACAGACTTTTTTCCATTTCAGGATTTAAAACACATTTCTTCTCTAATATTTAAGTCTAACTTTGTTTTTTTGGTGTTACAACAATAACTAGAGGGAACATTCCAAGTATAGGCTCATAGGCTTAGGCAACCCAAGCCTCAAACTCAGATTTTCCAGCCCGGCAAGCTCGCAATTCACACGCCGGGAGCATCGAGAGTACCAAACTCGGGCTACTCTCGGCTCATTTCCACCCATAATTCCTTGAAGGCATTTGGCTTAACTTCAAACCTTAACTTCAAACCCCCCCCCCCCCCCCAACCCCCAAGAAAAACAAGAGAGGGGGCAAAATAAAAATAAAGGTGAATCAAAGAAAATAAATACTGTGTTCTATGCTTAAACAGCAGTGCCCAAATGAAGGGCAATGACACTTGTGTCATCCAAATTTATATGAGACAATGACCACGTGATGCAGTTTATGTGTACAGCAAGTCAGCATCTACTAGTCTATACACCTTTGCTTTTACTATCCTGGAATATAAGAAAAATATATTTTCAAACTGGCATGATGACAAATCCATGGCATTCATGAACAGCACCAACCACAACCTAATGTGGAACTGACATTGGGTCTAGGGAGTCCAGATAGAGGCACTCCGCATCTCCCACCAAAAGATGGTTTCAAAGAGTTACACAAACATGCAAATACAAAAGACACAAGAATACTGCAAATCTAGGAGATTTGGTTGACATTCATAAATACACAGGTTGTTATCCCATCACTGACCAGACAAATATAAACTGACAAGACGTACTCATGTTGTCGTGCATTCTCTCAGAATAAAATAAGATAAAAATAACTCACGTTGTGCAGCAGATATATTCCTGTTTTCAAAATCCAAAGACCGCCAAAAATCTTCATGAGCACTGGCAGCTCGCCACTGCTTGCACACCATTGCAGCACGGCAAAGGTCTGCATGGCCAAGGAAAGAAAATACCTGCAAGGATACACACAAGCACTATCAAACCCTGACAAACAGAAAAACACGATTCAAATGTTGCAACGAATTTTTAACATGAAAATGGAGCAATAAGGTTACCATATGCAACAAATCATCCGAAAGATCCATCTGGATTTCCATCCCATCCACGTCCGACTCATCAATATTGCCAACCCTAGCATCATGACTGTTACTATGGCTGGCCATATTTACATAATTATCCACTGCAGAAGGAAGGCAATAAGGCTTCTTCCTAGTCAAAGTAGACGAATTGTGAGATTTATTGTAGCTTCCTACCACATCCAAACTGTTACTATCAGCACAGGATCCCTCATTTGCATAATAGTATTCTCTGCACAAATAACACCCATGCACACATCTAGTTAAGATAGAAATTCAGGTAGCTGTGTCCAAGCCAGAAAACAATTAGAAATGAGATTGGTTTTCTAACAGCAGGCAGAGGACCACCATTCGGAGAACAATATAAACAACGCAAGGAATTCAAAAGATAACTAGAAATATATGGAAAGAAATCAAATGATCATACTCATTCAATAGGATGACAGCAACATGCTTACCAAGGCAACCCCACGGAAAGATACCATCACAAAGATAACCAGCATGACATGAACTTAAGGCATAGGATGAGACAATAACAATGCAATGGACCCCTTCTGTTCAATCGGCTATCTCAGAGCAAAAGGTCAAAAACAAGGCCAGTATGAGCTCACAAATAAAATACATAACTGGGGGAAAGGTGCATCTTACCAAAAATCTGTCCTCCAGAATTATTCTGACTAGGATATAAGGTGCTTAAAAAAAAGGCTTGGATTTGGTGGTTGCCCCAGTAAAAGGAACCTATACTAGCACTCAAAGCCTCGGTTAAGTCCCAAGACAGGGTTGTCGGTTGTCCTACTCGCTAGTAGTAAATATGCACCAAAATAGCAAAGTCATGGAAATTGACTATGAAAATCTTTCTAGTCTCCCAAATTTCACATCCGCAACAGGAGGAAGAACTGAGAACAACCCTTATAATACATACCGAAACAATACCTTCAAAAACTTTAGGACTTTTTCCAAAAAGCAAGCAAACATAAGATTTTTCACTAGTGTTTAACTATTTTACCAGCCCATAATTTCGTTTCAATTCACTTTTCCAAAAATCCTACTATCCTATTCTTAAAAATTCGAAGAACTTCCCACTACAACCACCTGAGAATTAACAGGCAACCTCTAATCACTTAGATTGTGCACAGAAAAGAAGAGGACAGATTCTTACTGGGAACCAGAATCGAATTTGGCACGCTTGAAATGCAAATCCAAATCAAAATCCCCACCCTCAAAAGGCGATTCGGAAACCCCAGTAGAACTCAAACACGGCAAATGGTGGCTGCTGCTGCCACCAATCGAGAGTTCCAACTCTTCAGAAAGACTCTTTTCTCTCTCCACCACAACACCCTCAAGATCCCTCTTAGAACCCCCAATTATCGTCCCACCATCCCTCAATTCTGCAACACGCCTCTCACCACCAGGTAACCCCAAGTAAAACCCTAATTCCAACGCTTCTTCCCCATCCTCCTCCTCTTTCTCACCTTCTTCCGCCCCCAATTTCTCAGCCTCGGGATTACAATTCTCGCCGTCCTTGCCACCTTCCATGCTTTTTCCTCTCTCTCTCCTATTATCGTCGCCGAAGCATAGAAGACAGCACCAAATCCTCATACAAACGCAGAAAAATCAACCTCCCACAAAACCCTAGCTAGCTGCTCGATCGTCAAATCAAAACACCATATAATTCGAAAATTAGGGAATTGAGGAGCAATTGGAAGCCCTAGAAATGAGGGATCGAGTGGATTCAAGAGCTCCGGATCAATTTGGATGCAGATTGAAATGAAACTCGATTACAAGAACTGCAATAACATAATCGATTATTGACACATACGGATGAATAAGAAGAAAAAAGGAAGGAGATCTGATCGAATCGTTTCAAGAGGGAGGAGGGGAGAGAGAGAGAGAAGGGTGAGGAGAGAGAGTGGTGGTTTTTGTTCACAGAAAAAGATCGGCGCTTTAAAAACAAAACGGTTTTTTCTTTTTCTTTTTCGCGTATTTTCCCCCTATTTCCTTAACAGTATTACGCAGTTTGCGGGGCATTTCAGGAGCTGTAGTGGCCCCTTTTGGAAAAATAAATAAATCAAGAAAAAAATTTTTCCAATCAAAAAAAAAAAGATAAATGGTTTTCTTCTGTAAAAGCCCAGTATTTTATATTTATTGATTTTATTTTGCCTAAAAAGACACTTGTTTAGAAATATTTAATTTTGTCAGTACATTTCTTTTTTATTTATTTATGCCAACAAGTGCAAAACTTAATGGCAAAAATGTTATTTAGCATTTATTTATTCCAAACTCTAATTATACGAAATATCAAACTTTAGGCGAACCAAATATATGTGGTGAGAAAGTTACATTTTTTGCCAAAATTTATGTGGTTTATGTCTTTTACTCTTCAGACTGACTGTCACTGGGCCTAATAATGGACCTTCACTTGCCATCAAAGAGAAAGCATGAATATTATTCACTCGGTTTTTACTATGTATGAAACTAGTCCTTAGGTCATGTTTTTTTCGTTGGTAAATCTAAATTTATCAGCCTTAATCAACTTCTACTCATATCAATCCACTTTATGAATTTCAATTAAAAAAATACCAACTTTAAGGTCTGTTTTTTTCGTTGGAAAATATGGATTAGTAAATGGATGAAGTTGGTTGAGATTGGTAAAAGCGAGTTAAAGTAGGTTGAAGTGGGTATTTTTTTGTTAAAATGGGTTGAAGTTAATCGAACTTGGTTGATTTTTTTGTATGATGGATAGAAGTTGATTAAAATAGTAGAAAGTGGGTTGAAATTGGTTGAAATTCATTGAAGTTGATATTTTTTATTGAAATTCGTGAAGTGGTTGAAGTTGGTTGATATTAGTGGATTTGGATTTACCAACGAAAAAGAATAGAGTCTCCACCCACTTCAACAAACTTCAATCCATTTCAACCTATTTGAGCCTACTTCCCACTATTTTAACCAACTTCTACCCATCATTAAAAAAAATTCAATCCGCTTCAACCAACTTCAATCCACTTTAACCTACTTCAACCAACTTCGACCAAAAAAAATACCCACTTCAACCTACTTAAACCAACTTTTACCAATCTCAAACAACTTCACCAATTTACTAATTCATATTTCCCAACGAAAAGAACAGACCCTAAGACGAAATAACTCTTTAAAACCATACTGTTTAAAATGGAATTGGATAACATTTTTTCACATTTAATGTATTTTAGAAGAAGTTTGAATCTGAGGCATATTTTTAGTAGTTCATAAAAGAAGGGTCACGATACACAAGAACTCATGCCCAGGAGTTTGGTTGGCTACTCCTGCAGATCCAAGTAATAAACTAGATTACATATTTTAAAATCAAACCTCAACGGTAGAAAATAACGTTGATGTTACTTGAGCTCTTCATTCACTGATTTAGATCCATGGACCAATAAATTTTATTTTAATTTATCATCATTTTGCTCTTTTTTGGGCAAAGCCATATGTCAACGCATGCTTTAAAAAAAATTAAAATGAAGTATTATCATCTCAAACTTTGAAAAAAAAAAAATCCCTATGCATTGCTTGTAGATGACACGATGGTTCACATCACATGTTTGAACGTAGATTTTTTCCTTTGGTTTTGGGATGAGTTAAAGCAATGTGTATAGGGCAGAGACTGAGTAGGCGCAATTTGATCTAAAATTCCTGGTAATAACTTCTAGAGAAGCCAGTATAAAAGAAATGTAAGAGCTAGTTATGGCAAGAAATTAATATTTTTAATGAACCGAGAGACTCAACAACTCATTGGTTGCAAAAAGCTCGATTATGTATAGGCTTACGGCCTGTTCTTTTCGTAGGTAAATGGAGGTGAGTAAATAGTTGAGGTGGGCTGAGGTTGGTTGAAGTTGGTATTTTTTTTTGAGGTGGGTTGAAGTAGGTTGAAGTGGGTTAAAGTTGGTTGAAGTGGGTTGAAGTTGGTATTTTTTTTGTGGTGGGTTGAAGTGGGTTAAAATAATGAGAATGTATAATAATATATTAAGTTATTGTAATTTTTAGTGTATTTTTTCGCTGAATAGTAGTTTCACAATTTTGTAACTATTTTTATGGAAGTTGGGGATCGGTACAACTTGTCAATTAATTTTAACGATTTGGGTTACAAATTATTAAATTTATGAAGGGGTAGGTTGAAGTTGGTTGAAGTGGGTTGAGGTAAGTTGAAGTTGGTTTAAGTGGGTTAAAGTGGGTTGAGGTTGGTATTTTTTTTTTTTTTTCATGTGGGTTGAAGTAGGTTGATGTTGGTTGAGCTTGGTAAATGTAAAAAGACCTACGAAAAGAACAGGGCCTTATGCTCAAGTCAAATTGAGTATGAGCTCGTTGTTATGAGTTCCCAGCCTAGCCCTGAGGTCAACGTGTTCGACTCAATCTATTCTTCCCTTCCAACCCCCCTCCAATTAACGTGTTAAAAGTGTAAATTATTGTCAAAAATATAAAATGTTGCCACTTGACTCCTTTCTTTTTGGTGGTTTAATTACAACTCATACAAGTAGATGTAGATTTTGATATTATACTTAAGTTTTTTTTTTTAAAAAAAAAAAAGATGTAATCCACCTCTCCTAGAACCCTATTTCTTGAATACATGCTATATCCAAAATTTGAATGTTTGCTTAATGTTTTATATCACTTTTTTTCTCAAAAAGGAAGGGAATGGAGAAATCCAAGCGAGCCCAAGCTCAAACTTGAGGTTTTCATGATAGTCCAACTTTGAGTTGAGCAAACTCATACTCGACATAGTCAAGTGTAAGCTTCACTAAGATCAAACTTAACTTGACAGGATTAACACTAGAGATAATTAATTATGCCAATATGGAGTAATAGAAAGTAAGTTTCCTCCACGTGCTGGAATGTTTCATGAAGGTATAATCAGTTTAGCGAATGAAAGAGAGGGAGCACTTAGACAATATTATGACATTTTTATATATTTTATTTTATTTTTTTTTTCAAAACAAGGAAAAAGGAATAAAAATTCAAGCAAGCCCGAGCACAGACATTATATTTCCAGTTTAGTGCAACTTCAAGTTGAGCATGCTTATGTTTTATGGAGTTGAAGACAAGTCTCGTAATGCATAAACTCAACTCAGCTCGATGACACTTTGTAGGGAATGATATTTGTATGAAGCAATGAAGAGCAAGTTTCCTCCACATGTGTAGCTGTTTTATTAAAGTACAGTGAAATAAGAAAAAAAAGTATGATAAAACTTGAAGTTGATTATTAATTAGTAA
This sequence comes from Carnegiea gigantea, assembly GCA_029747015.1. Classification (NCBI taxonomy): domain Eukaryota; kingdom Viridiplantae; phylum Streptophyta; class Magnoliopsida; order Caryophyllales; family Cactaceae; genus Carnegiea; species Carnegiea gigantea. The sequence continues at coordinate 433,428 of JAKOGI010000133.1, read as the reverse complement.
ATATTATTTAAGAGAAAATTTACACATAATGCGTGTTCAAAACTAATACTCTGTATATTTTCTAGAATAAAAGAATAAATCAATTGTGTCTAATTAAGCACGCACATCATATTCTCTCGCGCATCCTAAGCACTGCCATACGAGCATTCTTAGCCATGCATTTTAGTAGCTGGGCCCACGATTCCAAAAAAACTGACAAGAGGGTTTTCCAATAAAGGAGGAACGCATGGCAGCGCCCATGGGGAACTGACCGCGGTTCGCCAATTCATTCCACCCAAAATTTGTCATTTGTATTTTTTTTGTTTTTTGTTTTTTCTTAAAAACTGTTATTTAGGAGTATCTTTTTTTTTTTAAAAAAAAGGTTGTATGTTATGGACTAGGTCCACACAAATATTTTATTAGGTTATTAAAATCGGAGTTCAATGAATTGGAGAAGTGAAGGAATGTGAGTTCTAAAAAATAAAATTTTTGCTGATGTGATAGGGTAGAGTTCTAAATTTTGGAACTTAGGCTATGGATGCTCTAAAGGGGAAAAAAGGATAAAACATATCATATTATGTTTTCAAATTAGAAAATATGGCAGTAGTCCTACTTAGAGTTTTGTGCATTCTATCATAGCTTCGATCTACTCAATTTGTACTTTTTTCCTTATCTTAGGACAAATATAATAGGTGATGTGGTTTGGTGTACTATTGCAAATATAGGTGCATAAAAGTTTCAAACCTTGTCCACCATTGTATGTATGTGTGTGTGCATATATGTATATATTCTCCAACACTACTTTTTATTTTCGATTAGAAAGAAACAAATTCAAAACATAAGTTAGGGGCTGATAAGAATTAAATTAAAAGACATGGGATGATTTTGTCTCCAACATATATGTGTTTTGATCAATTTGTCAATTAAAATGTGTGATATCAAGGGTATGGTTCTATGTAAAGCACTAGGAGAGTTTTACTCGAATCCGCATCTGAAAGGATTTATGTGATGTATTAGGTGTTACATTACGTACATGATTTTAGGTGTGGAAAATAAAAGTTGCAAGCTAAATATATAATAATAATAATAATAATAATAATAATAATAATAATAATAATAATAAATGGAATCAGATAATCCCACTCAGATCCTGTAAGGTATATCAAAAGGAGATGAATGAAATAACCCTTTTTAGCTCCTTTAAACCTCAATTTACTCGTAATTCAAACACTCTTTCATAAAACGGTAGAGTCTACTGATATTTCACCTGAGTGTCAGTTGTTTAAATTTCATCATGATAAAAGATCTCTCATCACTTTTGTTCCTTAGAAGTGACCCTTAATTTTACTCTTTACAAACTTGAAAAGGGTTGGCTACAGCTTTAAAAAAACGCACAACATTGTCAAATATTTCAAGTTATCCTTGTCGTAATGCACTGACCATCTTTGTGCTCCTAACCTATTAACAATCACACGTATTTACAACAAATCTAGCATGGCTATGGCATAATGTCATAATCCAACTCAATATCACGAGGCAGTATATAAGGGTGACAAAGCTAAAATTGGGACATAATCGTCATTACAGACCTAAATTTTACAAACTTAATACATTTCATATATTTTAGTGAAGTAAATAAATTCATACGAATGCACAACCATGATTCAGATGTTGTAAACCGTCATATTGAAAGAGTATGATGTATTGTTGGAGACTTGGAGGTCTATATCTTCATGGAAGCTGATTAACTCTATATTAGCATAGTGATCCAACCAAACTCATCACACATCCGTTTAAATAAATACCATATGAGTAGGTATACTATATGCATCTGTCTAGTCTCAAGAGCGTAAGGCTTTATGTAGCGTTTGATTGAAAGTAATGCAATCACTATGTAATGGAATAAGCCATGTAATGCAATTGCTAGTGTAATGGAATGGGATAATAATTACATTACAATGTTTGGTTACAAAAGTTTTTACAAGTATAATGGAATGAATTTATCTACAAACAATATTTCATTTTACACATGACGTTAAGTACTTGCAATTCAATTCACATTTTATTTTTGCCTATTTTAATTATTTATAACTTTATTGATAACTATCATTCAATATCTTATCATCATGATTATAATATTTCACATGAGACTTACTTCACTCTATTTCTTTTAGATTACAATAATGTAATATTGCTCAAGTTTACCAAGTAGAGAGAAGAAGAATAAGATGATGATGATGATGATGATGATGATGATGATGGTGTGTGTGTGTGTGTGTGTGTGTGTGTGTGTGAGAGAGAGAGAGAGAGAGAGAGAGAGAGAGAGATGATGTCTACAATGTACAAAAATGCAATTACTATAATACGATCATGATCTATGTTAAACTTTATCTAATACGGAGAGGAGAGAGGGGTGAGGGAGGCTTTGAACCTTTAAAAAAAGTGGTGCAAAAGTAATGAGAGAGGGAAAGTAGAGGAGAGACAATAGAGAGAATAGAGAGAAAGTTTCTATTTATAACAGCTTATAGTTGATTAAAAAATATACAATTACAATAGTTTAGGAACAGTCAAGTAATTATAATTGCATAGATTGAGATAAATGTGATTACAATGCAATATTTATTACATTCCTTAATGATAACCAAACATGGTAATGGAATCATCATTAACTTTTTTGATTGCATTGCCACTTTGATTACACAGAACCAAACAAGCCATTAATTTTTTAACCAACGATTGGAAACTTTGTAAAGCTTGTTACATACTCCACATATCGTACTGATATGGGTCATCAAAGCCCCTTCATTGTAACATACCCATGTTAAGGACCATAATATTCACTAGGAACATCCATGTCAAATTAAGAAAAATGTATAATTAATATTGGTCTTTAAAATAAAATTATTATTTATTAGAAATCAACTCAAATATACACGGCAAAAGAAACATTTTAATATTAAACGTAAAAACACGCAGACATGTAGATTATGCAAAGCAATTAAAAATTTAATATGAACTTAATTTCAAAGATATAAAACAAGTCGTAATCAACATGTAGCAACCATTTTCCTCATTTTATTGGCTACTTTAACATAACAATTGACTGCATTTGACAAATTAGGATGGTCCTCGACAATCTTATTAAGTTTAAAATGACTTAATTTACAATTCATGCATGAAGGACACTAAGCATCATGCTAGCCTTGGACTATTCAAGCTAACATATTATCCACAATGTATGTTCACCAATCCTAACCATAGATACAACAACAACAACAACAACACCACCACCTCCCAGTATGGGTCCCGCTTTCGCGGGGTCTGAGGAGATCCAACTGTAGGTAACCTTACCTCTACCGGTATTCCTACCCATAGGGAGGTTGATTCCAAGAGACCCACGAAAAAGGTTTTGTGAAAAAGTTTTAGAGAGGAAAGCGCTTGCGGAACATTTAAAGCTGAAGCTGAAAAGAGGAAAATTAGTGCCAAAAAAAGTTGAAGCTGAAAGAAGCTAAAAGAAACGTGAAAGAACGTACCTCAACAATCCACGTTATGCAGCTGCCGTCACTCCCAGAAAAAAAGCACAACCTGCATATGGGCACGACAGATCCCTAGCAGTACTAAGCCACTACAGCCACTGACAACTACAGAGACGCTACTCTCTCCTCTAAGATCCTAATCCTATCCCGCCACAACCTCCTATCCTGAGTCAGGTCCTCCGACAAACCCACTACTTTCAAGTCCTCTCTAATCACCTCGTCCAAACTCTTATTCGGCCTACCCTTGCCTATCTTACCACCGGAAAGGTCGATCAACTCACACCTCCTCACTGGGGCGGCCATACTTCTCCTTTTCACGTGGCCAAACCATCGGAGTCTCGATTTCCTCATCTTCTCTTCGATGGGGGCCACTTCAGCTAAGTCCCAGATTTCACAATTCTTAACTCTGTCCATTCTCGTAAAACCACACATCCACCTGACCATCCTCATCTCAACTACCATCAACCTCTAGACCTGCGTCTTTTTTAGGGGCCAACACTCTGATCCATAAAGGACAGCAGGTCTGACTACTATCCGATAAACTTTGCCTATTCAGTAGAGTTAAATAGAACGACGTGTATGATGAAAATAATAAAACAAAAAAGCTTAAAAAATTGTAATAAAGCAGTTAAATTGATGACTATAATTAAGGCTTTGTTTGGACCTTAGAAAATTTGGCGGAAACAAAAAAATTGAAAAAGTTACTTTTTTTTTCTTATGTTTGGTTTAGATAAAATCACAAAGAAAAAATATGGAGAAAAGTTAGATTGAAAATTTGTTAGAAACAAGTGATAAAATTTTTCTCATAAAATTGTGAGGAAAGTTTGAGGAAAATTTCTAATATCCTCCAATCTCACATCACTTAGATGACATCAATATGATTTAAGTAACTCATCAATATTTAAATTTTTCATCCAAATTCTTATATTTTCTCCCTACTTTTTTTCCTTCAACTTTTCTTTTCACCAAATTTTATAAGGATCAAACGAAGCCTAAAAGTCAACTGTTCAAATCTTATTATCGCAAGATTTGCTCATTTTCAAGGGTTACGGTACAATTTTACATTAAAATTGATTATTCTCTTTAATGACCATTATTTGGATCATTAAAAAAGGTTAATTTGGACTATTTGTTGAGTTTGAATGATAATGTATTGAAACAAAATGCTTATACAAACCTCATATGTTTTAGTTTCTTAAAGAAATAGATAATCAACGATTTTCAAAAACAGAATCTAATGAAATCAACTTCTTTCTAATTTTGTAATTCAGACGTGAGATTACTATATCATATTTCACAGATTCTATCTTACAGCGGAACTTTAGGATATTGGATTTGGATCGAATGTACTCTTATCTCTTTACCCATTCCTAAGTACTTGAGGGAAAACACTCCAAATGACCAACTACTGAGCAACATGTACCCATTTTGGTAAGTAATAGCGAATAAGTGGGTGATAGACTGACAAGAGCTAGATCATAGAGTAGACGACAGAGAGACTTGAAGACGACCCTCCAACCTCAAACTCACACGTCCACCGACGACTCCCCTGTTTTATATTCTCTCTCCTCCCTTCCTCTTCCATCGCCATCTACGTCTCTAATGGCGAACAAGCTTCAACGGCTTCTGCTATGCCTAGCTGTTATCTGTATTCATCTTCTCGCAGCTTCTGCTGTTAACGCTCCAAGTAAGTTTCACTCTCTCTTTCTCTATTACTTCATCTATAATCGATTTGCTCTGTTTGAGATCCGCTATCAAGAATTTGTTGATCTGTGCTGATCTTGCTAGTTCATCCAATGTTGTGTTTTTAATGCGGATTGACGTGAGTTGTTGCTGTAGATTTGATTATTGCATTTCTATTTCTAGTTGCTTCATCAAATCTGAGATCTGTCCCTAGATTATTGACAAATGTGGGTGATTTTTGACTGTGTGTAGCATTTGTTCAGGGTGCAATGTTCACCATTGTTGTGATTTGCTAACTAGTTGAATTGTCATTTTGTATGGTTACTAGTTGGTGTTTGAGGTAATTTTCCCTTGATTGAGTACTCTGAAGAAAAGAAAACCCTAGTTGATTTATGACTGGTGCCCCCCCCCCTTTTCTTATGCCAAAGGGACCCAAAATAGCAGAGGTGGTGGTATTCACTTCTGACGTGTTGCTTGATGGTGATGTTCACTTGTAATATCTTGCTTGATAGTAAAACGTTGAGCATAGATATCAGAGGAAGTTTTGCATCTTTGGAAAAGGAGCGGCAAATTATTAGTTCTCGAAGTGTTTTGGGTTTTCATTAATTTTCCTGAAATGAATTACTCAAAATTGAATTGGTTCTGTAGATGCTTGGTACGAACTGATCAACAATAAATAGTAGTACATTGGGAAATTCTCTTGCGGTTGATAATACAGAGTCAGGTTCAAATCCTTCCTGCGTTCAGTTTTGAGCCTCCCTGTGCCCACATCCAGAAAAGGGTACCTGAGAATTGAAATGGACATAATTTGATCGTGTAAAGCTATCGGTTTCTTATTCCTTGGTGTTCCACTATATTGTGTTCTTCTCACAGTCACGGCAAGAGCGATCTGTTTCACTCTTATGTCAAGAAAAGAAAAAGAAATGGAAACCTTATTTCTATTAGATAGCATTCCTACCACCTGGAATAATATCTTGCTTAGGTAGGGCAGATTTTTCACGGGTTCTCTCAGTTGACTATGCTTAAGTGTTTGCTGTCAGCATATGTGTGTGATTTGCAATTCCATTAGGACTTTCCATTGTTCTGTTTTTTAAAGTCTTTGCTCCGCTAAAAATTTAAAATCTGTCTCAACCTTATTCCAAAGCAGAACCATTTTGAGCTGGAGAGGGTAATAAATGACCTACAAATAGAACTTCTTGGGGCTTAGAAAGTTTCTAAGACAGATTTGTGCTATTGCTATGGAAGTGGTAGGATTATTTCTTTTATGTTGACTGAAACTCGAAAACAATATTCTTATTTTGGAACAAAGCATGGTTTATTCATGCAGTTGTAATTTAATGGTCTTTCTTCTCTGTAAAATTGGAAATGCTATATTTGGAAAATGTCAATTGTTCTAAAGAGGAGGTAATCTGGTGGATACTACATTTATTATAGAATTGCCTTCCTCTGCTAGAAATTGTATCTTGCTTCTTTTAAACGAAATATGGGACCAGCAGCGGGACTGAAGGAGGGAAAGCTAGTAGTTCACCACCCATTACACGACGGATTGATTTCTCAGTTCCCCTGTGTTGTGAGAAAACCATAGGATTGCTGACAAAGCTTCTGCTGGAAACTAAATAGATTGAGCATTACGTATTGCTCAAGCTATGAGTCTTGCATTACAATTGTGCATTAGCCTCATAATTTGTGGAATTCAGTTCTTTCCATGACGATCTAATTCATCCTGTAGTCCATTTACTACCTTGAGTTATTTTTTAAAATCTTTTTTATTTATTTATTTTTTACAATTCATTAGATGAGAAACCATCAAGTAGGACCAAGGACTGTGACATAGTAGTGTGGCAACTGAGGTTGCATTTTGATTTGGTTATCTTCTCTCTCTAGTTAATCATCTTTGTGTTATGAAGTGTAAATTATTGACTAAAAAAAAAAACCCTGTAAATTTTGTGCACAAAAGAAGGATGTTGGGCCAGCTCCATGCAATAATGATGACTACTAACGAGTCAAAATGGAGCATGATTGCACTATTTTATTCTAAACTTCCTGGGGTGGGGAAAAAAAAAATCCTTGCCTGATAGAAAATAATCAGATAGCACCTCCTAAATGTCATTGTGGGGAAATTATGCACAATCAATGTAGATCATGCTGATGTGTGTGTGATCACTGGGACTAGTTTTTCATGACGCTAGAGTCTTTGCCATTTGATTATGAGTTGAGCTAGTAATTTTGCGGTCTCAATATAAGATATAGTGCCTGCACTCATCTGTCAATGTCATCGCCATTGAATGGCTGGTATGCTTGAAGAGTCAGACTTCAGTGTATAAGTTGCTCTCTAGACAAGTCACATACTCGATTCATGAAATGGGTTTGAACTATGAACACTTGATTTTAGACCAAAGTTATACACATTTTCAGAAAATGGCGGAAATATGATGCGTGGACAGGAGCTATGTGTCAGAAGCTTGCTGCTAAGCCTGACCTGAGGAACGGGGGCTTGAGTGGAACAACTTAGATGAGCCTGTGGTTGCTTACTGCCGGTACCCATGTACTATTGGGAGAGTAATTACCAAACCACCATGCATATAAGCCTTGATGTTTATGTTTGCACCATTATGTTATGTGATACGAACTTCAGAGACGATCTTTTCAGTTTTGTCTTCAGGAGAAGAGACGTTGTTGATCTAGGTTGGCTCCTCCCATTTCCTAAAATTGGCATTTAAATTTAACATTCTTAGGCCTGTTGGAGCATGTGTAACTGTCCAGCTCTGTTTTACCTGCCACTTTAAATCTTCTCTCTTTCTATGTGCTTTTCCATTTAAGCCCGTTGATATGAGCCTTGATAACGGACAGGCAAAGTGACAGACAATCCAGCTGACCAGCTTGTGGCTGCATTGAACAATAATAGAAGTGCACATCATTTACCAGCCCTTTACGACAATCCCGGGTTGGCCTGCATTGCTTTGCAGTACATAAAAGCGTACCAAGGCAACTGCGATGCTGTGGGTGGGCCCCATGCCAAGAAGCCCGAAGATTCTGCATTTGCTGAGACATTTGCCCCTAACTGTGGTGTCCAACCCTCGTCACTCACCCAGATTACTGGGCGCTTCCTTGGCTGCCAGTCCAAGTACGTGGCTCCTGATATAGCATTTTCACAGCTGCTGATGAAGAACAGCAAGAGCCTGGACATTCTCTACAGCAAGAACCACACTGAAGTAGGGGCCGCAGTAAGTGGGTCTGATGGTGGGGCCCCCTATTTCTGGTGCGTGCTCTTTAGCAATGGTAAATCTAACAGCAGCTTCACCCTTGAGGGCGGTGTTGCCAAGGTGTCAAAGCCTGGTTGCTTCAGTGGTGCCGGCGATGTGTGCAACAGCGCCAAAGGTAGGTTTCAGTCCGATCATTTCTGGTCATGGCTGATAGGAATTCTGGCTGTGTTTGGATTTGCCTTTGGCTTATGATAGGGATTCTCTAGAAGATTTTCCATTTTGGTTGTACCATCTCTTCTTGTATTTGTTGTTTGATCTTTGTAATTCATTTGCTATTCTTGATTGTTTTCGCAAGATCTCCTGTGTAATGTGGTCTGCTTTCTTTCCCTTCATCTGCTTCAAAAGCTTTAGAGCAACATTGAGGGTTTGACACTAGAGAAACTTCATTTAACGGCTTTTTTGGCTTGTAAAAGAGTTCGATCTGCTGAAGTCTATCGTATTTAACGGAAAAGAACTTGAACCTACTGCATCATCTTTTTCCTTTTCTTTTGTTTCGTTTAGGGTGTTGAGGTAGATTTTGAGCCAACACATGGATGTAAGTTTTAAGCGAGTACAGCTGGAGATCAGAGAATGGCTATTGAATCATGTTTTCTCTCCAGTCTTGAAGTTTGTCCCATTTTTGAAAATTTTGCAGATTCTTGGTCAAATAGAGGTTCTAATGTGCCTATCCATGATGAATAATGCTAAGTTCCAAACACATGTATTTTGAGTTGATATGAAAAGCCTAACATCGAGTCATTTTTCTAGAATCGCTCATCCCCGTATGGTGAGGAGCTTCACTAATTCGAGGGCTTATCCCTCTCGATTGCACCCCCCAAAAAACAAAGCATAGAGTCACCAAAATGCTTCTACCTGCAGAAGCATAATTCTGGTGAAAGACCAACAAAGATAATTGCATGTCAACATTAGGTACATACAAGGCAGGAGGATAAAGGAAACCCAGCCAAAAAAAAAAAGAAAGAAAAATGAGGAAAGAAAAACTCCTACCCTTTAATTACGAAACAACAATGCGTTCAAAGCTTTCCCCCATCATAGCTTAACAACATCATGACTTGCACTTCAAAACCAGAACCAAAATAGTGAGAACCAGAATGATCCCACCAGAAGAGCCCCAAACTCTGTGAATCCAATACGGGTCGAATCTGGTGAAGTTCTGGTCCAGATAACATGATAGAACAATGACTAAAATCAAGACTAGGAGCAGAAGAGGCAGGAGGGTTGCCATTCCGAGCATTTCATCGTCTTCCTCCTCCTCCTGGGCCGCCCTTCGATCTATGTAAAGTGGGGAGACGACTGCCGCGATGGTGAAGATGATGGCTAAGAGCCTCTCATATGAAGAAAACCCACCGCTCCTCCTCCTCCTCAACGCAGTTGTCTCCATTTCTACAATGCCCAAGGTTTATGTTGGTGGTGCTAACTTCTAAAGACTAAAGTATTCCTTTTGTTTTGAGATAATGAAAGTGGGAATATTTGTCTAAGTGTTGGGGTGAGTGTGAGAGCACCCAACGATGTTCCCATAAAGTGCGTCCCTAGCTTACTCTCACAATCACATAAAATAATTTCAGCTCGAAGTTATTAATATTGTATTCACGGTTTACTGAAATGCATGTATGACTTTTTGTACATGAATTAAGTAAGATTTGTATTTGATTAACTTAAAAGCGATTTTTGAATAGTGTCGACAAAACTGTTTCTAAACAGTGTTGGTTGATACCAATACCCGCTGACAGTCTGGCACTGTATGTCTGTATCATGATTTGTATTTGGTTAACTTAAAAGCAGGTTTGAACAATGCGGCCGGCATTCCCATGCACATTGTACTAATACAATGTTCTTTGGTAATTTTATTTCTTATTTTTGGATTGATTGGAGGAAAATGAAAGGAATAGCTTCTTTACTTTGGCAGTGGAATGGAGGAACGGAACTAAAGGATATAGTTGCAGAGTCGTTACCAAGACTTGAGTTCAAATCCAACTTGCATTAATTTTTTTTTCCCATTTATGGAAGAAAAAAATATATCAAAACAGTGAGAAGGAGCAAAAGTATAAACTTTTGGAAAAATCCCCCTTCCGTATCCAAGCATACAGAAATTATTAGTTGAGTAATGAGCCATCCTTAAAAAGGTAAATGGGAATATGTCTTGTGCAAAACACGTAGCATTACTTTTTCTCAGCGAATCCTTCTGGAAGATTATATTCTTCTGCAGCTTGTGCAGAAAGTATGTTCTTAGAAAATTAGGAGTCATCCTCAGCCAATATGAATGGTCTGGGATTTTTGGAATCAGATTCTTGCCTGCATTGCAGCATTGGTCACAACAATTGCACGGCTTGATGACGGCTGACAATTAGCACCTCCAATGTGGAGTAGTGGTGTTGGCCTAGTGGCCAAATGAGCTAGCTGGCTCTCGGCTCAACCAAGCTAGGACTGTATTTCAACTTTGTTGAGCCAAAAGACGTTCACTGATTCATGTCGGGCGATGCACATAATGTAAACAAATTGGGATTGCTGGTAAGAATTATCACTGAATAACTCAAATGCACACATAATACACAGAACATATTATGGAATGTTGATCATACAAAATGCTGAAATCAAAATAACTCTTCGCAGAGAATCTGGTCAAAACATCAACAAAAGCAGTTTCTGTAAGCATACTACACTAAAGATTATGCTTTGCTGATTTACCATAATTAGGAAGTAGATGTGCCAAATCTTATGATACAAATGTACTAATTTGAACCATTAGAGTTACTTGATCCGTTGTTCTGAAGCCGTGTCCTCCATTTCCTTTGGGAGGAAGTGAGCTCTGACATCGTTGGCATGGATGGAGCTTCATGAGAGACCTTGGTTGCTGGAAGTTCAGCAGGAAGTGCAGCTGCTGCACTTGTGAACGCATTCAGAACAAGGAATGCCAATATTGGAGACAGATCCAAGGCTCCTCCAAGTGGGGGGATAATTCCCCGAAATATGTTCAAATAGGGGTCACATATGGTGCTGAAATTGAACCAAATCATTAGTCACTATTCAACATACATATCTTTGCCTTTCCCTTTTTTGTTAGCTTTACATTACAGGGGACAAAAAAAGGCAACATGCCTATACTATATTTGTTGTGGGAATAGCCTACGCTTTTTAATCCATGCAATGGAGAACACCGTAGGTAACGCTATGTACATATGCTCGCCAAGTGCGCCAACCCACCACCTCGGAGGGATTTTGGAGTTATTGCTTGGTTCAGTCGGCAACTTTATCCTTTTGTTTTTTTTGGGGGGGGTCAATTTGACAATAACGGACAAACAGCGTTCTCAAATGATGAGTAAATAGCAAACATACCTGAGGGGGCTGACAATTTGGGGTGGAGTGTTGGGAAACCATGTCAAAACAAGCCGGACTATCAATAGCGTATTGTAGATGTTCAAGAAATTCAGAATGCCATTTGTAACTACGACCCCAGCAACGGAATCACCAGGTAAAACTGCAGCAAAATTGTGATTTGATAGAGAGTTCATACTCCTGAAGCTTCTGTAATGAACCTGAAAGCCAAAAGTTTGAGTATTCAAAACTTCTGCAAGCTTAGGTGAATCCGTGAATGTTTTTCATTGATACCAAATATGCTATGCTCCAAGTGCCAAAAAAGCAAGAACAGCATCCTTCAAGAGAAGAACAATGTTTATATTGAATCCCCCACTCCCTCCCCCCCAACTATTCCTTCATTTCCCCACTGAACCATCTGAATTCCCAAGATGCAGAACTGGACACACTTGAATTAGGTTATTCAACAGAAACATCCCTGCTAACAAAGACACAGATGCTGATTAATAAGGAAGCCATAAGGCAGTGACAGGTCTGCCGAAGGAGTTAGCTAGAGGCTTCTCAATTGGCATATTGTTGCTACATTTTACACTTTCCATAAATGCGTGCAATGTTATATACACTCTGCATTCAAAAAGCTTATATTGACAATTTCTCCTCTCTCTCTCTCTCTCTCTCTCTCTCTCTCTCTACAATTCAATCTTGTCAGAGTGAGAGAATAACATTTATTGATTCATTGCTTTGCATTGCTTCAAATTCAATCTCATAATTCCTTTGAAATCTCGATATTTCTTAATTTCTTGCGGAAGAGATGATTTTTCTGGGGGTCCAAAAGAATCATCCTTCCATTCGACTAAAGCACATCCACTAAGCAGCCAATGACAAACTTCTGAGTGCCTTATTACACATTTAATCAACGTTCTTATCTTATCACATTCGCGGCTGTGGCTCATAGCTTAATCTTTAGAATTTAACAGGATAAATAATAAACCATCCCAGTATCTCAAGCCAGTTAGCACACCCAACATCAGTCCTTGACAAATTGAGCTGCAGTCTTGACAGGAGAAGCTTACTTTTTAGCACTGCCATGACAAATCACCATACATTATACACAAGCCCTTCCATGGGACCTCAACTGATCATCTACCAAGCTTTACAGAAGCATGCCTTATCCATGGAAGAGTTCAGCAGCTCTAGGGATGACCTTTAAAAACAGCGAAAACAAGGCATCTAAAAAATCCGCCTGAGCAGTCATGAAGACGATGAATCTGTTACAAAGATACAAACAATGGGATCCCATGTGCCATTGCCAATCACCACGAATATTTCCCATCGTGTCCAAATCCACATTGTAACCCCAGGGTCCCCTTAAGCACGGGTTCAAATGTAGCAGCCTTAGCCAACAATATAGAGAGGTTGATTCCATGTGGCCCTGTACTACGAATATTTCCCTACATATTCTGTAAGAAAATCCTGTGTTATTGGAGAGACCAGGTTCCTGTAGATCTCATCTCACTGAGGTAGGGGTATCGATTATTCGATTAAGACAAAATTGTAATTCTGCATGCTCAGCTTCTCTAGATACCAATATAAGTTAAGAATTATTTTCAAACAGGCAATATTTGCTCAAAACATTCTATATAAACAACACAGACCCTATAACTTAATGCAAGGTCCCCAAATTCAGATTCTATTCAACTTCTTGAAAGTTTGAGCTAGGGAACGAAACAGAACAACCCATTCACATCCATTCATTCCCATAGCTTGCAACCAATGTGAAACCTGTACTTGATTTCACAACACAATCCACAAAACCCCATATGCCATCCAACAAAAACCTATGACTCTAATGCAATATCAGCTCTGGGTATCATTGAAACACTATTCAAATATCCAATTTCCCACTTTGGCCTACTGAAACCCAAGATCTTCATAAAGACCCATCAACCAAAAACCAAGCTCCTTTCACTCATATTTCCCACTTTGAAACCTAAACTTGATTTCACATTCAAAAACCCCAGACACCGTTCAATAAATAAAAAAACCCCATGAATCAAGTGCATTGTGATCACATTTCATACGGTTCTGGGTATAATTGATTCACAGTTTAATCCCCAATTTCCACTTTGGGCTAACGAAAACCAAAATTTTCATAAACACCCATCAACAAAAAACCAAGTTTATCTGACTCATATGTGGCGAAAACCTCAACACATCAAAAACAAAAGATACAAATAGAGAGTGGCACCAAATTACCTGGGAAAAATTGTGGAAGTGCGAGGAGAGAGAAAGAAGCTTGTTGAGAAATGGGTTCTGGGCAGCGGAAATTTGGAGAAATTTGAGACATTCATCAGCTTTTGAAGCGATTGCTTTGTGGAAATTGTGGAGAAATTCAGCAGGAGCCAATGCCAAGAACTTTGAATTTGGCTTGAAGAATTGTTGGGGGCTGAAAGGTGCTTGGATTTGAACAAAGAGAGATGATGCCATTACTGGGATTCTCGCTACTGCATTCGCCAACTCGGGTTTGCGGGTCTTCTCATCGGGGTATGCGGTTGAAGAAGCCATTTCTGCTGAGGATGGAGATAACCACCGCCACCGAGAACGGATAGAAGGCTTATGAGTTATGAATTCCCTGGAGAATATGTATGTATCTTGGCCAACTGAAAAGATATAATACAACAAACCAACGTCCAAATAGCGGGTTTGGTGCCAATTGTAGCAGCTAAAAGTGGATCACACTAACGAAAAACACAAATAATGAGGTAGGCTATGAATTATAGATTCGATCAATGAGAAGTCATCATCTTTTTTATGTTTACAAGAAGAAAAGCTATAAGTTTTGAGTATATCATACAGGTGTTAGATTTGGGGTTATAGATTCGAAGTATATAATATAAACGTCAAGCTGTGAGAGCTAAAGTGGCTCCACTTCACTTGCATTTGCATGGGTCTCGACATCAAGTTAGATGTCGGAATGGATATGAAAAGTTGGGGGTGAACAACAATAGGCCTTGGGCCTGGTTAATTGATGTCCCACTCCCTACTAACGCGCCCCTAATTGGGATGACTCTGAGATAGTGCCCAATTTGGGTGGCCCAACTTACCGTAATAAAAAAGTATTTAGTATAAATATCACATTTACCATTCCCAAAAGTTGGAGCAAGTGGTTGTTTTGTTTTGCAATTTATCTATCTTTTCATTAAGGATTTCACATTTTATAAATTACTGAGAATAGAAAACTTTATTAATAAGTTAAGATCGCAATTGTTCCATGGATAAAACCATAATGTTCAATCCATCATTTAAAATGTGTAGGATTATGATTCCTAAAAGATAGTGTCATTCATGTACAAATGTTATATGTTACAGGAAGCGCACATTGTCATATATTAGATTTTAAATATATGTTTACTTTCTTGTCTTATGCTCTTATAAATCTGAGATAGGAATTGTCAATCATGTTACAATAAATAGGTGTGGTTATTGACTTATTTCCATTCAAGTTAATCAATTTATTTCCACCAATCAAGTAGGTCATTGATCAAACTAACATAATCTCCCTGAAGTGAAGTAGCAAGTAAATTGTTAAATGTTGTGTCATCAAATTGTCCACCAAATTAGTATCAATTAAACTATACTACAAATGCGCAGATTTTGAGTCTTTTCAGAAAGTCTAGTAAAACTATACTTGACAAACTAATTCTAAAAGCCTCGTTCGAGCAAATAAAATGCAATTGCTTGCCCAACTATCAAATTGTTCAACCCTTTTGGTACAGGTGCAAACTCGATCTTACTGATTTGATTGATAATAGTGTTGAGAAAGGAATTGCATCTATCTTAAAAACTTAGCAAATATACACATTGTTCTAGTATACGTAGCATACTCAGTGATACACTATAATATAAGTAGTCAATAATATATATTTTTGTCGTAAATATATTGGAATAATTACAAGCACTGAGACTATTCGTTCCCAATAATGTGTGAAATTCAATTTTTAATTCTTTGATATTCATACATACACAAAATAGATACTCATATTTTTTGCTAGTAACGATGATATATCTATGTGTTAACTTACAAAGTGGTCAATGCATATTCATCCAAATTATTACTTGAAGGGGGAGACACTATTATGAAATGAGTAACAAATTTCATCAACAGTATCTGAATACTTTGGAGTGTAGCACTTGTTTATATCAATTCTTAAAGTATCAACTAGAACTTTGGGGGAAAAAAGGGTATTTTCACGAGCATTAATCGTATCAATTAGAAATATACAAGTGTCAAGAAAGTAAGAGAAGGACTGTATATCAAAAATGATGGCAGGAAACCAACAATGAATGCGGCATTCACACTCCTTACACTTAAATTGCATTTAATTGCATAAATCTACTGAATATTGTTATTGTTTGACACCACATGAGATTGGTGAATCTTTACGTGCCTACTTCATTCTAACTGATATGAGATATAATAAGAAATTAAGAATGCTTGTCAATTTGGTTCTTCATTTCATAATATTGTTTTCCCCATTTATACTTCAATTCATAATAAGCGGATACTAATTTTGATTTTAGATTCAAAATTTTAATAGTAGAAATTTAAACAAATCCTAATCTTTGAAGTATCCATTTGTTTTTTTATCACCCTTACCCACTAATCACATATTCATGTGTGCACTGATACGGTGTGTTTTGTGTGTAACTACGCCATCTAGGATGTAATTGGATAGGGTTGGGCCCTAGTTGGTTAAGTTTGGGCTTAACTTAGTTAGATAAAGGTTTGATTCAGACTCAACTCGAAACTTGATGAGCCTGTGAAGTTTAGACTCTGGTCTGGGTTTGGATGCACATTGCTACACCTATGACTCACCTCGATATTCTTGTTTTTTGAGCTTTTCTATAAAAAGTTTACAAATTCAAGGTTACACAATCCAAACTAAATTCTAAATTTTTGAATTGGATTCAAAAAATAAGGATCGAAATAAAATTTTATAATAGTAGTTTTATTAAATTCTCACAAAGATATAAGAAAAATAACTCATTCTGCTAAATCACACCGAATCGAGATGACCTAATAAGGCTTGGACTCGACTCAATATGCTTTCGAGCTAACTTGTGCTCGACTCAAACTCATTTGACATGAACTCAACTAAACCAAAAGACTCTGAACCGGCTCGATTTTGTTGGAACCCTATTCCCATCCCACCAACTCCCTCAACTAGGATGGCCGTTATCCAAAAAAATAAAACCTGAAAAATCCAAGATACAATACAATTCACGTGTAGCTCACAAAAAGTCTAAAATATCTCCACCGTGACACGTATCTTCCTTCAGCAGACGATTTTGGCCGTTCTCTTAAAAAAAAAAAAAAAGAGTAAAAATCAAGACTCCAGCCCGCCCTCTCTCTCCTCAAATTTCCGGCGACTTTTCCGGCCACTTCCTCCTTTCCATCATCTCTGATCTTCGGCAATGGCCGCTGATCTTCTGCGAATCTCTCTCAGTCCTCCCTCCGCCGCCCTCACTCACCGGAAATTCATCATACGGCGACCTCACTTTCACTCTCTTTCTCTCTTCCGTCGCCGGTTCCCGCTGCTTTCTCGCGGCGGCTCTTCTTGCCGTAACCCTAGATTTATTGCATCGAAATCCGTCGATGTCGAACCGCCGGCTGGAGTCTCACCGGAGAAGAAGCCGGCTGATGTTTCGTTCGTATTCGATGTCACCGGGATGACGTGCGGCGCGTGCGTCTCACGCGTCAAGGGGATCCTGTCCGCCGACGAGCACGTGGAGTCTGTGGTGGTCAACATGTTGACTGAGACGGCGGCGGTGAGGCTGAGGCCGGAGGTGGATGGAGCTGATGCGACGGCAGAGAATCTGGCGAGGCGGTTAACGGACTGTGGGTTCGAGGCACGGCGTCGCTTTGCGAGGAGTGGGGTAGGAGAGAGAACGAGGAGGTGGAAGGAAATGGCGTCCAAAAAGGAGGTGTTGCTTGAGAAGAGTAGAAATCGAGTGATCTTGGCTTGGACTTTGGTTGCTTTATGTTGTGGTTCTCATGCTTCGCATTTGTTGCATTCCTTGGGGATTCATGTTGCTCATGGTATGTTGCTTAAGTTTAGATTGAGAATCAAAACAATTATGTATGTTTAAAATTTTGTCAAAAGCTGGCTTAAGAATGAGAATGTGCTGATATGCTGCAGTATTATCAGTTTTCTACTAAATTAGAATTGGGACGTTGGATTGGTTGATTCAGAGCCCGCTTGTTTCCTTTTTCTGTGCAGGAGGAATCTGGGATGTGCTTCATAATTCATATGTGAAGGGCACTTTAGCTTTGGGAGCTTTGCTGGGACCCGGGAGAGGTGTGTGTTTAGGCCTTTCTGCTAAAATCTCCTACATTGATAACCAGTCTGGAATCACCAATATCAGCTGTCATGTGGTCATTATAATTCGATGCAAGTATTTCCCAAATTCTTATGGAGAAAAGCAACGCTAGAGATGTTGAGTTTGGATTATGATGTGCTCTAGATCCATTTTTAGGGATGAACGTGACATGCTCAGGAACCTTAGATCATTTAAGTAGAACCATAACAGTCATATAACAGGCAATAGTGAAGACGATGAGTTTGGTCCATATCCTCATATGAGAGATGGTGTACTAATATTGACGAAGAATGAATTAACATACTCCATAATACATTCTCAAATCACTGATACTCTGTACTTGTAGTGAATGTTTTACACCACCCTCACATGCTTGACTCTTCTGTGATCCTTGCAATTCCATCTTGTTCATTCCTTTCAAGTCTTCTCCCAGCTACGGCATGTGTGATGGCTGAGACGCACATCTTCCATATAGATTACTCCTATTTATATCATACGAGCCTCTTAAGGATTTGTAGTTCTGTTAAACTTATGAAATAAGATATTTGGAGATAACTGGTAACACTCTCAACTGATTATCAGGTATTGCTAAATCCTTCCTCATGCACGGCCACTCTCTCCCACAGTTCTATCGTGTCAAGTTTGATATCTTTATTGTTGGTACACTTCGTATGTCACCATTGTTCTTATGGAACGGAATCAATGTGCTTAGTCTCTATTCATTCGACAACTTGTTGGTCTTCAGGATCATATTGAAAAAATTGAACGCCAAGTCTATATTGAACAAATTGGACAGCCCAGGTAGGTCTAATGGCTTTCATAAATGTACAGCAATGCACTGTTTCGGCTTCCAATAATCCATGCTTGATTTTGTCCTCCAGTCTCCACGTAGAGCTTTGGTTCATGTGTAAGCATGTTTATACTGCAAGGACTTTGTGGATTGTGATTTGGAAGGACTGCAGTAGTGCAGTTCGTTTAGTTTTCATCTCTATGCTGTGTTGTTCTGTTATCTATCAGCAATTCAGCATCATCTACCTGCCAAAAAGTATTGATAGAGTCAATCCTGCTTCATCTTCTGCCATTCCCTGGTTACCATTGGATTTGAATATGCTTAGCTATTATACTCTTTTTAAAATATTGGTTTGGAATCTTTTTGAAGCTGTGGGGTCTAGTTACAAGCTTTATGAATGTTTATACTTCCCTTAAAAGTTCAACTCATCATTTATTGATGACTGAGTTGGCGAACTTGATCTGCAGATTTGCTCTATGATGGTCTCCGGGCATTTGTGAAAGGATCACCAAATATGAATTCTCTTGTAGGATTTGGATCTGTTCTTGCATTCTTGTTAAGCATGGTAAGGCATTTTAGGTGTCAATGACGATGTTCAGAACAATGTATTCATATTGTTGTTGCATTATGTGGGGCTGTTTTGTTGACATCTTGGTTCAAACATTTCATATCATCTTCTTGCTGCATAGGTGTCACTTTTCGGCCCTGGGCATGAGTGGGACATTTCATTCTTTGACGAACCGGTGAGCTGTTACTTCCATACATCAGAGAACTGATGGATTCTCTCTTGTAGGTCGTGTCCCATGTATTTGTGGTCAATCAAATAGTGTTGATATTGAACCTCATGACATCATACGCGATTAATGATAGCAAAGACAATATATGAGAAATTTCTCATGTCTCTTTATGTCCTCTGATTTAGCCATATTAACAAAATATTTTCTATTAATCAATTCGTAACCAATTGGATTCTAGACATTTAGCTTCCTAACCCCCTTAATTTATTTTCACTCCTTGATAACTCTCAATCAAGTTGTTAAAAAATAAAATAAAGTAAAAAAGCTCAATCAAGTTAGTTAAAGCCAACTCCTCTAATGATTGCATGTTTGCATATTTATTCTCCCTCAATCTTGCTGAAGGAACCTGTTGATATAGTTCATTGCAAAATTGCAACTACTGGTTAAGACTTTTGTTTTAAAAAATCAATCATTGTTCAATCATTTTTGGTACATTAGGAATCCAATAGAACTAAGAAATTGCGTTCTAATGTATTATGTCTGAGTTCTATCTACAGGAGAAGTCATAAAGAGGCAACTTGTGACCAATTCTAGATTTGAACTGATCGAACTGAATAATGTTTGAATCCTCCTTCCTTGGATAGAGGCATTCCCCCTGTTATGCATTTGTGCAAGATATATAGGCAAACATTACAAAGAGGGGGAGAAAAAAGAAGAAAGAGAGAGAGAGTGTTTAGCTGTTTCTCTGAAAACTACAATTTACTAATTACTCAACATGGCAAGGAATATGGCACTAGATCCTTGACAGGTGGCTCTATTGAGATTTGGATGGCTTATGGCAAATAGTGATGATCTAGGGCTTCTAGGCTACAAAAGGCGTATCTTTTAACCCCTTTATTTGCCCAAGAAATGAGTGGGTAAAGGAAGTTTACGATGAATAAGTCTATAATGCGTGAATTTGGGTTTCTAATATTTTCTGTTCCGTGCTTCATATTTGATACTTTCCCCTTTTTTTGGGGGGGGGGGGGGTGTGGAGAACCCGGTGGATGGCCCCTATTTGCAATCTGAGTTGAATTGCCTGTGAGATGTATTCCTATTTCATAACCTCTAACTTGTAAGCTATCTTGTTATACGGCTTGACAGCTTGATCCTTTTACCAACGGCTTACGAGCACCATATACTTGGTCATAACCTGACATTGTTTAAGGCCTTTATCTTGGTGCTTCCAGAGCTGTAGGTTGTGGAGCCAGTGCCTGTTTGCTAACAGTTCACCAATCTTGTTGGTTTATTCCTGCTTCCCCCCCCCCCAAATCAAACGATTTTCAGTCGCCTTATGTGCATGCCTTTGCTCATGCTCTCTTTTGTGTACCCATTACTGTTAGAGGATCTTGTTGCTTCCTCAAAGACAATCTTTATGTGCATCGTATCTTATTGCCAACATAGTCTATGAACCTTTTCCCACCAAGAAGGCCCTGAACAGTAAGAGGAAACAAATGTTTGATGTGCTCCTGTTAGACCCACCATAATTTTTTGATGGGCTGGGAATTCTTGTAAATGTTTATTGTTTTGAAGTGGTAGCCAATGGGTCCCTTCCCCTTCATTTTATTAGAGAACATCACGCTTGATAACGATTGTGGATTTTAGTATGAAGTATGAACATCTATAATTTTATTTACTCTCACTCCATCTCCCTTGGGTTTATCTTTTCAATTATAAATCTTGTTACTTTTCAATTTCATTAGGGGAATGGGGGACTGTGGAATGTCTTATATGGGGATGTAAACTTTTAGCTTGCAGGTCATGCTTCTCGGTTTTGTGCTTCTTGGACGTTCTTTGGAGGAGAGAGCAAGAATCAAAGCTTCTAGTGACATGAATGAACTTTTGGTAAGTGCATTTTCGCTATATTCAAAGGATAGAGAAAGATGCACATAATTTGGCGGAGCCACTTTCATCAAGAAGTGTATGTGCTTTATTCTGTTGGTCCTTTCTTTCTTGAGAAATTCTACTATTCTAGTAAATGTACCTTCAAATTAATCAGGGGATCCCATAAAATATTATGCAGTGATCAATGAGGGAAGCAAGTGTTCTCTTTAATGCAAAATGTTTTCTTAGTATTAAGGAACCGATTATTTGCACTGTGATCTCTTAAAATGTTTAGGAAAGCCAGGGAAATGTCGCAAAGTAAATTGTGATTGGTCTAGTGGCTCGGTAACTCGAGTATCTACAGTAGCTTAATTTATATTAGAACCTGCAATAGCAACAGTGACTTTACTTCTCTTAGATGAGAGATGTGAGGGTTTTGATCTCCTTGATTCTGATCAAACGGAAACACCTCTGGACTCTGGCCTGAAGCAGGAATGCAGGATTTTCAGGGTCATATGCACATAGCTGTCCACAGAATTGAATTGGAAGTGTTTGTTTCTTAGGAGCTTACATTAGAATGGCATTGAATGCCTGCCCCTACTCTAAAGAGAAGTAGATAATACTTCAGTGACGCATTTTGTTTTGTTTTGTTATGATGGAAAGGTGATAAATTTCCCAATGATGGCTTCTCAGCCACTTTGTAAGTGGACATTCCTTGATTTTGAAGTATGCAACATATTATTAATCATTATCATTATTACCTTAAATGCCAACAGGGGTGGATACTATTGATGGTATTTCGCAATAGAGTCCTAGTAATGGCCTTCCAAGCAATATCATGAATAGCACTGTATATAAGTATGTTCTGTTCAATGTCTACAGTCAACTAGTCAACTACCAATCTGCACTGGTCCGCACCAAAGTTACCACCCCATGCCAGCTGGTACAGGCTAGTTCCAGCTCATTACCTGCTGATAATGAACATTTTTTTTTTTTTAGTTTTCTTAAATTCTATGCAGTACGAATCTGTTACATTGATTCGATTTCAGTGTAAATTCGATATGAAAACAGGTATTTTACTAAATAACCTTGCTTCTAAGAGACTGTAGGGTTGGCAAACAAATACGCATATTTTGGAGTAGACATTTTCTAAACAGATTTCTCAGCCGCAGGAGTGATAATGTAGGATGCTAGAAAAGCCTTTAAAGTTGGAAATCATTAAAGGAAGCAGCTTTACCAAACGCTTAAGTTTGTGCGGGACGCTGCATGTTTCTGCCTACACAGATGCCTCCATAATTTTTGGAAAATATTAACTGCTTTGATTTTTAGGATGGGTGCTTCCTGGATTTCAAACAAAATCCATCTAATCTAAAACCTCGGAGAATGGATGAACTCTCCTTACAGCTTAAGCTAGGGGTTGAAGATTGTATCTACGAGCTGGAAGACAGACAAGGTTGCAGACTGTAGCTCAAATAATTTCAGTTCTAGTTGTTGAGCAAAACTGATGTTGATATGGCTTAACATTGGTATCTATGAACCCTCACAGATTTTCTGTGTTGTCGGGATTCTGCATGAATGAACTTGACACATTAACGTGTAATGTATTGGATTCTTGTACACAGAAGTGTATTAGGTGCTTGACATGGGAAGCTCACACTAATTACTCATGGGGCTTGCATATAGGTTATAACCCGGAAATATATGATGAAGAAACTAGACTCTCATGCAGAGATGTTATAAAATGATTTCATTTGCCTGATCACCCCCCCTCTTTTTGTCAGCTGATCATCCTCCTTGTTGATGGAGTTTAAATAAACAACAATCCTTAGAATATTGAAAATAACATATTAAATAAACCAGGAAAGGCTAAGAACAATATAAGATGATGGAAAATAAAACTAACAAATTTTTAAAGAAAAATTAGGATACAATAAGTAGCCTTATTTTAACTATTTGAAGATGCACAATAAAAAATACATAAAAAATAACAAAATTTCAAGTATAAAGGCTTTTGCCTTCGGCTGGAGTTTCTTCTATTATCTCTGTCCTCTATCAATGAGTGCCTAAGATTGTCTTCTTTGTGGAATTTCAACCGCGGCTGTAGTCTTTCTTTGCCTTTTGAGATGCGTTTTCCACTAATTTAGCCTCTGTGGTCTGGGAACATATCAATATATGTTGCTTAGATGCAGGTGCTTGTTTCATGTTTTGAATATGAAACCTACATGGTAGTTTTGACTTCTGAGTTCCCTGAATCCATTTGTTTTGTTTTATCAGCACAGATTGTTGTTTTAAACTAACTACCAATGTGGTTTTGCAGTCCTTAGTATCTACACAAGCACGACTAGTCATTGCTCCCGCAGAAAGTGATTCCTCTGCTGACGCTCTACTTTCTTCTGACACCATTTGCATTAAAGTCCCTACTGATGATGTTCAAGTTGGAGATAGTCTGTTGGTTTTGCCTGGAGAAACCATACCTGTTGATGTGAGGCAATTGTCAATTAGAATCAGAATAAATGCTATTGCTGCCTGCATATTTTCCTAGATGAGAACTGTATTTATAAACTAGAATTTTCGAAATATAGGCAGCATATCATGGAAAGGGGAGGAGTTTTTTGCAAGCATAATGAGCCACACATGCGTTTTTGTAACACAGGGAAAGGTTGCTGCTGGAAGAAGTGTCGTGGATGAATCCATGCTTACTGGAGAATCACTTCCCGTATTCAAGGAGAAAGGGTTTCCAGTTTCCGCTGGAACAATAAACTGGGTATGAAATAATGCAAATTTGGTTTATTTACATCAAAGTTTGGCAAATGATTGTGTATTGTTTAGAACACCAATATCATATTTTTCCCCTTCCGCTGTATAAATATTTATATCTTTAAAGTGTCTTACTCCAGAAGATGTTGAAAGCACCAGAGTAGAATTTGGCGTGCCATTTTCTGTGGCATGTTGTATACGGTGTCCTCGGGTGTCTTCTCAGACTAGTATTTTTCTAATGGTTTTTTTATTTCAGTAAAATGATCCAGTATGACCAAGGCTTCTCATCTCAAACATGAATGCCTGAATGACCTTTTCTTTTTTCCTTTCATTTTACTGAACCGTGGAGACCTCACTAACCTACTTTCATTTTGGAAGAAGCCATTGGGCATACATCTTAGAGCTTTCTGCTTATCAATGAAGATGATTGTCCTTTATCATGTGCAAAGATATTTTTGCTTGATTTTCAAATTATAAAATCCGTTTATAATTACTTCTGATAGCTTTAAAGAGGGAATTCTTGCATGTGTTCACTTTTTTTGCATGGACGGTTACTCCCCCCTCCCCCCGGGCCCAGACCTCTCTTTCCATTCAAACACATTTGCTTATGCTAATGGACTAGAACCAAATGGTTCATTTATCTGTTCTTGACATTGACCTGCAATGTCAGCTTATTGTTATGGACTAAATAAAGATGGTTGAACAGGTTTGTGCTGCTCCCCCCTCCCCCTGGGTTTTTTTTTTGGTTTGGGGGGGGGGGGTAATGTGGTAGATAACATTTCCGATCAAGGGCTTATGCAACAGTTTCTATGATTGCATGGATAGGGTTTTGTCTGTACATTTGACCTCAGTATCATGCCTTAGACAGGACTGGATCCTTGTGAAAGGCCTTGAGCAATTGGAGCCTTTGCAGGGTGCTATGCAGGCCAGGACTCTCTGTCTGTCTGTCTGCCTTCCTTAATGCTTATGGGTTTCTTTATGAATTCCTATCCTGAAGTCCGCATATGTCACCTGGAATATCTGGCCAACATAAATAAGGGCTAGCTTACAGAACCACTGCTCTTGTTAAACCCAGCCTGCACTCATGGTTAGGCTGCCATAAAATGGTGTCCAAGCAAGTACACTTTGCTTAACGACTTGGCCAATATATTATGTAGTTTATCTCTTTTGATCCTTGGAACGTTGTTGACTATTGTGTTACTGGAGGTTAAGTTAGGAATCAATTGGTCTTAGAGCGCTATGTTGCTCAATTTTTACTTAAAAAGGCTGAGGGAGAGCATAAGATGATTTTATCGGAAGACTTGCATTTTTACAATTTTGTGATGATGATTATTATCTCTTGTTTTCTGAGTAACTTATTGCTTCTCGACCACCAAACTAGTGGTGGAAGGTAACATCCTTTGTTTAGATTGAGGCAAGTTGCCAAGTGCAAATGTCAGAATGTAGACAGATATTCTGCTGATTTGAGGACCCTGGCCCGCTGTACTGTTGTCCATTTCTTGTTGTGGATATTGTTGCTCATGTTTTTGTTTTCTTTCTTGTTTTCTTTCTTTTTTTTCTTTCCTTGTCTAAGGCTATCTGCTTTACTCGGGCAGGCAGAGTAGGGCTGTCAAAGAACCAAGCTGGCTTGGCAAGCCCTCGGGTTGGAATTGGTCAAAGCTTAGCTCAAGCTCTGTTGGGCTCGTTTAGGTATTTTAAGTGGGGAATGGCGCATGTCCCATGGTTATTCTTAGGTTTTGCATTAATTTGGATATCCATAGTTCAATATTTGCTTGGTGTGGGGACATTGGGACTATAGCATTTTGAAGTTGAGAATTCTCAATAGTTCTCAAGTTAAGTTTTGTAAGGATTTGAATCATATAAATAAAAACAAGTTCAATCTGAAAGCTTGGACTCGGTTTGTCTAAGCTGGGTTTAACTCAGGCTAGGCTTGGCTGGGTTATACCTCTAGGTGGGACTGTATTTGCTGCAATTTTTAAGTGACCATGAACTTCTAAAGTTTCATGTTCCTTTAGTAAAACCGACTGTCGATTGAAAGGCTAATAGGATCCAATCCAGTACGATGTTAACCTGTAAGCTGCCCTGTTTCTACATGATACACTCGGGTCAAAGATATGGAGGCGAACATAATATTTTGTGTGAAGTGTATGCTGTATGACAATAAGCTTTATAATTTGATGGTGCGAAAAAAAGATTCGTAGTTGCACTGATTTACCATAACTACCATCCCCCCCCCCCCCCCCCCCCCCCCCCCAAAAAAAAAGAAGGTTTGATGGTAATGCTGAATAATCTCTGCTGCAATTAGTTTTTGTCTTTATGCAAGTACACCGCTGAGATTCTTGGTCACAATTGAGTGTTAGCTTGTCCACATACATATTTGTTGAAGTTTACTGTTGAAGAATAATTAATGTTAGTTGTCTTTGAAAGGAACTAATAAGCTTTTCTTTTTCTTTTCTTTTTTCCCAGGATGGTCCCATAACAGTAGAAGCTACCTGCACTGGATCTAATTCTACAATATCCAAGATCATTCACATGGTATGTAATTGTGTCTAGGGAAGTCGGAATGGCATTCCTAAATGTGTAACCAAACACGCTAGAAGTTACTGTACCTCTGTCATGTCTCTTCCTCTTTTACATCTTCCTGATAATCCAGATGTTCATATGATATTGTTATATCTTGCATTGAGTACTGTATTTTGCGTTCATTTATCGGTTCCAATCCCTCCTTATGCATGAGATCATATATATTATGTGTCAACAAAGAATGTGGTTGCCTAATGCCCCAAAATTAGACTGACGGCAGCTAAGAAGAGCATTGAAGGTTTCATATCATTATTTTAGATCTGAAATTGCGAGATTCCGTTCATTTTTAAATGTTTGCAAGTCTTTTAATATGCATGAGGTAGTTCTGTCGGATTTCAAAATGTGGATTGAGCTGATTTTCTTCATCTGCTGTGGGTAGTGCTCTCTTTGAAATGTTCTTTGGGCCCCATTGTTTACCTTATTACAGCTGGCCTTACAATAGCAACCCATAGTCAGCTTTAGCTAACAAGTGACTGTTACATGGCCTCTTGACATGTTGAATGCACGGAAGATCTTCTAGTCCATGTCATTGGTGTGTAAGAGTGGACGATCATACTTCAATGTACCAATAGGGACAACTTGTGAGTTACCTAAACCACCCGAGGTGAAGTTGTTTCCATAACTGAAGCCCAAAATTTGAGCAGATAACACGTTTAATTGACTTGATTTCTATTTTTGAACTAAATGTCATCCTTCTGCATACGACGTTTTCTTGGTTTTGTACTTTCAGGTTGAAGAAGCCCAAAGTAATGAAGCACCAATACAAAGGCTTGCAGATTCAATTGCTGGGCCATTTGTTTACAGCATGATGACATTATCTCTGGCTACCTTTGCCTTTTGGTATGGCCTGTTTCTTCGTTTTATGCTTCAAGTATTGTGATAAAATGCATGGTAAAGTGTTGTGTTATAACACATGTTAGGCTGCAGGCAGGGAATAAACTGGATTTGATCGTAGATAAGTTGGCTGGCTGTATATTTCAACAAAGTAAAATGTTGTGTTCTAGAAATCTCTAAAATGATGTGTTTGTCACAACACCTATTCCTCCTTAAGATGTTGCATGAATCACTTTCCAATTTTGCTATGAAGATTGATATTGACTTGACTCATCTGCCATTTTTTATTGTCTAATTATTGATCCTACCAGTGTCTCCTACTGTTATGCTTGCACGTATTCAAGATATACCAGTGTCTCCTACTGTTATGCTTGCATGTATTCAAGATATACACTTAGAATTTCCTTAGTATTCAACATGTATGTTTGTCATGTCCTTTGTGAGCCAATTTCTCTGTTGTCAATTATTGCTCAATGAAGATTAGCTGGGGATTTGTTATTGTGATGCTTGATTTATTGCATTAATCAAAGAATTTTTTGTATCTTGGTTGCCAACTGTTGATAAAGCCATCCAATATGGGTCCTGTCGCTAGCTGGATGCTTTTTGCTGTAGCCAAGCAGTTGCCCTTAATAATACAGATGGTATATGATAATTTCGCATTCTTTTTCCCCTTTATGTTCACCTCAGTAGCTGAGCTACAATCTCATGGTGATTTAGAGCTTGGTTATGTGGTTTGATGTGCTCTGTTAATCCCTTCTGCTAACGCTGTCGGGTTTCTTTGTTCCTGATTGAGTTCCGCAAGTCTATAATTAAATTTTTCCCCTTGCATTATCCATTGTGGTCAACTGCACTGTTATCACTTTCTTTTCCAGAAGCTTCCTCCCCAATAATTCAGGTTTTCATGCCCTTGGCTTGAAGTTTTCATCAAAGTGATGATAGTATTACAAATCCTTTTGATTGCTGCTGTGGGGCTTGTTTTTATGTTTCTAGGTCTACAATTGGGGTGAAGATCTTCCCTGATGTTTTGCTCAACGACATTGCTGGGCCTGAAGGAAGTCCTTTGATCTTAAGTCTGAAGCTGGCTGTGGATGTTTTGGTGAGTGGCACCAGTTGAGCTGACAGTGAATATGAGCTTATACATGCACTTTCATCTTAATCGCTTTCTTTTGCTCTCTATCTTTCTTGGCTTCTATGGTGATTCAACAAAATATGACAGGTTCCCTTGCCTGGCATAGCGACCATATGTTTTTGAGGGTTTAGAAAATATAACATAC
Source organism: Carnegiea gigantea (assembly GCA_029747015.1). NCBI lineage: Eukaryota > Viridiplantae > Streptophyta > Magnoliopsida > Caryophyllales > Cactaceae > Carnegiea > Carnegiea gigantea. The sequence continues at coordinate 404,436 of JAKOGI010000133.1, read as the reverse complement.
TAGCAGGTAGCGAGCTCCTCTCATAAGATCCTTGCCTAGCAAATCGTCTCTTACAATCCTAAGTAGCTCCTGATAGTGAACGGTATGCCAGGTCCGATGAGAATGTTGTAAACGACTCACATGTAGTTGGATCTTACGATTATGTAGTGAATGACCCATGCGTACCTGAGTTGAAATAAAGAGTCCGAGTGACACGGTGCCTTCAAAGACAAACATTATGTGGCTAAGGAGATAGACAAATTTTTTTTTCCCCATTTTTATCAATAACAAAGACGTGCTTTCATCTTTTTGTTTGAAGCAGAAAGCTCCACACCTTTGGAAAGTTTCCTTTCTGACCACGCCTCTCTCTCTCTCTCTCTCTCTCTCTCTCTCTCTCTCTCTCTCGCAGGTGATCTCCTGTCCTTGTGCATTGGGTCTTGCCACACCCACAGCAATCCTAGTTGGCACCTCTCTTGGTATTTGACTTTGCCACGTGCTCTGTATTTTGCATGATCAATTTATTTTCTCCCCTTTAGATTCCTATGTTTTGCCTGACTTGTGAAATTGTGATTGAGGTTTTTTCAAACAGTGTGTTATCTGTCTTGGGGTCAATGAGTTCCCTCGTCGTGCACATTATAATTTCCCCCTTTCATCTGTATTTTCTAATAATCATCAGGAGCACGACAAGGACTCCTTTTAAGAGGAGGAGATGTGTTGGAACGCCTAGCTAGAGTAGACATCATGGCATTTGACAAGGTGGTTATATGAATTCCCTAATGTTAGTCATACTATCCAAAAATTTGTGGAGCCTGTTTGAGAAATTTCTAATTCTCTGATGCTACATATCAGACAGGAACTCTCACAGAAGGGAAACCTACTGTCTCTGCTGTTGCTTCACTGGCTTATGATAGTTCAGAAGTTCTGCAGCTTGCTGCTGCTGTGGAGAAGACAGCATCACATCCACTTGCAACAGCCATTATGAGTGAAGCGAAGTCATGTGGTTTGCATATTCCAGCCGCAAAGCGGCAGCTAATGGAGCCAGGCTTTGGATCGTTAGCTGAGGTGGATGGGCGTTTAGTTGCAGTGGGTTCTTTAGAATGGGTTTGTGAGCAGTTTGAAGGGAACAGCAACCAGTTAGATCTAAGACATTTGGAGCATGCATTGATTCATGAGTTGTCTAAAGAGAATCTATCATTAGATAAATCTGAAACCGTGGTATGTGTGGGACGGGAAGGAGAGGGTGTCATTGGTGCCATTGCAATCTCTGATACATTAAGGCATGATGCTAGGGCTACCATAGCAAGGTACATATTTTCTGTTTCTGGCATTTGTTTCAAAGATATATTCTTTCAGCACATATATGCACGCTACTTCTATGGTTACAATGCTAGGACGTTGACTATCTTGTGGTAGTCTAGTAGACAACGGTTTTTAAATTTTCTCCTGGAGTGAGATGTATGCACAAGGGCAGCTTCATCGTGCAACTGAAGAGTGGAAGTACCCTAGCCATCCCTTCTCATGCGTTTTTCTATGCATTTGCATCTGCATTCCTAATGGAGGTGAATACAGATTACAGCATATCTGGTATTGGTCACACTTTGGGAGGGATTGGGGAGTTTCAGATGTAAGCAACCTTGCTTTGCAAGTAGAGAGACCAATTCCAGGAGACCTACAAAAAGATTCGCTGAAAACATTTCTATTTATTAGGGAAATTAGAGGGCATCATAAGTAAATGTATATTTCCACATCTGCAAATCTATGGACTTCCATAGGTCCATGTAAAACAGCCCTCTTGCAGGTTTCATTTCTTGACTTCAGTCTACAATGGCTTTTCTACTCTTTTTGCTTCTTGAACTTAATAGGACTGGCCCTCTTAAGCTCGTAGTCTCTCTTTCTTCAAATTTTCTCCCTGCTTTTCATATTCATTCTGCAGACTGCTGCACATCTCAGTATCATTGCTGATTCTCTGATTGTGAAATATGTTGTACTTAATCTGAGATTAATGTGAAATGGAAATGTGTGGGCACCATTGTCCTCATATCATTTTTATCCCCTTGTTTGAATACTGACTTCAGCTCGCTGTAATAATTTTGACTTTTAAGTTATTTTCTATTTTTGGGCTGGTGCTTTAAGGTTCTCTCTATGCTTGGGCTGGCCTGGCTGGGTGCCTTCAGGTTCTGTCTCTGTGCTTGGACTAGGTCCCTAGTGTCCTTGTCTGACTTAGTTCAAGTGATAGGGTTGAAATCTCTGGCATTCTAGAGTTGGAGAGCAAGTTTCTTGGAGATTAGATTGTGTTGTTTAAGATAAGTCCAGAATGTCTTAGGAACACGTTTATTTCTTGTGAGTTGAGAGCGTCAATTTAGTTATTTATTTTTCCATTTATATCCCATATATCCTTGGGTACCTTATGGGAAGACATGAATCATGAGTGGCTTTTGAATGGTATATTGGTAAATAAATTTCGCATATTGTGTGGCTTCAAAAGCTGTTTTCTTGGTGAGTCATGCAACTTTGTATGTAGGATCTTCTGATTATGTTGGTCCTTGATGCACTGATAATCTCAATTAGCTGTTACATATACATAATGTTTTTTGGTTTTCTTTCTTCTTCGGTAGTTGCTGGTCACAACCTTTCCACCACCATATGGTTTTGTTTCTTCTTCTGTAGTTGCTGGACATAACCTTTCCACCACCATATGGGAGAAATTATCACTTTTTAATAAAGAGTTACTTGCTGTTTATACTAGTGCTGTGATATAAAAGACTTCATATCTATGAATGATAAATTAAAATTGCTATTGCTTTGTCGTCTCCCCTTTGCTGATAGGCTCAAAGAGCTGGGAATCAATACCGTCCTCTTATCGGATGACAAGCAAGAAGAAGTTGAAACTATTGCAAGGATTCTTGGGGTAGAAAATGAATTTGTACAGGCATCTATGACTCCAGAAAGGAAATCCCAATACATTTTGGACGTGCAATCATCAGGGCATCAGATTGCCATGGTAACTAATAATCTCCCTACATTACTTGGACTCAGCTACTAGTGCTCAACATGGGTACGTGTCGAAGTGTCGGAGTGGTGGTGTTCTGAAAATTTCACGTGTTTTGAGTTTTTGGTATGAAATAAAGTATCAAACATGTAGATCCTTGCCAGAGTGTTGAATGTTCAATTAGGTACGCGTGAAATAGGTGTCTAATGGCATAGCGATCTCCCAGTCTGGAATATTTGCCAAAAGTCATTGAGCATGCGGAAGTTGGAATTCCTTGCGTAAAACTTGGTCTGCAATGTTTTCTTTACTATTTGCTGGTGAATTTACTCCTAACACCCAATAGCGAATTTCTAGCCTCCCCCCGGGACAACAAAAATCTACATTGGGGGGGCGGGGCCCCGCATAGGCTGCGGTCCCCAAATGCACAGTCATTCTTGGTTAGTCTTAGGCCATGTTTGGCAAAGAGTTTTTTAGGGGTATTAGCTGTTTGACTCTGGTTAAAAAGCTCTTTGCGGTGTTTGGTTGATTAGCTTTTTAGATTAGCTTTTTATACCCAAAAAGTTCTTTTACAAAAAGTTCTTTGGGATAGCTTTTTCAAAGAGCTTTTTGATATTTACTATTATGATGGCTATACTAACCTTATAATTTGGACAAATTTACATTACATGTCATTCACAAATGATATTCCCGAATGTTGGATGCTTATGCTTTAAATTTTTCAATTTATTTTTTTTCTTTTTTGGGACAAGAGTTGTAGATGGTCATAATGTTGAATATAATGCTTTTAATTTTAATGCTTTCTTAATTTAACAAATGATTTATGTTAATTAGTCTTACATGATATATAAATATTTTTTATATCACATAATTTCAATTGCTGTTAAAAAAGAAAACATTTAACATTAAAAATATATTTTGATAATAAGTACTAAAATTAGGAAAAAGTATAAATGTAATTTTATATATCACATAAGTCTTAATTCATAATTCATATCAAAAAGAAAAATAGTTATCCAATGAAAAATTGTTTTGTTAGGAAAATAATAAAATTGAGTCATGGGCATAAGTGGAGTTTTATCAAATATCTTTGTTAGAAACAGCTAACTTTACCAAACACTTTTTTCACACATAGCTACTGCAATCAGCTAATGCAATCAGCTAACAGCTAACCGCTAACAGCTGATTGCCAAACAGGGCCTTAGTGTTTAGCTGGTCATGAATTCCTTGTGTAGTATCCAATATAGCATTGCCTCTTTCAGTTCCCTGCATGCTGTTTTCTTCCCTAAATTTCAAATATGTTGCAGGTAGGTGATGGAATAAACGATGCCCCCTCCTTGGCCCTTGCTGATGTTGGGATTGCTTTGAAGACTGAGACACAAAAAAATGCTGCTTCTGAAGCCGCTTCTATAGTGCTTCTTGGAAACAGACTTTCACAGGCGAGCGTCATTCTTATAGTACATTTTTGAGGGATGAATTTGTTCTAACAGATATTTCAAGATAAGCAACCGTCCTTTATCAGTTTTGCTTCGACGTATTCCAAGAAGTCTGGGTGCTAAATACAGATTACATAATAACTGTACTTTGAACGTGCTTAAAATTCGTGCGTTGTCATCGCTTTTTCTTTAATGAATACCAACACACTTTCCTTTCTTGTCTCATGATTGCTTTTATAGTTTTATTCATGGTGCAGCCTTTTTTAGCGTTCACCAAATCAAATTATTTGTCACTTCATCTTTGCTAACTTGGATTATGCAATTTATGGTTCAAGTCCTGGGTTTCCCCAAAAAAAAAAATTGATCATTTTGAAAAATTTTTTTTTGGGGGGGGGGGGGGCTAAGCTAAGAAGCTGCATGTAGTCTATGTGTAACTCTCCTGTTGCAATCCCCCTGCCCCTGCCCCCCCCCCCAAAAAAAACGCTCAGCCTAACGAATTTCAATGACTTGTTTTATTTTCTTCTTTCTTTGTTGTGTTCAGCATCATACATTTGTTTCCGGGGAGAACTTCTTCCCTTTCTCACTAAACCTCATTTTTGGCAGGTTGTAGATGCTGTTGATTTAGCACGTGCGACCATGAGTAAAGTCCATCAGAATTTGTTGTGGGCAGTAGCATATAATGTCATTACAATTCCTATAGCTGCTGGCGTACTGCTTCCCCATTTTGATTTTGCTATGACACCTTCTCTATCAGGTAAAGTGTCATTACTTTGGTATTCCATGGGACTAGGACCTGTAAATTTTGCGATAGTAATTAGGTACTCAGTTATTTGTATTGTGCCTCATCACCACTAATGAATGCAGCGGTAAATTACTAAATTCATGGGTAACTGTAAATTTGACCTCATAGCTTGTGGGAGGACAGTAGAAAATTTAATTTTGTAATACATACTTAAAATATGATGCATCTCTTAAGGGGCCATCTGGATTATCTTTTGCTAATGTTTCTGAAAATGTGAATAACCGTTGCCTAATCAAACCTGAATGGGCGAGGCTTAGAGAAAGAACCAACTGGATAAGCCGAGTGGAGTGGCCTGAATGGATGCAAGTTAGCCGAGCCTTACCAGCTCAACCGTTTAGGCCCAGAATTGAGCTGCATGGTCCACCTGCCTTCACATGCTCTCTATATGCTTCAGGTGCAAAGGGACCTTAGGATTTGTACTGGATTGCTCGAGAACTTGTTAGTGAATTGTTGTCATTGACATTCATATCAAGACATACGAAATAGCCGTTGCTAGGTGATAGGGCTCTCGATAGGAGTTAAGCTGCCTTGGTGGCTGTTGTGTTGCTTTGCTCAGCCTTGGAGGATGCTGTGATTACTAAAGCCCCCCCCCCCCCCCCAAACAAAAAAATCAACTGACCAAGAGAGAGGAATCGTTGCTCAAATGTCTATGCCGAAATGCTGGGTTACTAATTCATTGTTCTTATATTCCTTTGATCAGGTGGGCTTATGGCTTTGAGTTCGATTTTTGTTGTCACAAACTCCATTCTATTGCAGCTACATGGTTCCAATATAGACGAGAGCTTCAACCAGAAGTGAACATCAGGGCAACCATGAGAAAATAGGTTCGCCTCTTGCTTTGTCAGGTCATATGTGTTCTCGGCTTACCAAACACTGTGAGGCCACAGGCCCATAAGTACTGATGATTGAGATTGTTAAGCTGATAGCTTCTAGGAAAACAGTTGCATTTGGTAACGTGAAAGCGTCATGGGAGAGAGTTCTGCACCGTTGGTGACTCTGATCCTTATTAGCTTTTGCGCCCATGTACCATTAGCTATTTGTCTGGAAGGGGGGTCTTCTTTTTTTTTGGGGGGGGGGGTCATGGTGTCTCAGTTTGGATGTGCAAATGATGTATAAGGACACGAGCGTTAACTTTTTGGTGCAAAGGGATGTGTAAAAGTCGAATGTAACTTTTTGCTTTAACGCTTGTCACTTAAAAGTTAAAGCCCCTTGTTTATTGCGTTCAGAACGCAAAATGTATAGTAGTTGCGTTACATATCAGTGGGAATCCCTCTCCATGAAATAGACAAGATGTACACATGGTATATTGCTAGCCCATATGAACTGGCCTTTTTTATTTTGGTTGGAGGGATTTAAATTTCTCCAAAGTTCCCCCTCTCAACTTGTAGGAAATAACTTCATTTTGGGGTGTAGATAAGATTGTATGCATTTGAATTGGTGAGATACATATTGGATGATCTTTGTTGGTGCATCTTTTTCTTGCTGTCGCATTTTATTGCATGCCTATTTGTTCGAACCTCTTCAAATCGAATGTTTTGAAAGAAATTGACCATGTTTAAAAAGCATGTTAAAAGCATCCCGAAAAACACGACAAGTCACATAAACATGTATGCAAAATATGTTTTTACACTGTCGTCGTCTCATTGATGTTCCGTGCACATCCATAATAAGGAAGAAACGAACACCAATGAATATTAGTGGGTTAGACTGTGTTTTACGGCAATTTCTTATGTACTTCTGGGTGCGCATGCTCTCGTTGTTTATGTATATATATTTTTCACGTGCGTATCTATCACATATTGATTTTTTAATATATATTTGATGATGTAGTTCGTGGAAGTATATGCTCCCAGGAGTATGATATACATACTAATGTTTTAAAAACTATCGAAGAAGTCATTTTTTTGGGTAAAAACTATATCCGCCCAATTTTACACAAGTACTGTGCACTCGGAGACAAACATCTCCTAAGAAGTTTCACCTTCCTCTTCGCCCTAATTTTTTAGCCTCCGCTTGTTTTCATGCCTTCAAAATTGAGGTGTTTAGCTATCACTCGACACGCTGCTTGCTTATTATCTGTCGATAATACAAGCTAAAAGGGCAGCAAAGAAGCATAATTAATAGAGTATGATAATGAAATACTTGATGTGCCCAGTGTTAAATCTCTTTCATAAGCACCCATTAATTATCTTTTGAAGAAAACGATAAAATACAAAACATCTCAAAGATTTAGAAGTTGTGGGAGATTCTTCTCTCAATTTGAAAGGATTTTCCCAAATCCAAAAGATTAGACGTAATGATTTTAAATATAAGTCATATCACAATATTTGGATGTACTCACGATGTATTTAAAGAAAAGAAAAACCCTTCTAAATTAATATGTACTTTCTGTTGGTAAATAACAATTTGTCAACTCTTTCCAAATTTTTTCAATATTTTTAAACAATCTAAATCTTTCTGAATCCTCCTTAATCCTTACCAATCATTCCCAACTCTTCACATTCTTTTCCATTTATTCTCACTCCGTTTAAAAAAAAAAAAAAATCAACTCTTCCCAATTCTTCCCAGTCTTTCTCAATCTTGTCTTTCTTTCTCAATCCTTTCTCCCCATTTCTTTTCAACTTTTACTAATAATTCTCAATCCTTACATGTTTTTTTCAACTCTTAGCACCGTAAAATATTTATTTAGTCATCTTTTATGCATAAAATTAGGCGTTAAATTCCACCGCCTTTCTTTTTTCTTTTTTTTTTTTGGGCTGCTGCACAAATTCCACCACCTGTTAGAATTCTGTCATCCCATTTCCTTTACAAATGGGCCTTACATTACCTCCAACGGCAAGAAGATCTGGACAGGCCCAACAACAAAAACTGTCTATCTCTTATGACTATTTTTAAAGAGTTATCCCACCCGACAATTGTCTTAACACCACGTGCAATGTGTGTTCTGACTCCTGCACTCCACCCTATAGAACAAGAAAAATCTCTTACCAATACCGTTGGATTGAAAGTATTAATTTTCGTATTAATTCTTTTTAGTATTAATTTTTTTTCAAAGAATAATAAAAAATAAAATATTAATTTATATTTCTTTAAAAAAATTGTAGTACTATTTAAACCGGACAAATTTTATTAAATGGAAGAAGTAAAATATAAGTAGGGGGCAGGTTGGGGCCTTGGGGGAGGGGGTGTCCAAGAAACCTTAAATATTGTCATTGAATGGGGCATGTGATGGGGAAACGAATGTTTATTGGCAGTGAAACTGAAAGGCACAATCATCATCATCTGCATCAACCACAATAACTAACATGCATTGCATGTGACTTAGGGGCCCCCCCCCCCCTCCCTTCATTTGTACTAGACTAGACTTGGCAATTGGATTGGAGTACACTATTTTTTTAATAAAAAAAGTATGTGACTTGTTTAGAGCTTTTTATTTTAGGGTAAATACTTGTGTCAGGTACTTTACACTCGAATATGGGTATGAATATTCCATCTTTATCTTAAACTAGAAATATACTCAATTTTTTATAAGATTGTCGAGAGTGGCAAGATATTCATGTCAAACAGTCACATTTCGACATAGATATGTATAGTGTATAGATGAGTTTGAGTAACGTAACTTATTTTTATACTGACCAGTCAAAACATAATAAATTTGTTGCAAATATTGAATTATCTAAGATCTGTATTTCTCTTAATACTTTCAAACCAAATTCCTGACAAATCTTATCAATTTTTTGCTTTTTTTTAATTGGTGGAGCAAGATTAATGACTTCATTTACTCCAAAGTAGATTAGACAACTAGGGGTAGCATTAGCACCTTCGCATCCCTAGACCATAGGTGGGGCTTATGTGTTAGTCCCCCAGCTACTTACGACAGTCATTCTAGACACTATTGTGACAAGAAAAATGTGTTATTCCTAAAACATACTATGTAGCTATCTTAGAGCCTGTTTTTTCGTTGGTAAATTGAGATAGATAAAAGAGTAAATTAGATTAAAGTAGGTTAAAGTAAGTTGAGGTAGGTTAAAATGGGTTAGTTAATGTGAGTTGAATTTTTTTATGTGGTAAATTAAACTTGGTTAACACAGTGGAAATGAATTGAAGTATGTTGAAGTAGGTTGAAGTGGATTGAAATTAGCATTTTAGAATTGACCCACGAAAAGAACAGGACCTTAATAGATCTTATTACAACAGTGGGAAACCTAACTTCTCTTGAAATTTGTAGCATAGAGTTGATACCACAACACATTGATTGGAGTGTATTATAGCACTGAAAGCTAATCTAAGCATTACATAGGCCTGCAATTAAGGGATTCCTCCCTTAACATGTGACTTAGCTTGAACTTGATCCAAGAAATCTCATGTCTTAAGACCATGACTTTTTGGGAGCCCCCATCTAGTTCAACAAACCACCCCAAAAGTTTAGTTGACACCTCACACTTGGAGAAGAGATGGGTACGTATGATTTTCAATTTGCTTCCCACACATAGTACATGCACTTGGTGCTGGTGTAAGAAGGGCGGACCTAGCTAGTCTAGCTTATAGGAGTCCTCGGGATTTATAAATTCAAAATTGTTGTCATATTTTTGTATAAAAGTCATCTAAATCTTTAATTAACATATATGAACTCACATAAAAATTAATTTGTATTATGAAATTTTAGGAACTAAAAAATGAACAATAGTGTATAAAATTTTTGAATCCATCATTGAATGCGGGTCAAAAGTTCTGACCACCTTATCTTATTCTTCTCTCATCTCAAATTATGTTGCTTATTCGCTCCGATATTTAAGTGGATAAGGCATACATGTGCCTCTCTGATTTTTATTTTTATTTTTTTAAAGTCTGCTTAATGCATTAGTCTTTTGAATTAATGTGATATGAAATATTAGGTAGTCAGAGAAAGTTTTTCACAATGCAGATTGCATCCGATGTATATTGCTGAAGATAGTGTCTCAAACAATCATACTTTCGTATTTTTTTTTTTTAAGCAGACGAGCATAAAAATAAATTCATATTTATTACATTATAAGAAGTTCAAAAAGGTAATTCTCTTCTACAAAAATTCTAATATTACTCTTAAAGTTGTTATTTTATGAGTAAATTAAACTTAGGTGTGGATTATTTCAAGTAAATTAAACTTTGCTTCTACTTAGGGGGGTCTTTTTCTTGGAATTGCTCCAACAATCCACTCATTTCACTTCAACTTTTGTACAACAACTACATCAGTCATCAAGCCTTTATGCTTCCACCTTCACGTGATATACTAATGATTTTTTGTAAGTTAGCACGAAAGTAATGCATCAAGTGGGTTGTTGTTATGCATAATAAAAGATAAGAACAATTGGTAGTTTGGTTATTTAAGGAATAATCATTCAATAATTTGGTCTCTACATTTGTAAAAACAATAATATAGTGTTTTCAATGTTTTAAAGGGTGAATAATTTGGAATTATTTTATAAAAAAATTTCTAAAAATTATCTTTTAACCTCACGATCAAAAATGTGATAATTTTACAATTTTGTTGTGTTTTTGTTGATTTTATATATTTTGAAAAAATATATTAGTGTTAATGAGTTTAGACATTTTTTACTGCCTATAATATACTATTATCATTATTGTAACTTAGTGTGTGTTGTCGGTGTCGCATCGATACCACATTTAGGGCGCACGATTTCTTATGAAAAAAAGTCCCATCTGAGGGTCAAAAATTATTTATAGAGAGTGCTTTATCAAAAACAATACGTTGTTACAATTTCATTAAAACCTCAAGGCGGTATATTCGATGGATATGTCGTAAGTACAAAAATGGATACTTTGTAGTGCCATGTATTCTGCCCAAAAAAAAAAAGAAAGGAAAAGGTTAGTGTCTTAAAATTGATGTAAGCAATTATAAAAAATAAAACTACCTCCATTTAAATTTCTCACATTTATAAAAATAATAGTACCTATGATCCTTCCTTTTTACCTTTTTGCAAGAGCTTGGGATGTTTTACCCCCCACATATGAGAAAAGGGTTAAAAAGAAAGAGCAAGTAAAAGAGGCAAATGTATTATTAGGGCTTGGTATCTACCCAATTTGAACTTACACCAAAGGGGTTTCATATGTAAACAACCAATTGACTGATAAAGGCAACCACATAAAAATAAAATTCACATGAACTTACCACTTCACATGGTGAACCCCACCCCTTTCATACAATCATACATCAATTTTTCTTCTCTTTTTTTAAGTAAGGGAAAAATAAACCATTTTAAAAAACCTCTTGTGTGGAATTGGAAGTTTTTTCTTAAAAAAAAAAAAGGGAGTGAGAAAAATTTTTTGTCATTGTATATATCCTAACTATTCTCCTCTCTTTCTCTCTTTATGGATTCTTATGTACATCTTTTTAATGAAGCCACAAATAGAATACATGCCATCATGTAGAATGTTGCCTTGTCTAGGAGCTAAGAAGGGGGGAAAAAGGGGAGAGGTGGGGGGCATTTGTGATATTTGATTCATTTAGGATTTTTTTTTGAAAAAAACCCTAATTCAAATTAATTTTAAAACTTCTAGTTTTTCATTAAGCAATTCAATTGATTGAGATCATTTAGCCCGGAGCTTCTATAGTAGAAGATGCTTTCTTGTCCATAACTACGCTTTTTTTTTAATTAATACAGGTTAGTTCAAGTGGTTTAACACTTGTTCCTTTAAGCAAAGTCTCGAGTTTGAACCTTGTGAATATAGAAAATTCGTGATATGAAAGCTCTGTCCCGTATTAGGCCAATAATAGCTCGATTCCGGTGAAATGGAGGATCCAAGATCCCCCCCAAAAAAAAAAAACGAACTTCTTTTTCTCCACTTATATGTTAAAAGAGATATAGAATTCGATTAGCATTTATTGAAGAACTTATCAGTCCACATTTTAAAATAATATTGTAAATATGCACTTGTACATCTAAATTTCAGAGCATTTATCTAGTATTAATCTTGAAAAGAACACATCTGTAAAAATAATTGCAATTCGAAGATAGTTAAAACATAAAACCATTATTCACGGGCCAATTTGGGGCTAGACTATTATTGGGATCAATGAAATAACAATGATTTGATGATCAAGTTACATATATAAAACAAAAAATGTGTCAAAAAATTTTAAACGAGACCTATGATACGATACATGTTTTACTTGGCCATGGAGGAAACAGAACAAGAAATGTCAAGTATATGGAACCATGTTTCGTGCACCAACGAGGAAACAGAACAAATCATACATCTTGTGTTCTAAACTTCGTGGGTATCATAACTAAATACAGTTGGTAGGTAGCTACTGTTAGGAATTTTGAGAGTAAGCAATTTTATGATATTTTTATTTTATAGGTTAATAGTAGTTAAATTCTGATAAAATAAAATTTTAAAGATGGGGAAAGAAATTTTTAAGAGTACTACATGTACTCCATTTTAAATACGATATAAATTAAGTATGAAACATAAATATTATGCTGGTTTTGTATCGTTGATAATGTTGCTTTAAATGCTAAAGAAATTGTTGTATAAAACAATTATTTATCAAACACACATGCTTAATAATCAATAATTTTGTCTCTTACATCCCCTTTTGAAAGTATGATTTTCAGTAATATTGATGAAATTATCTATATCATAAGCACTTAACATTAGCATTCATCACTGATGTCAGCATTCACCGACACTAAACAGTGCTAATCAATACTCATCAACATTGACCAGACACTTATAAGCATCAATAAGTATTTGATCATATTTTCAAATTATAATTTTAGTAATGATCAACATTTATTAATGCTTATTAGCAATGATTAGCATCGGTTACTACTAATCAACACTAATCAATACTCAGCAATACTATTCAACATTAATAAACCATACAAAATCATAAAGGTAGGATTTCAGTAGAATTCATAATAATTACCAAAAAAAAAAAATTCTTGAATAAACCATGCAAAATTCATAAAAGTATAACAACAATTAAATAGCCTTTCTTTTATGGGTTCTAGCCATGTTGTCCTTAAATGTGTATTACCATTGACTCTACATGGGCTACCATACAAAATGTCTCCTTCGTTTGGCCGGATTATCGCTATCTGCTAGTTGACATAGTTGTGAGGTCCCTCCTCAAGGGTTCGATTCCCTTTGTCCAGCTAGGGTTTGCTCTGAATTCAGGATTTGTTATTGGTTGTTACAAGCTAGCAAAGGTACAATGAAATTTCATAAATTAAATGAGGTAGGTTTTATTAGTGTCTTGGCAAGTCTCCTAAACTCTTTTAATTTGTTAGTAGCTTTAATGCATTTGTCTTCATTTGAAAATTTGCAGGTAAAGATTGACACGTGTCTTAACAAATAAATAATATATACTTATAAACAAAGTTTTGTAGAAGAATTTATATGTGGCATATGTCCAAAATTTAATTGGTAAAATTATAATAATCTAGCGAAAATTTAACATTACAGAGAAACTAAAGGCCAAAAAAAAGTTGAAAAAAAAAGACCATGTCGTAGTATCATATGATGTAAAATAAGCCCTCATATTCATCTTAGGGCTTTGTTGTGTAAAGGAAATGAGGGAGTCAACGACATTTGATGGAGCTTGAAAGTAAATTGTTGAAACAGCACAATTACATAGATTAGTGGACATAGTACAGCACTTGTTGTAATTTAAGTAATGTTTTAAGTTTGAGTATATTCGAATGAAAAAATTTATGATAGGAGGTTTTAGCATAGATAGACCAACCGTAATTCAATTTCAGTAAAAAGTTTGTTCAATTGGCAGTTAAGACTAACAACAAAACTACAACTCTCACTATGGGGGGCCCACTTGTGCAAAGCCTTTGAGGTCCAGATGTAAGCAATTTTACCTTTATAAGTATCACTATCCACAAATAGACTGAGTTTAATAAATCTACAAAATTTTTGTGAAAACATTTGGAGTTAAAAATCTCTTAATACAAAAGAGAACTAAATAAACAGCAAAACTAACATGCTGCAACAGTAAATACATAAGATAGATATACACAACCACATAACAATAAGTTATCTAATGACCACAATGACCAACAGAAAAAAAAATGAATAGCATAAACAAGTGCTCGAAAACACATGATAAATAATAATTACTATGCACGGAAAGAAAAATCAGAATCGCGCATCAGTTATTTATGTTCTCTCGGAATCCAGATAAGGACACGTAACCGGCTACTCAAAGTATGTGACCTTTCTCCTAAATCCCAACAGCCTCCTCTTATAATTACTAATAAACAAATATATATATATATATATATATATATATATATATTTTTATAACGAGGATTTGTTTGTAAATAATATGCTAATATTATATTAAAATAAACATGGTTAAGGAGGAATTAAATTATTTAAAAAATAGCCGTTCAAGAGACGGAGGCGGGGTATATGGCCACGTGGAGGTCGGGGCTGTGGCCTGTGGGCAAGTGAATTAAATGTAAACGTGAACGAAAGCGAAAGGTAAAAAGGCCTCATCTTATTGTTACAGTGGTATATAGCTGTTGTTTCTCTGTCCAAAATAAAGACTCTATAAGAGGAGAGACAGAGATTGATGGGACAGGCAACTGACCTTCCCGAGGGTCTTTCATCCTTCATGAAGAGCGTTAGACGTAACTTTTTCCATTGACGGCAGGTTAACATTCCCAAACTCGGTAAAACAAGTATATGCCACTGTTCCAAACCCTCTCCGCTTCCTCTCGTCCCTTTTTTTTTAATTAAATTATTTGATTAGTATCATTTAAAATGCATACAATTAAAATATAATGACAGCACTTATATTATACTCCGGGCATATAAACTTGGGAAACACTCAAGGGAGTAAGGCTAATGAATTGTTCTGATATACAACATAAAATGTTCAGCTCTATAAATTGAAAAAACAAAAAACAAATATGATGCGAGGAGAATCTGAAAATGAACATTGTTAATCTCAATGCTCAATACCTAATGCTAGATATATCAGACAACATAAATAATATGCGGGCAATAAATGTCAAAGAAAACCAATTTCAACAAAAAAAAAAAGAAAAAATTACTGAGTCTATAGACCTAGGACTATGATATAATTGTAATATAACATATGAGGAAGGAATCAAATATGCGATTTACTAAATCTCAATTATCATGTTAAGGCTAATTGATTATACTATTTTGTAAATATCTCGTATAGTAGTTTTAACGGTCTGTTCCTTTTTCATATTTAGAATCTATCCATATTTTAACTTATTTTAATCTACTCTTGTATACTTTCACTTGTTATAATCTGCTCTAACCTCTTACAAAATTATTCTAAATCTACTCACTCCTACTCTAATCTATGCCAATCTGCTCCAGTGCACTAATCACTCCTCGAGAATATTAAAAAAAAAATAGGCCCTGAGTGGATTTTTATTTTTTAGAATAAAAGAAAAATAAAAGAAAAGCTGTCCCATCACAAGCCGTGCTGTTGGATGATTTAGGGCCTTTTCCAAGTCTCTTTCACTGTATTGTGTATATCTCTTCCCTCCGCCTCGGGGCTCCCCCCAAAAAATGAAATCATATATTATTTACGAGATTTTCTGATTTTCCTCCCACAAAAAATGAAATTGAATATTTGTAAACATAGATTTTTGAGTCGTTTGTATAATTACCTATCTATTTCATGGTAACTAATAATTTATCAGAATTGTTATCCACTGTCCTAAAGGCAGTGGTTAATGTGTATTTTTGTACTTAACGAGGTTACTTTATCTAGAAAAAATGAAAGGCAATTAATATAAAATTTTTGCAATGGTAAATTTACACCCATGAATTAATTGTTATTTTTGTTTTCTCTTCTTCCGTTAACTATGGCTCTCTTTCCTCTTTATAACCAACCTCTATTATTGTGGTCCTTGATTCCTTTATCTTCACTGTCGCGCCATCACCTACCTTAGCATCACTGTATTGAACTTTTTGTCTCGTCCTCCTTCGCTGTCAACGCTTAGTTAATTCATCGGAAAATTCAAATATGAAATTTCGATTGAAATTTATAGTTTTAGATATATGATTTCAATTTTAAATGCTTTAATATGGGTTTATGGTTCACCGTTCTCGCCAATGAAACTGGCCACCTTAGGGTTTCCTTTCATGTCACCAGTGAAACCAGCCATGGTGGTGGTGGTCAAGATGTTCTGGTTAGGGTTGCGGGATTGATGGTGGTGGCATTGATTTCGGTAAGTTGGAGGAGGTTATTGTGGTGGTTTGCTTTTTTGCTAACGAGCGGCTCCTCTCTTCGGTATCAACAAGGAGAGAGTAGAACACACAGGCGGTGGTTTGGTGGTGGCTACCACGGATGTGAAGTAGGGCTGGTAAAAAGACCCGTACCCGCTTAAAACCCGCCCCACCGGGTATGGGTACGGTATTGAAAATGAGGAAAAAATAGATATGGGGCGGGTATCGCTAAAACGGGTATAGCTTCCACTCGCCCCATGCCTACTTCATACCCTTTTTATCAATACCCTCCTCATATCCTCTCCATATAAAACCCGCACCCATTTATTCAAAATTTTAGTTTGTTGCTCAGACTTAGATATTTTGCTAATTGCTTTAACTTGTATTACATTCAAGATTCGAGTAGGACATTTTGTTAGAAACTATAACTATTGAGTGTTAATTTTTTTGCTTGAATTTAGAAACTTTTAATTGTATTTAGTGGATATGATATTTTGTTAGAAACTTGATTTTCATATGATATATTGGCTATTTGATGTTGAATATGAGTATAAAATTAATTTAATTTATTTTGTTTTATATGTATCCGAATAAAACCCACATACCAACTATACCCAACGAATATGGGTATGGGTATGGGTATGGGTATGGGTATGGGTATAGTGTTACGATACCCGATGGATATGAGTATGGGTATGAGTATTAATTTTGAAAATGGATATGAGTAAGGGTACGACTAAATCCATTCCGTACCCACCCCATTATCATCCCTAATGTGAAGTGAGAAATTAAAACAGAGTTAGAAGGGCAAAATTTATTAAGAGAGAGAATTAAATGGAGAATGAAATAGGAACGAGTGTTAATTAGGAATGTTAAAAGCTTTACTTAAAATTTATTAGTTATGTTGCTTTGAAAAAGTCTACTTAGCAGCATTAAATGTTTTCTTAACCATTGCCCAAGGGTAGTGGTTAACAAATCAGATAATTTATAGAACTTTTTATTACTAAAAAAAAATTATATTGTTTTTATTTTCTATTTGTATCAGTAGTGATCAATAGAGAAGGTAAGAATTGAGCCATGAAATGTCAAACTATACCATATGATATTACTTATATTCGTCTAATTTGCACTGTCATCTTCTAATACCCCCTTTAGACACTGTATAATAATAATATGGCAATAGACCTACGGAAAGTCTAAATCTATCAAATTCCATCTTCAAACTCCCAAGTTCTATTCTCAAATTCACAATTTCATCAAACTAATTCCCATTTGGTCACTTCTGGAATAGTATTAGTATAGTTATCAGACACAAATTTGACTAGAATAACTAACTTAAACACAATAAATCGCAAAGAACATGATTATAAATTAAAATTAAGATGTTATCTCAAATTTGGCTCCCTAAAGTCCTTGCACTCGAAGTAGGCACCATCATAGCAACTTAATCTGGTCTTCTCCTTGACATGCCATTTTTGTCATCGAAGGCTTTCCTTGCTGAGTTCAGCCAATTGCATCTTCAATTTGGAGAAAGATATAGTAAGATGCTTAGTAAATTCCCTCAATTATTCGGTTAGAGATGCTAGGGTTGCAAGTATGACATTTTTTTTTGGGGGGGGGGGGGTGAGTATACCTTAAACCATAGCTAAATTATTTGAAATTGGGTTGATTACCCACAATTATTTGACTAGAATCATTACATTGAACATAATACTTTCCAAAAGAACTTAATTAATTATAAACTAAAATTATCGATAAAATTTGGCTTTAGCTTTGGGGCTCCAAATCCCAAAATAAGAGTGAGTTGAAGCTATATGGCAATTATGTCAGTGCCGAAACTAAGGCTCTGTTCGGTAAAATTAGCTATTTAGGTAGCGGATAGCTGTTTAGATAGCGAATAGCATTTCGAATTTATCTGTTAACGGATAGCTGTTTAGATGAGCGGTTTAAACTAGTGTATTCGGTAAATTTAGCTGTTAGACTAGCTGATTAATGTAAATTGACATAAAAGAATATAGATAATTTCCAAAGATAACATTTCTAAAGAATATTTTTTGGCTAAAAATATGAAACACTATTTTTAAATGTCAAACGTTAATACTATTAGCTTTTTAAAAAAGCTGTTTAAAATGCTAAACGCTACTTGAAATACTAGTCGAAAAACTAATTTACCGAACACTAAAAATTAACTAATTAGTGTATTGACTTAATCAAAATACTAAATACTATCTAAAGTATTATTGCCGAACATGACGTAAGGCACGTGAGCAACAGATCGTTGGCAAGCGGAGGTGACAGAGCAATTGGTGGCGTGGCCGGTGGGATGCTAATTTTTGAGAGGCAAAGAGTCAATTTTTGAGGACTAGTTGAAATTTTAAATTACAAGTGAGCGGATTTGACAACAAAAGGTGGAAAAGGGAGAAGCGTTTTGCCAATTGAGGAGTCAAACAACCGACAAAAACGCGTTTTCTTGATCATTCCAACTCTTACCCATTCTTTTCCTGGTGTTCTTTTATTAATTCTCCGTAATCATTCCATAAAATTTATAATTCTTACCAATTTTTACCAATCCTTATTAATTCTTCTATTTTTTCTAACTTATATTTACCAACAAAAGGAACAGGATCATTGTGAAGGGAAAAGTAAAAAGAAAAAAAAATAAGTGAAGCATTACTCTATGTGAAAAATTGAATAAGAATAATGTATGTTACAATTTTTTCTTTAATGAAAGGTAAGTTTAACTTCCACAGGGAGGAGAGGTAAGCAAGTCATTATAAGTGGTGCAATTTAAGTCTCTAACCTTCTACTTGACAGGGGAGTATTTTATCAGTAATTCTATGATACATACCCATGTACCTAACTATGTCCACACCTATATAAGAGGATGTGCACCGTGTTTTAAAAATTCTTAGACACAAACGTATGTATTCTAACATGGTATACATCTTTTTATATAGGTATGTACATAGCTAGATACATAGGTATGTACCATAAAATTTTTGGTATTTCATTGCTCATACAAGAATATTTTTTAATAATTAATAATATGTACAACGCCTATATAAAATAAAAGTAGCTCTTTTTTCTTCCCCCCCCCCCCCCCTTCCTTTTTTTATAATGTGAGAATGGAAGTAGCCTTTTTAGCTGTTCGCTGGTGCCTGGTGATGTTCTACCGGAATCCGTCCTTGATTAGTCCTTCTTCCATGCGCTCCTCCGGGCAGCATGGGCAGTTCTGCGCATGCCAGAAATGAATGTTATACAACCCAAATTGTTTAGTCATAGTCAATGCAAATATTCACAAGGGTAACTTGGTAAGCTTTTGACACTTAATTATTTTACTGTGTGCGTATTTAGAGCCTGTTTCTTTTTCGTTGAAAATATGAATTGGTAAATAAGTAAAGTTGACTTAGATTAGTTAAAGCGGGTTAAAGTAGGCTGGAATGAGTATTTTTTTGTTAGAGTCGGTTAAAGTAGGTTGAAGTAGGTTGAGTTTTTTTTGTATGATGAATAGAAGTTGGTTAAAATAGTAGGAAGTGAATTGAAATTAGTTGAAGTTGGTTAAAATGAATATTTTTTATTGAAATTCAGGAAGTGGGTTGAACTGCATTGAAATTAATTGAAGTTGGTAAATTTAGATTTACCAACGAAAAGAACAGGGCCTTATTACGTATATATGGTCTAGTGTGGCCAATAAAGTTAAACTCCAATTTTAATATCTTACCTTGAAAATGTATAGTTACTTTAGTTTCAATGGCATATGTGGATCAAAAATATATTTTAAAATTATGGTCTGATTTATGTCTCAAAGAAGTTCGTATTTTTTAATATGGCAATTTTTTCCTTTTTCTTTTATTTTGAACTTGAAGGATAATGTATATGTTAAAATTTTCTTCTCAAAATGGTGCAGCGTAGTACTCCTCCGTAAGGAATTAAGGACACGAGGACAAATAGTAGGCCCAACAATACCTAATGATCGTAAAGTGACTTTATTAAACTATGTAAATTAATTGTCCCATTGTTTTCTATGTACGTGTACTGACCAAAACTCAGACGTACATGCAAAATTGTGTGCTAATAATGTAGAAAAGTGCACTGGTCTTATACACATTTCAATGGGTACGCTAACATGCGATCATATCTAATTTCCATGAGACCCAAAGTTATTCAATCCTTTTAACTTCATCTACTCTTCCAATATCGAATTTAAGTCACTAATTGGGATTACAACTAACCAATCACCACTTCCACTGCACACTGTCCTATCGTCTCACAATAGCTCAACTACTCACAAGCTTCCTAATGTTCACGCCTAAGTTGTTAAAGACCTCGTCATTTATCTCTTTTATCTTCTCTCTAATCTGACCTTATCCCAAAACAGCTCTACAAAATGTAATATTTCCAAAAAATACTGAAAAAATAATAATAATAGTATGAGATTTAAAACATATCTACCAATGGAAATTGCAAAACACAAGATTGTATTAACCAATATGGTCGGAGACATTCCCCCGGTGAAATGGACACCTCGCTTAGAGTAGAGCAAACACACAGTTAACAGTATATGACTATGCGTCCTTCACTGAAAGCATAGTCATTGTGAAAATGATACTCCTTGATAACTCCCCATCAGTAAATAGTCTGTTTGGCTCCTGTAGTTATCATTTTCTTTATTGGGAAAAAAAAACGAATGATCCTTTTGTCTTTATGATATGATGTGATGTGAGATTGCAACCGACCATCGGTGTTAGACAGATTTGCAATGTAAACATTGGAAATGAACAAAGTAAAGATAACATTAGATGAAGGAAAAGGGGGAACATAAACATAATTAAACATAATATAGAAATTGATATGTCATTAGCTTTTGTGATATTTTTAGTTTACAACGGCTATTACTCATTTTATTTTAAAAGCAAATTCTTTTTTCTGATGAGAATGTATCAAACAAGTCATATTGAATATTCTTTGAAAACTTCACTATTTTCTTTCTTTCTTCTTTTAGAATAAGTTTTGATAAGAGTCACGTAAAATAATACAAGATAATCTTATGCTAAAATTAAGGACAAAAAAACCCTAAATTCTAATAGAGTTGGGCCTCATTAAGAAAAATTACTACTTCATTTACGAAGGCTTCTTGTTTGAGCATCCACAATAGAGCTCACATTTAATCCTACTTAAATGTAAGTTTGCTCAAACCCATAATAAGAGCGGCCCCATGCATCTGGAAAAGTATTGTAGGTTGTCATTCATTTAATGGTTATAGCCATTCATAGCGTATCACATGGATTATTACGTGGTTTATACACAGTCCCAAAAACGGTCATCCTTATTGTGGGATTTGGTACTTTTTAGTACCACTTTAAGTATTATATTTGATGATGTGGAACAAGTAGGAATAAGATAGGTTGGAGATTATTGTGGATGCTCTTATTAGCATAGCATTATACTTGTATTAACATCAGGACTCTTGAGTCCAATCTAGGTTAGGATACACGAGTAGATTTAATTTGATTATCTTGTATTATCCTTTTGTGTTATCATCATAGACTCCTTGTAAACTCATAATACATGTGAGGGATGAGCACGGTAGAAAGTTCTCTCCCAGATACAAAATTACAAAATTTCTCATGGTATGAGCCATCAACAGATTGATCTGTGGGCATCTGTTTTTAGTTGACAAAATCAACATGAATGATCCAAATTTTCCTTATTATTTGACAAGGGTACATCACCCAGGAAACGTAATCTCACATGTGATTATTAATGGTGAGAATTATGCAAACTAGGCAAGAATCGTGACTAATGCACTGAAATTAAAACACAAGTTTTGCTTTGTCGCTTGAAGCTTAACCTGAAGATAATAAACCAGAAGTACATGCCTGGGAAAAGAATAATTCAATGGTCATTGCTTGGTTATACAATGTCATCGATAAAACCTTGCACAAATCGGTAGCTTCGTGAAAAAGGCAAGTGATATATGGACATATCTGAAGGAACGATACTCACAAGGTAATGAGATCATAATTCACTAACTGAAGCACGAAATTACTCTCACAAAACAAGGGAATTCCACTGTATCCGGGTACTTCATGAAGCTAAAGGCGTTATGGGATAAACTGGCCGATTACTTGCAATTGCCCACTTGTAGCTGCAGAAAAGACTACAACTTCAGCAAACACCAGGAAGCAGAGAGGGTTCACAAATTCTTGATGGGACTGAATTCTGATAAATTTGGAGTGGTGAGATCGAATATACTCACAATTGAACCTTTACCTAACCTCGATGGAGTATATGCGATGATTGTTAGAGAAGAGAGGCAACAAAACGTGATGCAAGCAAACAAAAATAGATCTGGAATTGCAGTTGCAGCGTTCAAAGTCTTGTCTGCCGGAAAATCAAGACAAGGAAACAGACACAAGTGCAACCATTGCCAGAAAATTAGCCATGAATGGAGCTAGTGCTTCGAATTGGTTGGATACCCTGCAAATTGGGGAACTAGATGCTTAAATCGCAATGGCCAGGGAGCAAACCGACTGAACTCCAGAAGTTCCAACAATGGGATGGACGGACGAAGCTTCAGCGATGGTGTGTGGAGTGGATTTATGGGGATGAATAGCAGTGGAACCGGCGAAGGGTCTGGCACAGGGGGAAAGGGTTTATGGCAGCAGTAGAGAAGGTTCTGTGAGTAATGGGAACCTAGAAAATAATCGACGTAAATATGGTGAGTTCACACCAAACAAATAGAGCAATTATATGCCATATTCAAAGAGTTCGGGTCCCATGATAGGATAAGTGGTAAGTCTATTTACGCAATTTTTATGGATTGGTGCTCGATTCAGATGCCTCACATCATATGACAAGAAATTTGGAGATAATTCAAAATTATTATGAGTTGGCTAACCCAATACCTATAACGTTGCCTCATGGTTACACAGTGGTGGTAAAGCAAGTCAGGATAGCAAAAGTTTGACCGAACTTGTGCTTTATCACCCCCAAATTAGCTTGCAATCTTATTTCAATTCGTTAATTGACAAAAGATGAACATTGTATTGTCATTTATGATGAAAATTTTTGTCTTATACAGGACCTCACCTTGAAGAAGTTGATTGAAGCGGGTGACTTGAGGCACTGGGGTCTACTGTTTGAAGAAGAGTGCTGGTAGATCAGTCTTTGCAGCAGTGCATAAAGAAGATGCTATAACCTGGCATCAAAGGTTGGGGCACCCCTCATATGGTAGCCTGTCTTCACTAACTCATGGATTTGAGTTGAATAAAGGTTTCTATGACTGTTGCGATGTTTGTCATAGAGCCAAGCAGATTAGGAGTATTTTTCCTATTAGTGAGTCTAGAGCAACTAGACCGTTTGGTTTGATACATTGTGATTTGTGGGGGAAATATCACAGCCCATCTGTGTCTGTATGCCACTATTTTCTTTCAATAGTTGATGATTTTAGTAGAGCTGTCTAGGTTTTCTTGCTAAGAGAGAAATCGGTAACAGACAAATACTTCGTGAATTTTTGTTCAATGGTCAAAAACCAATTTAGGTTGATAGTTAAAAGAATAAGAAGCGACAATGGCATGGAATTTACTAATGGACCTTTGCAAGAATTTTTTTTACAACAAGGAATTTTGCATGAAACGTCTTATGTAGACACACCTCAGCAAAGCGGTCGAGTTGAACGGAAAAATCGACATTTGCTTAATGTGGCTCATGCACTTAGATTTCAAGCTTCTTTACCTTTCTGTTTTTAGGGTGACTGCGTTCTCACTATAGCCTACTTGATCAATAGAACTCCAACTAAAGTGAATAAGTTTAAAACTCCTTATGAAGTATTGTTTGGTGTGTCGCCTAGGTATGATCATATAAATGTCTTCGGGTGCCTCTGCTATGTACATAATCACTCCAAGTTTAGAGACAAGTTTGATGAAAGGTCAACAGGGTGTGTATTCCTGGGTTATCCATATGAAAAAAAGGGTTGGAAAGTGTACAATCTCGATAAACAAGAATTCTGTACTTCACATGATGTGCTTTTTTATGAAAATGTTTTTCCCTTTGCAACCCAAAGTGAGCCCAATGGTGCAACTCTTAACCCTAGTGGTAATGAACCTGTGGTTGAGCCTCAGTGCAACACTCCTAGCGATACTAATGAGCGTTCCTTGCCATCCGGGGATGACCAACAACAAGAGGTTGAACCCAATATTGAGCCCAATAAACAGCAACAGGCGGAGGAGACACAAGCACAAGACAGTGGTGCACGATATAGTGAAGGAAAATTAGTGGCTCAACAGACGTCAAGTACTCCAAAGTGCCCCCATAGAGAAAGACGACCACCTGCACGGCTATGTATGCAATGCTATTCTCTCTCAGGACCCCTCCTCATCTCCGCACCTCACAACTTCTTCAGGTACTCCTCATCCTTTATCTAAATTTGTTGCCTATGGTAGATTTTTTTGGTGGTCATCATGCTTATCTTGCAACTATTACTGCTAATGATGAACTAAAGAGTCTTTATGAAGCTGTGCAATAGCCTTGTTGGCGTGAGGCCATGGCAAAAGAAATAGAAGCCCTAGAGGCCAATAAAACATGGGAATTTCCCTCTTTACCTTCTGACAAAAAAGCACTTGGTTATAAGTGGTGTATCGGATAAAGTATGATGCAACCGGTACGATTGAAAGATATAAGGCCTGACTTGTTGATGAACCTCTATTTTGTACTATTTTTAGCCCCTATTTGACCCATTTTCCCCCCCGTTTTCACGTTTAATTGTGTTAAGGAAGGGTCAAATCGGCCTCCTTTTGCATACTTTTAACTCATATAACATCTTTCGATATTTTCAGGAACTCTATTGAAGAAACAGAAAGATGAACAGCATTTAGCAGAAAGGAGTGCCAAGAAGGCGAGAAAAGCTACGAAAAAGCGTCGCACGGAAGCCTCGGAGAATCGGACACACGCGACAAGGAAAAAAACTGCGACAACCCGACAAACCCGAACCGGCGCCACGTGGCATGGCCTAGCCGTGCCACGCGGCACGACCGTGCCACATGGCACGGCCTGGCCGTGCTGTGTGGCATGGTTGTCCTTTTTGCCGGGTCCCGCGTTTTCGTCCGGCAGAAATTTGGCACGGGGCCCCCGTGCCGTCTGGCACGACCGTGCCACTTTAGTTGTCGCTGTTTTATCGTGTTTTGGGATTGTAATTCCGGGGGTTTATTCATTCTACCTTTTCTTCTCTCTCGTTTTAGGCGATTTCTAGGGCTCTTAGGTTTTGCTTATTGTGCTATTGAATTCAAGCTTTGGATCAAAATTTGTTGACGCTTTCGATTGAATATTGTTGCAGATTGTTCAGGGTACACCTTTCTACCCCTTTTCTTTCGTTTTAGTTCAAGTTCTATATTCCTTGACATGTTATTGTTCTTGATTGAGATGTTGTTTGAAAACATGTTTAGCGGCTAAATTCCTTAATCTTGGATTGGGCGTAGCCCCTGTGATGTAAATTGGATTGTTAATTCTAGGTTTTTGTGAATTACGCCAGAGTATAATTGAACTCTCACTTAGCATGCCAGGTGTTCGATGAATTGCCTGAGAGGGTTTCATTCATGTTCTTAATTAGAGTTTAGGAGACTAACGAAAGTTAGGTCCTTTACTTAGAGTAGCTTTGTGAGCAATTGAATTACTTGACACGAAAGTAGTTGGGGGTGCAATTGGGAATTTAAATTACATGATCTTGTGGTCTTGTTATTCTAGTTTCACGAAAGTCGACAACTAGGTTAGTCTGATCAGTCTAATGACCTTCGAAAGTAGGCGTAGATGCTTTAAACCGGTAATAATTCCATTTCAATTATCTTACAGGCAGATTCACACGACCTAGTGTATTTTCCAATGAACGTCATAGTGCGGTGAACCCCAATCCAGGATTTTCTTCTCATTATTGTCTTAGACCAAATAGAGTTAGAATTAGTTAAACCAACTTCACTCGACAACTGCCTAACTTGAGTTAGTCCAATTAGTTCTAGTAGTTGAAACCAAGTTCCCTGTGGATTCGACCCGTACTTGCCGGTTGCTAGCTACAGTTACGCCATGCACTTGCGGTACATTTTCAACTTAACAAGTTTTTGGCGCCGTTGCCGGGGAGCTTACGCCTTTCAATATTAAAACCGATTAGCGTACTCTAGACTAGGCTTTTTCTTTTTCTTTTTATCCCTTCATTGTTTCCCTTCTCCCCTTCATTGTGCTTGAAACTGTTTTACGCCTTGGTAGTGTTGGTTTTGTATGCGCAGGCGTAGTCAAAGGGATCAACCACTTGCCCCTTTTGACCCTGAAATCGAAGCCACTGCTCGACGGCAAAGCGGTGAAAGGAGAAGGCACCAAGCACAAATACAGATGGCCGAGCAAAGCCAAAGAGTGCTGCGAGATTATGCCTTGCCACAAGCATCGGGCGTAACCTCCTCCATCGTTAGCCCCGCCATCGAGGCTAACAACTTCGAGCTCAGCCCCGCACTGATCACATTCGTGGAGAGGGAGCAATTCAGCGGGCACCCCTCGGAGAACCCCAACGTGCACCTTCGCAGGTTCTTAGCGAAGTGTGATACCATCAAGCTGAATGGGGTGTCTACTGATGCAATCCGGCTGCGGCTCTTCCCATTCTCACTGCGGGATAGAGCCAGTGACTGGCTTCAGAACGAGGAGCCCAACTCGTTCACCACGTGGGAAGTACTCTCCAAAGCATTCCTCAGCAAGTACTTCCCACCTGGCAAGACTGCCAAGCTGAGGACAGACATCACCTCCTTTGCCCAGCAGGATGGTGAGTCTCTATATGAGGCGTGGGAGAGATTCAAGGACCTCCAGCGCCAGTGCCCCCACCATGGAGTTCCCGACTGGCTCCTAATCCAAACCTTCTACAATGGATTAGAGCGGTCGGTGAAGATTTCAGTTGATGCTGCAGCAGGGGGTGCTCTTATGGGCAAATCTATCGAAGCAGCAAAGGCGTTGTTGGAAGAGATGGCTTCCAACAACTATCATTGGTCGAGTGAGAAGGCCACCCCCAAGAGGGGCGGTGGCAGGCATGAGATTGACGCTGTGACGCTCCTAGCGAGCAGGGTGGACGCCATTGCATAGCGCCTGGAGAAAGTGACCACCTCGTCAGCTACTTCTGTGGGGGCGTCCATGGGGATCTATGCTGTTTGTGAGGCCTGCGGTGTACAGGGCCATACTGCCGTTGAGTGCTACAATGCCCCTTCTAGCATTGAGCACATCAACGCCTATCATACCTACACCCAACCTCCTCAAAATAACCCCCACCCCACCTCCTACAACCAGGGTTGGAATACTCGTCCGAACCCCCTCTATAAAAACCCCCAACCCTCACCCTCAGAACCCCAACCAGCCACCTGGTTTCCACCACCGAGCCCCCTACACTCCACCTCCTCCACCTCCTGAACCCACATCTCACCTGGAGAGCCTTATGGAGCGCTTCATAGCGACCCAGACTACGACAAATGAGACTCTCAAAGAAAATATTCAGGTATTGACCTCCAGAGTGGATTCCATGGCCGCCCATCAGAAAACCATGGATACACAGATTGCCCAGATTGCTCAGCAGGTGAGCCACCTGTCCAGATCTCAGGGGCAACTTCCGGGTCAGACCGAGGTCAACCCCCGCCGCCAAGTCAATGCCATATCTACTGTGGGCGCGGGGTTAGAAGAGAGCCCAGTGATGGTTCTCCAGGAGGTAGTTCCGGTTTCTGCTTCTGCCGGAACTGAGGTAAAGGAGAAAAATGAGGGTCTGAGCCCTATTGAGGAAACCCGCCATCAACCCATTGATCGCACTTACCACCCTCGAGTGCCTTTCCCTCAACGACTGGCATGGTCTGAGCTCGTTCAGCTTGAACCTAGATTCGAGCGATTTCTGGAAATCCTACGCCGAATCTATACCAGTAGCCCCTTCTTGGAAACGCTCCAGAGTGCCCCTGCGCAATGGAAATTTTTACGAGAGCTCCTGTCCAAGAAGGGAGCATCTAGGGAGGCTTCTATAGCTTCCATTGGCGGCTCCTGCAGTGCGCTCTTGCAAAGGAGGTCGCCATCCAAGCTGCAGGATCCTGGCAGCTTCTCCATCCCTTGCTGTATAGGGGATGTGCAGATTGAGAGAGCTCTCTGCGATCTGGGCGCTAGTGTGAGTATCATGCCGCTCTCTCTCTGCAAGAAGCTGCAATTATGGGACCCCACACCCACCAGCATCACTATTCAGCTCGCGGACTACTCCATCAGGCGTCCTGGAGGACGTTCCGGTCCAGTGGGGAATTTTCTGGTCCCGTGTGACTTTATCGTCCTTGATATGGACGATGCCTTTCCGCCCCCCTTCATCTTGGGTCGCCCCTTTCTCGCGACCGCAGGGGCTGTGATTGATGTGCAGATGGGCACCATGTCCTTCACCGTCTGTGGCGAGCGGGTGGATTTTCAATTTTTACCACCCATACCACCTCCCGCCCCAGGTGCACACTCTGCGCTTGCGGCCCCGACCGTCTCCACTCCTCCAGCTGTCGTAAGAGTGGAACTTCATGACTGGGGTGGCGGATCCCATCTGCGGCCGCCTGCTCTGCCTCCCTGACCCCCACCGCCCACTACTGCTACTGGCGGGCCTCCTCAGGCGATACTGATGCCTGACTTTAGCCATGGGGAAGTGCTGGCTCACTCGTCATTTCCTTCTTCCATCCCCACCCCTCCCTACATCACACGAGCATCATATTCCTGAGGTAACGGTCAAGCTTAGGACCTAAAACAAGCGCTTCTTGGGAGGCAACCCAAGGTATTTATAGTTCTTAAAAAAAAAAAAAAAGCGAGTGTGTGTGTGTGTGTCACCCACCCTTTTCCCCCCTTTCCCTCCCCTTGTTTCTTTTCTGCGTCCTTTTCATTGAGGACAATGAAAATCTCAAGCATGGGGGTGTGAGCTCGTCGCTTTCTGGTAACATTGTGGGGGTAGGTGATGATATCACTTGCATTTGCATCATTTAGATAGGATTTCATGTCATGTACTTTGTTGTTTTTGCCTTTTTATTTTATTCGAGCATATAGTTTAGAGCATATAGGATTAGCTTTTGCATTCAAAAGGAGAAATGATCGAGTCGGGCATTCGTAAGCTTCTCAGGTACCATCTCTTACCCTTCTCTTCATTATCCTTTATAACTTTATTGCTTTAGTAGTTAGTTTTATTGCTTTGAAAAAAAAAAAAATTTACAGTTTGCGAAAACCCCTCTTGTGATGAGATTGAAGGGGGTGATGATTGATTGATCATGTTGGGTTGTGTGTTGAGGCGTAACTTGTCTTGGTGTGAGTTTTTGGGCAAATTGTGTTTGTTTTGTCATCTGTAGTTTCTTCGCCCTGTGTTGCATACTAGCTACCCCTGAGATTCATGTGGCTTGACTTGACTAACCTTGATGAATAGGACATACCCCGGAGTAAGTCACTTGACTGTGGTAGGTTTACCCGTGAGATTTTGAACCTAATGACTATTCATTACATATAGTCTCCATTTCCCTTCATGTGTGACTCCTCCATGATGCATCTCTAGAACTTGGTCTTGTTCTCCTTGAAACTGCATTTAGCAATTACATGTGCCGACATGATTGAGGCGATCTTTATTCATGTAGCCACATTAGCCAGAAAGCCACCCGTTGTTGCATGCTGTCCCTTTGCTAGCCCTTTGAGCCTTTCCCCCAGTCGTTGTTGTTGCACCACATTAATTACACGCTTGACCTGTGTATACTTCCTTCATCCTTGTCAAGGTGTCTAGTGGGGCGATACTTCCACAATGTAGTTGGGCATGTTTGGGGCATTTGATCATTCACTGCGGGCATAATACTAGTGGCTCGTTTTGGGAAAATTGCGAATTAATTTTTGTACTTCCAACGCTATCCAATGTGCATCCTTTTTTTTGCTTCTCAAAAAAAAAAAAAAAGAAGAAAATGAAATGAGAAGTTGCAAATAAAACGGGTAGCATGGAAGCTTTTTGCAATAAGCTTGTTGTTTTCTCCTTGAGGTTTTTGCGAGCTTTGCCACTCAATTCGTAAGTTGGGGTGAAGTTGTATCTATAATGCTGAATTGTGGAAGTGTTCCTGCTCCCTAGTCTTTGACTAATAGCTCCACTTTCCCAAATTATTCCACTTCTCACCTTTGACCTTAGCCCCATTACATCCCTATTGCAAGCCCTCATGATTGACACATTGCATATTGCATTCTCGTGGTGGAGAGTAGAGAACTTTACCAAGCATATGGTAGTTGCCTGATTGGTTGGAGTATTGAGCGTACCCTTGTTACATATTTCAAACACATTGAGGGGAGTGCTCCACTTTGCCCTAAAGTGAGGTCCTACCAGTCCTGCTTACTCACCATTTGTTAAGGAAGGTTATGTCTTACTATGTGCTTCAATATTTGGGGTATGTTGTGTGTTTCATATGGGCAAGATGATTCATGGGTGACATTGCATACATTTTCATTGAGATTATCTGCCGCACCTTGACTGGACTACCTTCTATGCATGATTAGCGTGATTCATCGGCATCCATCCTTTCCCTTGAAGAGGGTGTGTTTAGAGGTCCACCATCCTCCCTGATTTTTCATAGCATAGTCTTGCTTGAGGACAAGCAAGAGATAAGCATGGGGGTGTGATGAATCTCTATTTTGTACTATTTTTAGCCCCTATTTGACTCATTCCCCCCCCGTTTTCACGTTTAATTGTGTTAAGGAAGGGTCAAATCGGCCTCCTTTTGCATACTTTTAACTCATATAATATTTTTCGATATTTTCAGGAACTCTATTGAAGAAACAGAAAGATGAACAGCATTTAGCAGAAAGGAGTGCCAAGAAGGCGAGAAAAGCTACGAAAAAGCGTCGCACGGAAGCCTCGGAGAATCGGACACACGCGACAAGGAAAAAACCGCGACAACCCGACAAACCCGAACCGGCGCCACGTGGCATGGCCTAGCCGTGCCACGCGGCACGACCGTGCCACATGGCACGGTGTGGCCGTGCCACATGGCACGGCCTGGCCGTGCTGTGTGGCATGGTTGTCTTTTTTTCGCCGGGTCCCGCGTTTTCGTCCGGCAGAAATTTGGCACGGGCCCCCGTGCCGTCTGGCACGACCGTGCCACTTTAGTTGTCGCTGTTTTATCGTGTTTTGGGATTGTAATTCCGGGGGTTTATTCATTCTACCTTTTCTTCTCTCTCGTTTTAGGCGATTTCTAGGGCTCTTAGGTTTTGCTTATTGTGCTATTGAATTCAAGCTTTGGATCAAAATTTGTTGACGCTTTCGATTGAATATTGTTGCAGATTGTTCAGGGTACACCTTTCTACCCCTTTTCTTTCGTTTTAGTTCAAGTTCTATATTCCTTGACATGTTATTGTTCTTGATTGAGATGTTGTTTGAAAACATGTTTAGCGGCTAAATTCCTTAATCTTGGATTGGGCGTAGCCCCTGTGATGTAAATTGGATTGTTAATTCTAGGTTTTTGTGAATTACACCAGAGTATAATTGAACTCTCACTTAGCATGCCAGGTGTTCGATGAATTGCCTGAGAGGGTTTCATTCATGTTCTTAATTAGAGTTTAGGAGACTAACGAAGTTAGGTCCTTTACTTAGAGTAGCTTTGTGAGCAATTGAATTACTTGACACGAAAGTAGTTGGGGGTGCAATTGGGAATTTAAATTACATGATCTTGTGGTCTTGTTATTCTAGTTTCACGAAAGTCGACAACTAGGTTAGTCTGATCAGTCTAATGACCTTCGAAAGTAGGCGTAGATGCTTTAAACCGGTAATAATTCCATTTCAATTATCTTACAGGCAGATTCACACGACCTAGTGTATTTTCCAATGAACGTCATAGTGCGGTGAACCCCAATCCAGGATTTTCTTCTCATTATTGTCTTAGACCAAATAGAGTTAGAATTAGTTAAACCAACTTCACTCGACAACTGCCTAGCTTGAGTTAGTCCAATTAGTTCTAGTAGTTGAAACCAAGTTCCCTGTGGATTCGACCCGTACTTGCCGGTTGCTAGCTACAGCTACGCCGTGCACTTGCGGTTAAGTAAAACTGCTAACACTTGTGGTGTTAGGTAATCATCAAGTGGAGGGAAGGGATTATTCAGAAACTTTTGCTCTTGTGGCAAAAATGGTGACAATCCGTTGCTTACTAACTATAGCCATTTCACAAGGATGGGAAATCCATCAGATAGACGTGTATAATGCTTTCCTCAATGGAGACTTAGATGAAGAAATCTATATGAAGCCTCCTCTCAGGTTTAATCCACCTTAACCTCATTTGGTGTGTAAGCTTTGAAAATCTCTTTATGGGTTGCGACAAGCACCACGACAATGGTACTTCAAGTTGCCTCAAACCTTGCAACGGTATGGTTTTACTCAATGTCCCCACGATCATTCCTTGTTTGTGTACGACCGCTATCATCATGACCTTGCCTTCCTTGTCTATGTCGATGATCTCATATTAGTTGGTAACGATCCTGTCCACTGTCAAGCATTTAAGAATTATTTAAACAATTATTTTAAACTTAGGGACCTCAGGCTACTCAAATATTTGATGGGGATTGAAGTAGATCAGAATCCTAGTGGCTTGTTTCTATGTCAGTGTAAGTATACCATAGACATCTTGCGTGAAACTGGCATGCTAGGAGCCATGCCGAGCCCCTTTCTAATGGAGCAATGCCATCACATTTCTGTTGATTCAGGAGTTCTATTCCAGGATCCTTCTCAGTATAGACGACTGATTGGGCGATTGATCTATTTGACCATAACCAGACTAGAAATAACATACTCAGTCCATATGCTTAGTCAATTCATGCAAGATCCTCGTTAGCCACATTGGGATGCTGCTATTCGAATACTGCGCTACTTTAAATCTTCTCCCAGTTAAGGTATACTTCTTTCTTGCAGTTCTAAACCGGACTTACTGGTTTACTATGATTCAGACTGGGGTGGATGTCCCACGTTACGAAGATCTGTTACAGGGTACTTTGTCAAGCTGGGGTCAGCTCCTGTCTCATGGAAAGCCAAGAAATAGGATACAGTATCTCGTTCTTCAGCTGAGGCTGAATATCGAGTCATGGCCAATGCCACCAGTGAGGTAGTATGGATCCAAAATTTGTTGAAATTTCTCCAGATTCCTATTACCACTGCTAAAATGTATTGTGACAACCAAGCTGCACTGCATATCACTAATAACCCTGTTTTTCATGAACATACAAAACATATTGAGATTGATATCCAGTTTACTCGGGAAAAGATGATGACAGGCGTTATCGCTCCTCAGTACACTCACTCTACATAACAGATAGCTGATATCTTCACCAAGGCTTTAGGGCAACGCCAATTCCAATATCTCAAGGGCAAGTTGGCCGTTTATGATCCACACGCTCCAACTTGAGGGAGAGTATTAGCATAGCATTATACTTGTATTAACATCAGGACTCTTGAGTCCAATTTAGGCTATGATACACAAGTAGATTTAATTTGATTATCTTGTATTATCCTTTTGTATTATCATCATAGACTCCTTGTGAACTCATAACACATGCATAATTATGATTCCTCGTCAATAAAAGGCATACACCGTGAGGGATGAGCACGGCAGAAAGTTCTCTCCCAGATACAAAATTATAAAATTTCTCAGCTTTTATAGGGTTTTTATTCCCATAGCTTGAAATCCCCAGTGGATCAAGGCAAGTTAGTTGAACAACTTTCAAGCTGGAAAGCTAGCCATATGCTATAAACCACCACAAGTATTTTTTGTTATAATTTGTACTTACTCTTAACTTGTAGGGAACTTAACTGGAAGTCATCGGTCAAGGGACTAATCCACCAGACAAGCATATACTTAACTTTAAAGTTCTTACAAATAGTCTACATGAAAAAAAGATGCATCACTTATAACAGCTGATCGTGCTTAGGATATCTTGTGCATTCACCTAACCTATTGTGACTCAAAAATTAACTGATTTACACATTCTTTAAACTACGGTTCAATCTCAGAATCTTTCTTTGTCAAGTCGAAGGAACTCTCAAAATCACTTTTAAAATGGAAGAGTTGCTCCACAGATCATTGTAAAATATCTCGAACATATTTTGTCTTCACTCATATATAACTTAAAAAGTTTCTTATATATGTCATACTCGGACTTACTAAAATTAATCCATAATTAGTACAGCTAATAATTAAGAACATATTCCAGTTACGTTGAAGAGAAATATACCTATCCATTATTTAGTCATATAGTTATTCACTTCAAGTTAATTAAGCCTCGTTTCTAACTATGATCCACAGTGATCAGTAGTTTAATCTCCAAAGTTCCATTTGATTTTGTTAAGTTTTTGTCCCCCTTTTTTAGTATGTAAAAACATTGAAATAATTAAGTGTGATTTGGGGATTTAAATTTTAAGATTTTATTGCTTTAAAGATCTTAATTTTTTTATTTATTTAAGGACTTCACTTTATCATAATAAAATATCTCTAATTTTAATTATATGTTATGAAATAGCCAGAGTTGTTCTTATTCGAGAACCCAAATTTAAAATAATAATAATAATAATAATAATAATAATAATAATAATAATAATAATAATAATAATAATAATAATAACAATAATTACATGCCATGAATTGGAGTTATAATTATATGTCATTAACTAGAATTATGCAAGAATCTTACTTGTAAATTAGAGATTAGTTGGCATGCATAAATTTCAGTCGTAAGAACCCAATACCAAAGCGTATATCATACTCTTAGAAGATGAATTTTAGACAGTTACACCAATGTAGCGTTTGGTTGAAAGTAATGCAATCACTATGTAATGGAATCAACCATGTATGCAATTGCTAGTGTAATGGAATGGGATAATAATTATATTACAATGTTTGGTTAGAAAGTTTTTACAAGTGCAATGGAATGAATCATCTACAAACAATACTTAATTTTACATATGGCATGAAGTACTTGCAATTCAATTCGCATTTTATTTTTGCCTATTTTAATTATTTGTAACTTTATTGATAATTACCATTCAATATCTTATCATCATGATTATGATGTTTCACATGAGACTTACTTCACTCTATTTCTTCTAGATTACAATAATATAATATTGTTCAAATTTACCAAGTAGAGAGAAGAAGAAGATGATGATGATGATGATGATGATGATGTGTGTGTGTGTGTGTGTGAGAGTGAGAGAGAGAGAGAGAGAGAGAGATGATGTCTAGAATGTACAAAAATATAATTACAATAATACGATTATGGTCTAAGTTAAACTTTATCTAATATGGAGAGGGGAGAGAGGGGTGAGGGGGGCTTCAAACCTTTAAAAAAGTGGTGTCAAAGTAATAAGAGAGGGGAAGTAGAGGAGATCGAGACAATGGAGAGAATAGAGACAAAGTTTCCAAATATAATAACTTATAGTTGATTCAAAGGTATACAATCACAATAGTTTAGGAAAAGTCAAGTAATTGTAATTGCATAGATTGAGATAAATGTGATTACAATGCAATCTTAATTACATTCCTTAATGGTAACCAAACATGGTATTGGAATTACCATTACCTTTTTGATTGCATCACTACTTCGATTACACAGAACCAAACAAGTCATAAGAGAATTAAAGACAAACAAAAGTTAGGTGATTAGGGCATGATTCTTTTTTTTTTTTTTAAAATCACAGATACTACATGCTCGAAGCAACGTGTATTTGACAGTGGTCATGCTTAAAAACACGAAGGCGAAAACGTGGGCTGAATTTTACTGCTAAAGTTGGTTAACTAAAGGTGGCAAAAAACACGTAATTAGATGGTTAAGCTAAATGGGTTGTTATATACAGATTTTTTGGAGAGTTTTCCTTAATCAATAAATAATATTTTGGGCGTAAAATTAGTTATTTGACTTTAATAAAAAAATTATTTGATTTGGTCAAACAATT
Organism: Carnegiea gigantea; assembly: GCA_029747015.1. Classification (NCBI taxonomy): domain Eukaryota; kingdom Viridiplantae; phylum Streptophyta; class Magnoliopsida; order Caryophyllales; family Cactaceae; genus Carnegiea; species Carnegiea gigantea. Next base: position 368,032 of record JAKOGI010000133.1, on the reverse strand, counting down.
AATTATATTGGTTGATAAAAGAGCTTTTTAAATCAGAGTAATTTTTTGGTCCAAAAAGAGCTAATTATCAAAAAGTTTAAACTAATAATTTTTTAAGATTATCCATTTAGTATTAATTTTCTCTCACATCTTTTCTTTATAAATATTTAACTTACTAAAATTTTCTTCCAGTGAACAACCAATGTAAACAACTATACAGACAACTAACACCTAACAGCTAATATTGAGAGCACTTGCAATGTGTGGTCATTATGTGGGTTGTTGGATTGTTTATTGTGCTAGTTTTTGTGCAGAATCGCATTTCCATATTCTGGTTTCTAGGGTTAGTTGTACTTGTGTTCACCTTTGGGACTATTATTATTATTATTGTTGTTGTTGTTCTACTACTACTACTACTACTACTACTATTATTATTATTATTATTATTATTATTATTATTATTATTATTATTATTGTTGCATTACTACTACTGTTAGTAGTTTGATTATTATTTGGTTGTTGCAGTTGAGGAGGAGGAGGGGGAGGAGGAGATGGTGGTTAGTAGTTACTACTACAACTATTGTTATTTTATAAGCATAATCTAGTGGCGAGCAATGTAATAGTGCGAGCCAGTCCTCCGGGAGATAAACTAGGTAGGAGGATATAAGGGATCAGTAGGCTGCGGTTCGCGACTTACAATACTAGGATGGCCAAGTTTATAGAACTAGTTAAAGTTTCATGTAGATGCGAGATAAAAATAGTTTGTGTTCAAGAGACCAAGTGGATGGGAGTAAAGACGAGATAAATAGATGTGCATAAGGTCTGGTATTTGGATTTTAATAGAACTCGAAATGGAGTTGGTGTTATGGTGGTTAAGAAGTTGACAAGGTGAGTTGTAGAGATGAGGCATAAGAATGACCCCAGTTATGTCTATTAGGTTAGTCATAGGGTTAGAAATCTTCAAAGTAGTGAGTGCTTGTGAATGACAAATAGGATTAGATAATGACATTAAAACGCAGATTTGGGAAGATTTGCATGAGAATCTCTTCATATGATGAGAGTTTAATGGGCATATTGGAGCAAAGACATATGGATATGATACAACACAGGAAGGTATTGGTTCATAGGGAAAGAAACAATGGAGAGTTGTCAATTGTGGACTTTATGATTACTTATGAGTTGATGATTATAAACTTTCATTTTCGGAAAAAAAGAAAATCACATGGTGACCTTCAGGAGTGGTACCACAAAGACACAAATTGATTACGAGTGAATATTTGGAGACACTCCATATTGGTGATCAATGTAGAGATTTAAAGTACAAGGAGGAAGAAGAGAAAGTATTGGATAGTCCAGAGTTAAATGTGGGAATCTTACTAATGAGAACACAACTAAATTATCGAAGAAGATTAAAGAAGAAAGGAGTTGAATCCCTATAGAAACACATATAGAATGTAGGGAGCAATGGAAGAGTCCATTCGGATGTTGGCCAAGGAGATCCTAGAAAGCTATAGAGGAGGCGGATGCCAAGTCAAATGAGCTTGGTGGTGGAATGGAGAGCCGAAAGAGAAAGTCAAGGAGAAACAAGATGCTTACGTTGCTTTTGTTAACAACAAGATTGATTTATTTTTTTTAAGAAAAGGGCAAATAGAGTTAGTTACAAGTCTGCTGAAAAGACAGCAAAAAAAGTTGTCACCATAGCAAAAAACAATGCTTATTAAATGTTATATTAAAAATTGGATACAAAGGAAGGGAGCGTGAGCTCTTTAGGATGACAAGGGTTAGGGAGAGGAGAACAGGAGACTTGGGGAGTATAGGGTGCATCAAAGATGAAAATGGTAAGCTCCTCCTAGAGGAAAAGGACGTAAAGGAAAGATGGCAAGGATACTTTTATGGGCTCTTTAATGGTGACGTGATGGGAAATTCCAGAGTTGTGAGCAAAGGTTTAATGAAGAGCACCAAAAAAATTATAGGTTTTGTAGCATTATTAGCAAATATGATGTTAGAGTAGCCTTCCGGAAGATCCAGATCATATCCCGATAGAAATCTGGAGATGTTTAGATAACGGGGGGCTAACCTTGTTAACCAAACTTTTTAATGTTATTTTTAGGGTGATTAGAATGCGTAGCGATTGGACAATTAGTACAATCATTTCACTTTACAAAATCGAAGGGGATACTCAAAATTACAATAACTGTGGAGACATAGAATTGCTTAGTAACACTATGAATTGAAGTTGTAGGAAATGGTGATTGAAGGGAGGTTGAGGAAAGATATTTCGATTTCGCAAAACTAGTTTGGTTTAATGCCAAGTAGATCGATAATGGAAGCAATTCATCTTACAAGAAGACTCAAGGAATTATAGGGATGAAAAAAAGAATTTCAACATGGTGTTCTTAGACTTAGAGAAGGCATATTATAGAGTTCCATGTGAAGTGTTATGGCGATGCTCGAAGAAGAAAAAAATGTAGGTTGCATATATCAAAGCTATTATTGATACGTACGAAGGAGTAATGACAATGGTTAGGATATTAGGAGGGGAGATAGGTCGAGTTTCTATTGACATTGGGATCTATCAAGACTCAGCTTTAAATTCATTTCTTTTTACTATTATTATAGATGTGCTTATTGAGGAGATTCTAGATGAGACACCATGGTGTATGTTATTTGCTGATAATATTGTTCTTATTGACGATACCAAGGATGGAGTCGATAGCAAGTTGGAGCATTTGAGGCATGCCGTAGAGTTCGAAGGTTTTAACTTAAGCAAATCAATGATTGAGTACCTAAAATGTGTATTCAGTTGAGAGGAAAAAAAGTGGTGAAGAAGAAGTCACCATTGATGGGGTGACGATACTAGATGTTGAGAATTTCAGATAGTTGGGCTCTACCGTTCAAGTTAAAGGGGATATTGACAAAGACATTAACCAGCGTATTAAAGTGGGATAATAAAAGTAAAAGAATGACGTATGTGTGATGTGTGATAAGAAAATCTCAGTATGATTAAAATGCAATGTTTATCGTATGACAATCAGACCAGCATTTATGCATAGCGTAGAGTGTTAACCTATTAAGAAGACTCAAATCTGGAGATTGATGGTAGCATATACAAGAATGATTAGGTAAATGTGTGGTCATACAAGAAAGGATAGGATTAGGAATAAGTATTTACAGACGAAGTAGGTGTGACATCCATAGATGATAACAGAAATAGAATAGACTTAAAGTCATGTCATGTGAATAGGAGAAGTTTGAAGCACCTGTTAGGAGATGCAAATTGATTAAAATTTCGAAATGTAGAAGAGGTAGATGAAGGCCAAAGAAGAGCTGAAATGAAGTAATCAAACATGATCTGATTTCTTTGCGACTTACGGAGAACATGACTTAGGATAAAAGTTTGTGAAAGTCTTGGATTACGGTAGCGAAACACTAACAACTTGATTCTTGGGTTGTTAGATGTTATTTTTACTTGTGTTGTCGATGCACTTTCGATTGATAATAGTAGTATAATCTCATTCGAGCTATTCATCACTCGCCTTAGGTTGATTAAGGTATCTTAATTATTTATCATGCGTCGTTTCTTATGTTCAAGACTATTTGACTTTATTATTACATGTTTTCCATTTTTTTATGTGAATCTTTTGGGATAGGTCTCTCTGTGAATAAAGATGTCCGCAGAGGTGAGACTACCTGCATCGAGATTTTTGTAGGCTCCATAAAAGTGGCATCCACATTGAAAGTCGTCGTTATTGTTGTAATGGATGATCATATTTTGGATTATCAAGTGGAGACCTACCCATTCACATCCTCTCATGATCCAGCCCATTGGATCGCACGTACCTCCATCATGCAATAATCACCCAATCAAATATTTATTATGAACTTATTTCGTAACACATAATTTTTTTTATAGCGTATACAAAAAGAAAAAACCAAATTAAAACCAAAACAGCGGAAAAACCCCAAAAGGGGATCAAGATCCAGCTCATTGCCCAGTTCGAATTGCAATCCCACACTGAGTAGATTGCGTGTTGGGGCCGAGTCGAGCTGCTAGCATGCACCAGCTCTAACAGCTCAGAACTGTTTGACAAATATGGCAAAAGGTTATATATGTGGTCGCTATGGACAGCAGCAAAAAGTATATCTATATGATGACATTTTGTTTGCAATCTTATTAATAATTCATTTATATTATATATCATAGTAAAATAGTACAAGACTATATCAAAATAAAACCTATTTTGGTGTTCTAGAGATCATAATTTTACATTTAGGGAGTTTGAAAGACAATAATCCGACCGTTAAAACTGGTGTTCAACAGGTTAATTTTTGGAGTACTTATTTCTAATATACCAATTTCGAGTCAAAAACGCTTTAACCGGCCAATTTGATTATATGTTAGTTTACTTTAACGAGTCAGTGACAATAGAAATCAAATAACCTTCAGATTAGTGAGGTGATAGCTCATGTATCACTCTTGAATGGTGACATCGAAAAAATAGAATGGAGCAATGCCTCCAATAATGTTTAATATCTTGATGAAATTAAAATATTAATTAACAAATCTTTGGTGTTTGTTAAATGAAATCTGGATTAGCGTCTTATGGAGTTTATAGAATTTTAAACAACTTTTATGGAAAACTAATAAAATCAAGACTTTGTACCTTTAAAGGATTTTTTTTTTTCCCTCACTTCAATTCATTTATAAGTACCCGTCATTAAGGCTCCGTTTGGTCCTTAGAAAATTTGGTGGAAAGAAAAATTAAAGGAAAAAAAATATGAAGGAAAAAAAGTAAAAAGAAAATGAGTTTTTTTCTCTTGTTTGGATCAAGGAAAAAATATAAGAATTTAGATGAGAAATTTGAATGTTGATGAACTATTTAAATCATTTTGATGCCATCTAAACAATACAAGGTTGGAGAAGGTTGGGAATTTTTCTCAAACTTTCGTCACAATTTTATGAGGAAAATTTTGTCACTTGTTTCTAACAATTTTTCCACCAAACTTTCCTCCATATTTTTTTCTTTATGATTTTCTCTAAACCAAACACAGAAAAAAAGGTAACTTTCCTAAATTTTTTTCTTTCCACCAAACTTTCCAAGATCCAAACAGAAACCTAAATCTATTATTTTATATAAAATATAGAGCCTTTCAAAATAGTTGGCGTTAACCAAATAACTTAAAAATTAAATTTATCGATCACATTTGCATGACTCAATTGAGAAAACAACTATTCTCTGATTGTTACAATTATGCTATTTGAGCAATTTTAAACTAAATAAACAATTGTGTTTTATTTACTAGTAAATTCCGTGTGAGACCGTCTCACATAAATTATATCATAAAACGAATACTTTTATAATTACTATTGATAAATAATTGGGGTGATTAATAGTTCATCTAGGGGTGACTGTTATTATATTCACACCTAAATGAATTATTAGTCACGCCTACATTTAAAGGTCACCCATAACATGTCATTAGTCACGGCAAAACTTTTTTAAAAAAAAAGTCATCCTTAAAAGATTCCGTCTTACAATAGACCTTATATGGGACTGCCTCACTCAAGAATTTGTGTTTATTTAAATAGCTGATCTGGCACACATGATGTAAATGGAAAAGGATAAATGGCAAGAGATGGTATCCAAATGCACCCATCATTCCATCCTATTTGGGAGGCTCGGTCCGTTTGTATGAAATGCACTCTAAAATCAATTTCATTGCATCAGCCAACATATTGTCCGAAAGGAAACAAACAAGCGAAGGCATGACAGCTCCCACATTAAACAATGGCCAAATGGCTATATTGGGTTCTTAAATGTCATAATTCTCCTGTGGGATCGCCGTTATTTTTCTCTCAGCCAAAAAATTTCCTCTGAATTTATGTATTTATTGGAAGGGAGGCCAAATGTGTTTAGGAGATTAATGAGTTTATACTGAGAAATGTCATGTTTCACCACTTTTGGAGTTTGGAGTTGGATGTTTGGACCTGTTTATTTGAGCATTTGAGCTCCCACGTTAAGCCACACTCATTATTATTACAGTCAAATTAAATATTATGTGGGATCCCCTTAGTGGGAGTGTTTGGTAACAACAGCTTTTTGGAAAAAAATAGTTGTTTTTGAGGATTTTGGCTGTTTTGACTAAGTTAAACAGCTAAAGGGTGTTTGGTAAGGAGCTGTTTACAATAGCTGTTTGGCTCCAAAAAGCTCTTTTTGAAAAAGCTATTCCTATTAGCCTTTTGAGAAAAGCTTTTTGTAGAAATGACATAATTGTCCATAAGTTTGAAAAAATTACACACATATCATTAAAAACTAATTGATAAATAACGGCATAAATGAAATTTTATCAATATATTTTTTAGAAACAACTAATTTTTACCAAACACTTTTTCTAAAAACAGCTAATTCAAACAGTTAATATAAACAGCTAATTTAAACAGCTAATAGCTAACAGATAATACAAACAGCTAACAGCTAACAGTTAACAGCTGTTTACCAAACGGGGCCACTATGTGCCTATTCGTTTGAGCGTTTTGGAGCTCCTAAACTCCAAGGGTCTGTTTAGATGAGGAGGATAGGGGAGAGTAGAGGGGGGTACGTATTTATTTTTACTCTTATTTGGAAGTAATAAGAGGAGAGTGATGAGGGGTGAGGATTGAGGAGGAGTTACTCTTATACCCCATTACTCTCCATTTCCTTCCCCCCCCCCCCCCCCCTTCCTCTCGAATTTGGGTATAAGGAAGGATAACCCGATCTTTTACTTATTTGCCCACTTAAACTTAATTATAATATATTTTAATTTATTTTATAAGAGCATATGTGTCAATTCATTCATTTACTCTTATTTACTTTCCTATTCTTCTAAAAAATGATAAGTTCTTACTTCCTTTAAATTCTCAAATAAGGGTAAATAACTTACTCTTATATACTATTAGTACTATGCCTGTGCGTCGCACAGTTGTATATTAGATCGGTACATGATAAATCATCTGAATATAATTTAGTTGTACGTAAAAGTTTTGTTGCTATTTGGGTCATGTTAGTGCATTGCACTTGGCTATTTTTGATTTACTAAATTTAATTATGATTATAGTCTTTTCCAATTAAGTTACAATGTGTTATTTTTTGGTGATAGTAGTATAGGTCATCAGTAATGGTGCGTTCCTATACATCTGTGCTATTGTTATACATTGATTTCAATTATAATAATCCGTTTTTATAAGGGAACAAACTTGAATAGTATTAGGACCTAATTAAATTCTAATTTAATTTTTAAAATTAAATAGTATTGATCTAATTAAGTTATAGAATACACCACTCTCAATAGTTGCCATATCGGATATTTATATAAAAATTTACAGCTCATGAAAATGTCAAATAGATGATTTAGAGTTTGTGGGTCAAAATTATGAAAGAACACTTTGTTAATACATCTGAAACTTGTTGCAGTAATTGACAACTTTCGTTTGCAAATGCCACATGCATTGTAGCTCGAACCTTTATTAGTGCAGATTCCAACAATTTCAACGAAGCAATAAAAAATTAGATCATGGCAATGAGGTGGAAGAGGTGTGAGTTTTTTCTTAATATTTTCGACCGGTACATGGAAGGGAATGGATTTTTTTTTTTTGGTGGTTAAACCTGCTCATATTTTTGTCTTCGCTATCTCAAGAATGTCCACTACTGATGTCATTTTGTCTATGGTCACATCGCGGTTAACTCCCGTCATTGTAAGTGACAACATAGTTATTGTCGATGGAGTGTCCCTAAATTATAAAATAAATATTCGTCATGTTGCTGCCTTTCTTTTTTGATATATGTGCAATTGACATATGATATTACCTGAATTTTGTATTGAACTATACTGCTTCTAGAATGTCGAAATTGAAGTAAATCTTGGTGCCAAATGATGTAAAGTTGTAGACAAAGTTGGTTTTTCTGTGTTTAACATCTATTTCAATACGTAGTTTGCTTATAGGATATAATGAAATTTAAATAGATGGAAAAGTTCAACTAACCGTTATATTGTCTTACTGACGTGGAAGTCAAGACAATAATTAAAAGTTTGGGATCATTGTGTATCTCCCATTCCTTGCTTTCAACATCTTGACTTTCAGCTTTAATTCTTTTATCATCCTCAATTCTACTCTCTCATAAGGTTACTCTGATAGTATTTTCCCTTTATTGTTAAAAAACAGTACATAGATTAGGAAAAAAACAACTATTATGTGCATACTAACATATACTTTGTTAAGTATATTCAGAGCAAAACATACCATAAATCTTGTAATTCAATTTCCATACAATTAGCAAATCTTGTGCAAACTTTTGCATTTATGGTTGAACCTTCACTAATAACTTGTCCAATGACGTATGTTTTCATAGCAAGACTTTAATAATTAATTAATTTGAAGGAGAAAAATGAAGACCATATTAAAAATAACAACTGAAGACTTGGTTAATATTCTTAATGTGAACTTTTGCACCTACAGATATCGAGAGTATCATCTTTTGTGAAAACTATTTAGATTCAATTTGCTAATGTTATGTTGGCACTTAATTGTAAAAGATCACCACTTTAAAAATTATGAAGACCATAATAAGCATTTTAAAAAAGGAGAAAAATTAGAAGGTTTTATATGTGCGCACAAAATCTTTTCGAGCTCTTTCTTCAAGTTTCTCAAATGGGAAAAATTCAAACTTATGTCTTAAGATGCTAGGTGCATTATCAGTGACAGCTTTGATTATAGTGTTGGCAAAAAATGTAATGATCAATTTGTTTCCTGCCACAATAGGCCTCTTCTTTGTTCCTTTAGATAGAGAAATTTTTGACCACGTAAATGTTTTCTTCAATGAGTAATCCACGAAATTTATGAGCGAAACTGCATTTGATGGTAGCATGGATATTGGAGCCCCGCAAAGGAAAAAAAGTAAGGAAAGGTTTATTAATTACTTTTTTGCTATTATGGGAACAAAAGAGAGATAAATAAATATTAGCGCAATATTTTTTAGAGGGAAAAAATACTTATTCGTCAATAAGAACCATTTTTGTCCTAAGGAGATCTGTTTAGTTGTTCATATCGAAAACATCCCATAATCTCGATATTCAAACTTTTATCACCCAATCATCTTTGTCAGAATTTACCTTGGCTAAATATGAGATATGCTCCTGGTTGTTTCGGCTGTTCATAATGTAAGGCGCCAAATTTGGAGCATGTAGTGGGAAAATAGCAACAATTAATACATGATTTTTTTATCGAGAAAAGAAAAATAGAAAAAGTTAATATATTGATAATTTACCTTGGTGCATCCACAGTGTATAATAAACTAATGAGAGAAATAAGTCTGGAGGTTAGAGTAAAAATATGGAGGTTAGAGTAAAAATAGGATTAGGTACTTTTTTTGCATAGTATATATTTATAGTTGTAATATTTAATGAGAGAGAATATATGGCATGGTTAATTTTTAAAATAATATATAAATGACATTTAAAAACTACATTCATAGAGGCATGATGAAAGCTTTCTATCCTTCAAATGGGTGTTAGTCAAACGCTCCACACTATGTCTTGGCTTTTGACAATGAGAGAAGAGTAATTGAGAGTAATTGACAAATGCATTAATGAGGAGAATAATTGAGAGTAATTGAAAAAGGCATAGTGCAAAGAACATGAATAATTTGTATAACAATTATGCCCATGCATTAAAAAAAGGGGTGTGAGTTGAATCTACGAAGCTCAAATATTAAATTAAATGTTTGCAGTTGCAACAATTATTATAATTTAATTGAACGTTCCCCCCCAATTAGTGTTAGACAAAGAATATAAATTATTCATAAATAAAACATTCAGATTCTTTAGAGGGTAAATTGAACGTATTTTTTTCCAATAGTATTTAAAATGTAAAGAGAGACACTATATTAATTTTAGTTCATATGTATGTGCTATGATTATGAATTTAATACACATGGAAGTGAGAATCCAAGGGCCAAAGCAAAAAACTGATGAATTTAAAACGTGGAAGTGTAAATCTTGTAACTGATGAATTTAACTTCCAAACATTAAGATTCTTGGAATTGAATGTAATATTTAAAAAGGAAAAGAACATTTCTAAACATTCAAAATCTTGTAACTGAATGTAATATTAAAAAAGAAAAAGATTTTTTCTTATAAAAATTTAAAATTAGTAAATTTATTTTTATTTTGGAGTTTACAGTTTTTAATAATACCACTTTACATAGGCAATACACATAATCACAATTGATGATTTCGCATATGACATAGAAGACACATGTCCTAATATTGTGCTATCACTCGATTTTAATACTATTTAGATAGATAGATTACCTACTTGTATTCCTCCTTACTTTTATTCACCCTTACTTCTCCAACTTACTCCATTCCCAAACAGACCGTAAATGTTATGTGTAGCCTCTCTGAAATGCATTTTTTCGATTATTATTAAGTCAAACGGTTAAAGACCACATAATAAAAGCACACAACAAACGATTGAAGCACTACAGTATAAATCAAATAGCTCATAAAATCTAGATCTATGCTCAATATTTAGCTATAAACTCCTCATCATTGGCAATGTGAGACAATAACCATCACCTATGAGGACACTCGCAACATGAGCCTATACATCCACTAAAACAAAAGAAAATTATAAAGAGGCAAAAGAGGCTTGTAGTTCCAGGCAAGTGTATCAGCTACTTCGTTCACTCGTCTTTGTGTGCCATTTTTCCAAAGCCACTCTAAAATGCTTCCAACCATTTCTAAATGTTCCCAAATATTAACTGTTAAATCTACATAACACCTTTATATATTGTCAGACGTTGTCAAATTAAAAGTTGCTAATTACTTTCAAACACTACTAATTACTAAACACTAATTTCAAATGTTGCAACAAACAAGCCCAAACCATTCGTATCAGTTAATGCCAAGAAAAGGATAAAACAAAGGGGGTTTTTTTTTTGGGGGGGGGGGGGGGGGGGGGAGTACTAAACTAAAACTAGTGCTCAAAACAATAAGTGTGAAATGATGAGAAAATCCCTGGAAAGAAAAAGAAACCATAATTAAAAAAAAACCCCAAAAGCTTTATCCAAAGTGAATTATTACTAATATACTATGACTCAATTTTTACCAAAATCTATCCCAAAAGTAGAAGATTAAAAAAAGAAGGAAAAGAGATTTTGTCCCCAAAAAACCCAAAAAAAACAGAGAAAAGAAAGGGGAGGAGCTAGTAGGATCACTGTCAAGTACAACAGAGGCGTCTGCAGAGTGCACAGAGCTCTCTCTCCCCCTTTCTCTCAGCCTTTGGTAACCCTGCCCTCTCTCCCTTAGCCTTTGTTGGCTCTGCCTGCAAATTACAGCTACTCCTGCTGCTTCTGCCAAACAAAGGAAAACGACCCCTCTTTCTCTCTCTAGCAAATGCTAGACAAAGAAACAAATTCAGCCAAAAAAAAAAAAAACAATTTCTATCTAGTACTGGCCTAGTGGCTCTCTATGCACATACATTAATACCCTTCATTGTCATCGAGAGAGAGAAAGAGAGATATGAAAAGCAGAGCAGCTGTATGTAGTGTTTCAGAGAGTCCTTGATGCCCAGAAATTGGCAGAGTTGCTGAGCTACTAGTAGCTCCTACCCTTTCTTGCTTTTACTTTTATCAATCATATCACTTCTTTCTATCTCTAGGTTGATGGATTTTTAAGGGAAAATTGGGAGGAAAATGAAAATACAATGCCTATTTTGTGGAGTTTTATTCTGAAGGTAGAAAGTGGTGACCCCCCATTTCAAGGTGGGAGCTGACGATATAATAATTGATTAAAATGGCAAGCTGATCGTGATTTGCCTTTCTCCACGCTAAAAGGGTCTGCATATTTTGGCGAAATATTAACTGGGTCTTCGTCCATTTTCTCTCAAAAACACTCTCTAGTTTTTATCTCTCTAAGGATGAACAGCCGGGGTCTTTAATTTCAAGGGCCCAGAATGCTTTTTCTCGGAAGTAGAAGCTGAATGCTCTTCGGATTCCTCTGAAATTTGTGAAATTTCGTTGTGGGTTGGAGTGGGCTTCAGCTTTTGCGGTCAAAAAAATTCAAAAATGGAGATGGGTTTCTCATCTGGGGTTCATCAATGGCGGCATTCTCTTGCTATAGTGGTTTTTCTAGTCTCTCTTCTTCTCTTTGGCTTGGGTTCTGTGGACTCAGATGATGGTGAGTTCTCTTCAATCGAAACCCTCTCTCTGTCTGAGTTTGTCTATATTTTGAAGTATTTTTTATGCATGTATAATCAATAGTTAATTCAGCTTACTTTCTTTCGGATTAATATAATAATATGACTTTTTTGTCCTTAAGTAGGCCCTAATCATCTCATACTTTATTTTAACCCTTTTATTTATTGCTGGAATTTTATCTCATTTTTCTTGTGTTTCATTCATTGGTTTTTTTCACTATAATATTCTGCGACCCATTTTCAATTAGAAGAGGGGCAACGTTGTCGCTGCATTGTGTAACTAACAACAGATAAGCCGTTATTTTTTAAGATTAGTGCTGAGGTTTAGTCTGATCATTTAAAAATGATCTCTTAACTATTTTCCTTTTTCATTTCTTTTCTGGTGTCTGCCCTTCAGGGTTTCTCCCCTCTTTCTTTCTTTCTTATTGTTTTGGGTAGGTGAAGTGAAAGTGGTGATTGCTGTCTTATCATCTCATTTATGTCCAATTTTTCTTGGGAGGTAATGCTTTATTTTTGGATTTGTTTGAAGGAGCAACTCTGTTGGAGATTAAGAAGTCAATTAGGGATGTTGATAATGTCTTATATGACTGGTCAGATTCACCCTCCTCAGACTACTGTATATGGAGAGGGGTCACTTGTGACAACACCACGTTCAATATTATTGCCCTGTGAGTTTTTTGGTTTCCTCTCTCTATATCCGTATCACACAGAAGTCTTTCTGTTTGCCCTCTCTTTATCCTGCTTACTATTGCCTATTGGCTTTCTGTGGCTATCCTTGTGATTCTGTTAACTTAAGTCATTATCATGTTGGACATCTATTTGATGGTGTATATGTTGGGTTTTATTCTGAGGTCTAAAAGTTTGTCTGACATTTTGCTTGCATGGTGGATTGGTGGGGTCACATGTAGAAATCTTTCAGGGCTGAATCTTGATGGGGAAATCTCACCTGCCATTGGAGACCTTAAAAACTTGCTATCAATGTACGGAAATCTCCAATTTTCGCTCTCTCTCTTTAGCTGCTGTTCTGTTTTCATCTGTTTTGCTTGCACATGTATTGGAGATGTTGACAAGTGTTATGTTAACTTGAGCAGCGACTTTAGTCGAAACCGGCTCTCCGGTCAAATCCCAGATGAGATTGGAGATTGCTCCCCCTTGAAAAGCCTGTATGTGTCATTTGATATAGCCCTTTGGCTTTGGTATACATGATTACTTGACCATAGGTTTTGTGGGTCTTTTCTTGTGCAATATCATGACGTCCCATGGATTGTAATTTTCATTCGTTGGCCAGGGACTTGTCCTTCAATGAGCTGTATGGAGACATACCATTTTCGATCTCAAAATTGAAACAATTGGAAGCTTTGTAAGTGTTGATCTGATGTTGTATATAATTGGTTGTTTCATGAATGTGTGTTATGTGTTCACTTGTAATGCAATTTGAATATAGGATTCTTAAGAACAATCAATTGACGGGCCCAATTCCATCAACCCTATCTCAGATACCAAATTTGAAAACTTTGTAAGATTCTTAACCTGATTTTGGATTATACTTCTCCACTTGTCCTTTCATACGCTCGCTAGTTGCCGCTCAATAGTTTGGAAGATGATGAAAAACCGTTGTGATCAATATTTTTTTTCAGAGACCTGGCACAGAACAATCTGACAGGGGATATTCCCAGGCTTATCTATTGGAATGAGGTTTTGCAATACCTGTGAGTGAAAACAAATGTGCATTGCTTTTCCTATGTCTAGTTTTAATTGTATGACTTTTTGGATCATCTTCGAGAGTAGTTTGTTAACGTCTCATTTTTCCTTTACTATTTGCTGAAACCTAGTGGATTGAGGGGCAATAATCTGGGCGGGACGCTTTCACCTGACATGTGCCAGCTTACGGGGTTATGGTACTTGTAAGTCATCTAACTTTTGTAAAAACAAGTTGCTTTTGCATTCTCTTCATAAACCTTGCTATTGATATGTTTGTTGATGTGTTCCGACGCTTGCAGTGATGTTAGAAATAACAGTTTGAGTGGAAGTATACCAAATAGCATTGGCAATTGTACAGCCTTCCAAGTATTGTATGTACTTAACCCTAGTTTAACATAGATTGTATGCATGTCTCAATGAGCTGAACTAATGATATAAACCTTATTCTGTTCCCTGTAGGGACTTATCCTACAACCAGCTTTCAGGAAAGATCCCATTCAACATAGGGTTCTTGCAAGTGGCAACCTTGTATGTGCATGAAAAATCTGTGTGGCACATATTTTTTCTGAAGGTCTTCTATTACTACCCTGAGTCTTGACACGACAATTTTGCTGCCAATGTTTAGATCTCTGCAAGGAAATCAACTCTCAGGGGAGATTCCTTCAGTTATTGGCTTGATGCAGGCACTTGCAGTGCTGTAAGTGTCCTTTCAACTTAATATGATGCACAAGCTCTGCTCGGTTTATGCATGTACACCGTAGCTACTTTCATGTGTCAATGTTTCTTTATCCCTTTTCTGACAAGGCTTGCATTATTTTGTCTCCTACAGAGATTTAAGTTTCAACAGGTTGACTGGAACCATCCCCCCTATCTTGGGGAACTTGAGTTATACTGAGAAACTGTTAGTATCCACTTGTCTTTTGCCTAAGTACATTTGGCTAACAGTAGTTCTTGTACCATGCATGATAATATCAGCTTTTGACAATTTTGCTTGTTGGATGGTATGTTAACCCTTGTCTATTTTATGTGGTGCTTGACTAAACTTCATCGTGCAGATATTTGCATGGCAACAAGTTAACTGGGCCAATCCCCCCAGAGCTTGGAAATATGTCCAAACTTCACTACTTGTATGTATCCCCATATTCAGCTGTCTTTTGTCTGTTTGATACTAGGACTTGCATATCTAGCTATATCCATCTACGTTTGAGTATTGCCTGATGAACCTCATGAGTAACTCATCACTTATTCAATGTGAATGCTTAGGGAACTGAATGATAACCAGCTCACTGGACATATTCCGCCAGAGCTAGGAAAGCTGACTGAGTTATTCGACCTGTAAGTCAAGTGCACCAATTGCTTCTCTGTGTACATGGTACTTGTCACCAATAGAATCTGCCTGACTTTGCTTGCATTAGGAATATTGCAAACAACAATCTTGAAGGACCCATACCCAGCAATCTTAGTTCATGTGCAAATCTCAATAGCCTGTGAGTTGTACTCTTGGTCCAGTTCCTTGCGTTTATGCATATTCTCGAACTTCCAATGGTGACTGTATGCTATGGCAGGAACTTGCACGGCAACAAGTTGAATGGAACTGTCCCAGCTGCCTTTCAAAGGCTAGAGAGTATGACATACTTGTGAGTGATTTATTCTATACTGTCAACCTTGTGGGAGTTGGTTGAACCTCGAATCCATTTCCCTGATACTTATGTTACGTGCATAGGAACCTGTCATCAAACAATCTTAGAGGTCCAATTCCACTTGAGCTATCACGAATGGGGAACCTTGATACACTGTAAGTTTTCAGTCCATGATGTTTGTGCTAATAGCCCCTTCGTTGTTCAGAAATGCAATTGAGCCCACTTTAACAATGACTTTGGCACCCAGGGATCTTTCTGACAATGGAATTAGCGGTCCTATACCATCACCCCTTGGAGACTTGGAGCATCTCCTAAAGCTGTATGTACCACCATTTGGGTGAATTTTTATAATAAAATTTTCACATTTAACTCATCTTTCTTATACCTTCCTTTGTTACAGTAACTTGAGCAAAAATCACATCGATGGATCCATACCGGCAGAGTTTGGTAATCTTAGAAGTATTGTTGATATGTGAGTGCTCTCATAATCTGCAAAGCACATGGGGTTTTGGCTTTCACCGTTTGGACTAATCAACATGTTTTAAATTTTTTGGTTTTCAACACAGAGATCTATCTAATAATCATCTCTCTGGTACAATCCCCCAAGAACTTGGCCAACTACAGAATCTGTTCTCTCTGTAAGTTTCATATGGAATAGTCAAATGCTGCTGTTTCTTTTCCGTTTTCGTATTTACATCCTCATGAAACATCATCTCAGGAGGTTAGAGTACAACAATTTGTCGGGGGATGTGATGTCGCTCATGAACTGCCTCAGCCTTGCCGCATTGTAAGTTTATTTTGTTAGCAGCACATGTTTCTTTTATTCTCATCTTATACTTCCTTTTCAAAGCATATGCACATTAAGTACTGAATATGGTTGTACTGCTTCATTTAGAAACGTGTCATACAATGACCTCGTTGGTGAGATCCCTACAAGTAACAATTTTTCAAGATTTTCACCAGACAGGTAGATCTTTTCAATTTGATGTGCGCTGTAGCTTGCTATTTTTTATGCTGCGCTTTGATAATCGTGGAGTTACCTAGTTTTCATCCATTCTGCTTTTTCTTACAGTTTCATAGGGAATCCTAATCTGTGTGGATATTGGCAAGATTCTGCATGCCATGAGAATCGTCCTCCTGAACGAGGTAAATTTTTCAAGCATGAAACAAGCAGCTTCTTGAGGCTTAACTTCACTATGTGTTTTCGGAAACAAACTTATTGAGAAAGCGACGTGGGTAGTAATCATGTAATTACTGTGTTTCAATCTATTAAATAGTTGCTAGTTAGTTTTGTAGTTACAATGAAAGAGGAAACCACGTCCCTTGTCCATCCAGTGCATCTGTTTTCAATGTGTCAAATTCTGACTGCTGGTGAGTCATGTCTTTGTTTGCATCTATGCAGCTGCCGTATCAAAAGCAGCCATATTAGGGATTGCATTGGGTGCGCTCGTCATTCTCCTCATGATACTGGTGGCAGCTTGCCGTCCTCACAAACCAGCTCCATTTTTTGATGGTTCTCTAGAGAAACCAGGTGCTTAGCTTTACCCTATGCTTTTTTTCTGGCAGCGTAGCTATACTCTCAAGGCCTAAGCATTATTATTCTTTTTGTTGCTGCTGATTCTTATGCTGAGGAATATTAGAAAAGGGTTTGCTCAAAGGCTACACAAAGCATGGACACTCTCCACCGCTTTACATATCCGTGTCCGACACGTATCGGACACCGACACTCTCGGACACTCTTTGAATACTCTCAATCGCATGCAGAGCATATAGACAACATGAAGAAATTAGGTTATGTTATTGATAGTTGTAGAATGCACATACTATGAACAATTTGCTGAGGAATGGATTCTTATGCTGAGGAATATTAGAAAAGGGTTTGCTCAAAGAGTCCAAGGGGGTGGGATTGGAAGAAATTTTATCATTTGAACCTACATCCATACATGCCTATTTGGCACAACTGACCCATAGCAATATCGAGCTTGAAACAGGTTTAACCCCAGAACCTTGATTTTTGACAAGAACCTGAATAGCCTAGATGATTGCAGACTGGGACTTGACCCTATCCGGACAATGTCTAGCCCACAACTCTCTAAATCTGACTTTGACCTGTCCTGCCTCTGAAACAAACGACGCATTTGTGAGGTCTGGTTTTTTCCCCCCCCATATTTTATGTGATTTTTAATGTGATGACTGCTGCCACTGACATGTGAGTATTCAATGCAGCAGTCGTTAGTTATTCATCGCCAAAGCTGGTAATCCTTCATATGAACATGGCACTGCATGTGTACGATGACATCATGAGGATGACGGAGAATCTGAGTGAGAAATACATCATCGGACATGGAGCATCTAGCACTGTGTACAAGTGCGTGCTGAAGAACTGCAAACCAGTGGCCATCAAGAAGCTTTATTCCCACTACCCTCAATCTCTAAAAGAATTTGAGACGGAGCTTGAGACAGTTGGGAGTATCAAGCACCGAAATCTGGTTTGCCTGCAGGGATACTCCCTTTCTCAGTCAGGAAACCTACTCTTTTATGATTACATGGAGAATGGGAGTCTCTGGGATCTCCTGCATGGTATGTGGCTCTTTTTTGAAGCAGACTAACCCTTATTCAAGTAGTGGTGAGTGACATTGTTCCCAGTAGGCCGTAGAAATTAACCCCTCGTGGTCACCTTATCTGAAACGTGAGTTAGGGCAATCCTATTCACTGAGACCTGGCCTGAATTTGAGCTGATTCACCTATAGCAAATCCAAAAATTGACCCAAACCCCAAATGGCGGGACCCCACCGAGTCCTATGCTAAACCCCATCTGCTCAAATTTGACGCAATCTGTAGGTTTCCCAACCCAAATCTGAACCCAAATCTGAACCGATTGGCCATGTCTAGGTCCAAGTCCAGGACTGGGCTAGGTTCTGAAACTTACATCTGCTCTAATATAAAATATGCTTGCTTGTGTGCGTGTCTGAGTTTTTTTTTTTTGGTTTTTTGGGTGGGTGCTGTATTAATAGGGCCTACAAAGAAGAAAAAACTGGACTGGGATACTCGAGTTAAGATAGCTTTAGGAGCTGCTCAGGGGCTTGCATATCTTCACCATGATTGCAGCCCTCGCATAATCCACAGGGACGTCAAGTCATCGAACATCCTACTTGACAAAGATTTTGAAGCACATCTCACTGATTTTGGTATTGCGAAGAGCATCTGCTCATCAAAGACCCACACGTCAACCTACGTAATGGGCACAATTGGCTACATTGACCCTGAGTATGCCAGAACTTCCCGTCTTACTGAGAAGTCCGATGTCTACAGCTACGGTATTGTTCTCCTTGAGTTACTGACTGGGAGAAAGGCAGTGGACAATGAATGCAACCTTCATCATCTGGTAAGTGAAGCATCTATGTTTTATACCCCCTTGTTGACTATAAAAAGGAAGTAGAACTTGAGGTGTTTTGAGTAACAAGTGGTAGATCCACGAAACTGCTAGTCGATTAGTCTTCAATATGAAGAAAGCTAGTTAAAGAGCAACACAGATTGGAATACCCACAATTCAGATGAACTTTATTTGTCAGAAGCTGGATTTATTTCAGACCAGAATAACGGCACAAAGTAAAATTCACATCAAAATTCATTTTGTATGAGATGAGAACTCAGTGTTAAGATAGAATCCATGACCATCGCCCTTTTTTCACTGCTTTTCTGGGCCTGGCAATTCAAAATATGATTTGCAGCATCTTCTAATGTTGTTTACATGGATTATGTAGATCTTATCCAAGACTGCTAGCAATGCAGTCATGGAAACCGTGGATCCAGAGATTACAGCAACCTGCAAGGATCTCGGAGCAGTCAAGAAAGTGTTCCAGCTTGCTCTACTATGCACCAAGAAGCAGCCAGGTGACCGGCCTACGATGCATGAGGTGACACGTGTTCTGGGCAGTTTAGTCCCAGAGGCCACCGCAAAACAGGCAGCCCCTACCCCACCCACACCACTCCCTTCAACTCAAATGCCGACTTACATGGACGAGTACGCAAATCTGAAGGCTCCTCACATGGTGAACTGCCCTACCATGAGCACTTCAGATGCCCAGCTCTTTCTTAAGTTTGGTGAAGTAATATCACAAAACAGTGACTAAGACAGCCTTCGTTAAATTGGAGCAAAGGACAGTGGGCAATTTGTATATTTTGTGCCAATCATTGGAAATAGGAATCTAGAGGATGGTGATAGCTAGCTAGTGATATCTGAATTTTCACCAGGACATACAAGGGTGTAAAAAGACAATGATGTACTATTTGGTGGAAGTTTTCCTGGTGGTAATTTCAATCAAATTATGTGGGGTTTCACTCTTGTCCACTTTTCTGGATATGCTTCAAAACTTTCTATGCTCATGCTCTCGCAAGAAGTGTTTGTGAATCTCTCAGAAACCATCTATATTTGTACTTTGTGTCTCTGTTTTATGTTTTCTCCAAATTAACCTTTGGATAACATGACATCGATTGTGAATCACTCAGGCAACAGATTGATTTGCAGTTCTTATTCTTGTTGTATTCCGTGTGAGGATGCATTAGGTTGGACTCCTATTTGAAAGGGGAGAAAAAAAAATTCGGCACTGACATTATTGTATAGTTATACATGTGGGGTCTCTCTCCATCCACTGTGGGTCAGGGATCAGCAAGGTTCAGGATCATTGTGTGAGGTTATTAAGTATGTTCTGAATTCTGGTGGTGCATTGTTGTGCGTGGCAAACCCCAGCAATAATGCAATGTGGAGCCCTAGGCTATAGCATGCACAGTACAGTGTACTGGTAAGTTTTGTCGTGTGCCTCAAGATCAATGCAAGCAGCTACCTTGTTACCTTCTATGCTGTTAATCTCATTTATATTCAGTGAAAAATTCTTGGATTCTGTGATCTGTCTATTTTCAATGGCAGGGAGTGAGGGACCATGTATACGCCATTCATGCCATTCAGAAAAAAACTTGTCCAGGAAATGAGTTGTTGAGGTTCCGTATGCGGTTATTTAAGATAAGGTTACATTTGAATGTATTACTAGCTTAATAGGGATACTTATTCGAAAATACAATCAGTATTTTTAAATTTTAAAAATGTCCAATTCAGTTTGACTATTTGGATATCGAATTTCTTGTTTAGACTAGATTTCAAATACTCATACATGAGTGGATTTTAGGAGATCTACGTACGCATGCCTTTGATTTTGGAATCTTTGATGCTTTATGGCTTTTAACATGAGGTGGCTGTTTTCCCCTCAGTCCCTTCAGGGTTCACAATTTTCTAGCTGAGGCACCTTCTAAAATATTTTTTTTATTTTTTTTTTTCACAAATGGAGTTTTCAAATGTATAGATAGCCCCCAAAACACAAATCCACCACAAGGGGCAATTCTGTCACTTGAAGATGTTAAGTAAGGTGGATTGAAGTGTCAAGCATGCTGCATTCTGTTGCATACAAACATCCCATAGGAGGTATATGCATAAAACAAACTGGAGAGATGGGATTGCGAGAGAAGTCGGAGACTCTCCCTAAAATGCTCCCTGGAGAGTTCAAAATCCACGCCTTTGTAATGAATAAGAAGGTGAGATGGATATTACTATTAAGTTGTGCTTTTCATTTAAAAAGAACTTAGATATTGTTTGCATGAAAAATTTGTCTTAAATAGGACTCTTTCATCTATGAGAACGTAAAACATATAAAAACCCTATATATGAGGAAACGTCCTTGCGTAAGTGGTGGAGTACTCCCCCTCTGAATAGAAGGTTAGGGATTCAAACTCCACCACTTGCACAGACTTCATCACCCTTCCCTTCCCCCCCCCCCCCCCAAGAGGGAAACCTAACTGTTCATTAAAGAAAGAAACATAGAAAACCTTCACCTAATCTACTAAAAAAAAGAGTGCCTTTGAGTTTCCTAAGATATATAGCCACTCAAAAGACGATCACCATTCACCAAGTAATGGTCCAAAGGCCTATAAGCCATGATATTAGGGTTATATAAGACCAAAAATACCGATTTTGTAGGTGTCTGAACATAACCAGCATTTGTGTCCTTAATGTGTAGTTTGTTGGCGATGAGTCCAGCTCCCATCAAGGACGTTCATTTTGCTCAAATTCCACGTGACATGGATAAGATCCCCGTTCCCCCTGTTCCAGAAATGAATGTCATTCATCCGCTTCTTTTTTTGTTTTTTTTTTTTGGGGGGGGTTCCAAAAAGAGGCACAAAAAACAGTAGCCAAAATTTAAACCCAAATTTCTGGAGCACAGAGCCAGGTCAAGCCCACAAATGCTGTCTTTTATTAATAAAATCTCAAACCTTCAACAACTGTTCTTCTGTCTGTTTCTATATATCGGATCTACATCATCTAGTCCCATTATCTAGAATTTTACATTTAGGGGAACAAACACAGCCTCAGAGAATTTGTCACATCTTAATTGGTTTTCTACAAAGTAGAAACTCAGCAAAATACCTTTGCACAAGCTGGTGCAATATTTCCACCTTGATGATGAATGCTGAAAGATTCTGAAACTACTGGATTTTGACAAAGATCTTTCTCCTCATCTCAGAAAGACCATCCTCAGTAATGAAACAAAAATAAGTCTATTTAGCCCGAGTTCTACTCCCAATTTTGATGACAAATGAACGTCCACCGCCAAGATCAGGTTGCCCTTGCGACTGAAGGCAGCGATCTCAAGAGGTTTGTAGAGGGTCTCCGAACTGCATGAGTAAGCAGTATCATGAGAGAGAGCAGCGTTAATGCCCCAGCCTGATGAGCTGTGCCTAGTGAAACTGGAACATATGACAGTAAAGTCGATATCCCTAAAGTGACCTGCAAGCACAATCACATATTCCATATAAATAAGAAATATTGGAATTACTAGGACTTCTCTCGGCAGTTTCTAGAAGAAAGAGAGCATTATAAGGATCATTGCATCCGTAGGGGTACTACAAGGATTAAAGACAGACAAACAGGTTGCATTTTTGTTGGCTCATGCAATCATTGAGTCCATCTCAAGGATTGTTTTAAACAACCTAAATTTGTCGAAGAAACATTAAATAACTTAGCTTATCTTGAGGAGAAGCTGGACAGTGCTTTTGGTGCACCATACATGCGAGCGACTCAGTTTATCCAGCAATCGTCGAGTCCATTTAAGGACTGCTTTAAACAACCTAATTTGTTGAAGAAACACTAAATACTAAAGAGAAACTGGACAGGACTTTTAGTACACAATACATGTGAGCGTTTTAATTTTGTTCTGCTATTTCACCACTCTCCATATTGCAGTGAATCATCTTATTTGCTAGGCCAAATGAGAAAATGATGGGAGCAGCAAGAGATTTCAGTCTTGATTATGTTAAGGTTAACCACGGATGATTGCCATGAGGTCCGGCAAAGTGCTAATATTAGGATTAAAATACCTGCTACTCTCATGCGAGAGCTAGGGAGGGGAAGAGGAGGAAAAGTAAATAAATAAATCATTGCAGGGCTCCAAGATGCTAAGGCCCTGTCTCTGGAAAGAGAAGACGGTATTCAGTAAGCCGTGGCCCAGGTTTTCAGTGATTTGTTTGTGAACTAAAAAATCTGCAACTTGACCAGGTTATGGATGCACTCCTGGGCTCCTGACATACCTATAAAGCCAAGATAGAAACATCCTTTGTAGGGCCCTCTATCCAAAAGCATATCAGAGAAGGGACCATTTATCTACTCGTCTTTTTATGATTTGTGCTAAGACGCTTTCTTCTCTGATTATCAAGGCAGAAGCTAGAGGAGATATTGATGTAGGCGGGATTCTGCTAAGTATATTATTGAGGATGATGGATGACAACCAACTCTAGGTACAGCTGAGAGGGAGGAGGCGCAGAAACTTAAGGTGATTGCAAAGACACACAAACCTCCGTCTGGACAAGCCATAAATTTTAGCAAATCTCTAATCTTCTATGGTGCTTGTGCTACAAAAGTAGTGCAACATGCTGTCCTGATTATTCTGAACTTTGTCAACCTCCCCGCTAAGAAAAAATGCTTGGGACTGGGACCTTTGATAGGAAGGAAGAAAAGAGAGATATTTCTCAATATTTGAGACAGTATACAGGAAAAAGACAAAAGGATGGAAGCCCTCTACTCTTTCAAGTGTGGGACAGCTGCTCATCTTGAGTGCACTGTATGCACCAAAAAAAAAAAAAAAACCTTATGAAAATGAGTATTTCTCAACACCTTCATTTTAATGTGATGAAATTCAAAGATTAGGAACAGCTTTTGGTGATCAGAGGAAGATAAGGGGACTAAATAGAAGAGTTAGGGATAACCTCCAGCGATTATAGATCAGGCGGATTTTAATCAATGAAAATTACTTTCTTTCCACACAAAAACTTATCCTTAGTCAAGATAGCCAAAATGTGCCAATTTTAGGTCAAAGTTTCGGTCGGATCAGATTGCTTTTGTATCCTTGGCAGTGAGATTGAACCCTGCACTCCTGCTTGCATCATACTGCCTCCAACATAGCCAATCCCATAGAAGATCAAAATATACCTGCAGACCAGCCATTCCTACCGTAGTCCCAATCAAGGATCTCACAGCAGGGTGGATATCCAGCTTCCTCGTCGCCCACCACAACCCAAAAATCGACATCAATGTTGCAGTTGCAAGAATACGATGGTCCAGCTGCAAGACAAATATAACATCATCAGGGCATGAAAGCACAACTGAACAAATTATTCTGTGACGTTAGAAAAGAGTCATTGTCGTAACTCATAACAGCCTAAAATTCAATTCTAGAGTCATCAGTTACAGGTTATATTACTGTTAAAATTTTCAATTCACCTTGATTAACCAAGGTAGGTTTTCAACACTCTAACACGGTGAAGGCAGTAACCTACAATTTACTCAAAAAGCTTGAAACATTTTCAGAAGGAAGAGTCCGGCATGTAGACCCATGCTGGTGACTAGCGGCTGGACAAAGACGTGTAGGAAAGTCCAAGTAACAAAGGTCAGCTGAACACTATTTGCACAGCATTAGATTTTCAGATCATTATACAGCCACATTATGACATTACATTTACAGGACACCAAGCTGGAGATAAGAGCCAACCTAAAGATCATCTCCTGAGCAGTACATTGAGAAGATACTAAGCAATGTAAATGATTTCTGCATAAGAAAACTTAAGCCATTCATTCCTGCTGTCAGCAGTAAAAGAAAATCACAAATGCCATCATGACCAGGCCTGCAGTATGTTATCAGTAATGAGGCACACACTTAAACTATGATTATAATGAGATAGTAATCATACGAATCTGGATAGATAGTTCATGGCATGTGAGGGAGGAAAAAAATTTGGGGGGGGGGTCTATGCCTAGTAGGCAAGTACTGTCCACTTACTCCACTGCTTTTTCTGTGATGCAGACAACAATTTTCAAACTATGAGCATACTCCCCTAAACCCTGACTGCTTTAGTAATATCAACACTGGGATGTTGGCATACACCCTAGGTTAGTCTACCCCTTACTTTCAGCTGATGACGTGGGTGTCAAAGAATTGGCTAAAGTGTGCCAACAGCTGCTAGAGATGATCTGCAAACCATATTAATCCAAACAGTAGTGGACATCATCCTCTTATGGCAGCACCCGTAGTAGACACCTAGTAACTAGTAAGGACATGGTGTCTGGAAGGCAATTAGGCAATCTCTCTAACCATACCAAAGACATCAATGTGGCCAAAAGAAACTCATAATTACTGACGTGACCCAAGAAAGCAAGTTAACACGCAACATAGCAGTGCCATGCTGCCACTGCCATCAAGAAGACAATTCCTAACACTAACTCAAAGGTTAAGCAATCAATTCTGTGCAAAGAAAACGTTGTTCAAGGGAACACCTAGAAGAATGGAATTGGATGGGATGAAAATTCGATCTGACCTCAAATAAGGGATTTAGCCCTCTCTAGGAAAGTTAAGCACATAGTATGCTATGCCTCATTTCAACATGACAGGATGTGTTCCAGCAAAAAGCAAATTGGGAAGGCTATGATGGGAGTCATGTGATCTCATCGATCAATTATTCGAGTTGTAAATTGCCTAGAATGATCCAAAAGCATTGCTGTGGATTGTCTACATCATCTGAAAGCTATTTTCATCTTCAACAGATTCATAGTTGTCCACTTTCCAGGCAATTGAAAAGGCCACTTTTGAGCAAGTTCTCAACTTCAATTATGTTTGAGCAAAGCAAAATTTTCAGCTTAGATTATGTTAGACAGAAACAAAATGCCTCATTAAACTGCTCTCTTTCTTTTCGATGAAGTAGTAGGCAATCAATAGTTTCTAATCTACCGTCCAGGAAGCAGCCTCTTTACAATTAAAGGATAAGGCATGTATCTAAATTTGGTTTCAAGACATATCAATAGGCAAGATTTGATTTGGATTTGGATTCAGATATATCAGATAGCAGTATGGATGAACTTTGATGCAAATTTTAAGATAGCTCACGAATTGGAAGCATGGAGCAACGATAGCAATACGTCAATATTAATAATCACTGCAATTTAGTGTTTGATTACAAAATTAGGATCTCAAGTATGTTAGATTGCTATCCCCCCCCCCCCCCCCCCCCCCCCCCCCAAAAAAAAAAAAAAAAAAAACCCGAAATGGCAGGTTACGTATGTAAGAGTTATATGACATTACTTATTCCCCAAAAAAAGGGTTAAAAATCAAAAAGTAATCAAGTGACGTGTAAATCTTTGCAACAGCTTAACATTAATGAATACACAGCTGACCTGACCTTTTAGTGTCCTTATAACTGCTCGTTGTTCTAGAGGGATGCTACTCCAAAGAGCCTACTTGGGGTGCTTTACCGAATTGGAGGCTTGGAGCACTTAATTGTGGATGCTCTTAGGATTCTAGGATGCAGTTCGGGAGACAGAAATTAGCTGCGTGCTTCTAAAGAAGTGGCGAATGGATGGAATCGATTTGACCAAAAAATACAGCTGACAGACATTCCACAAGCAACAACATTCCATAAATGCATCACAGTTTGCCAATTGCTTCAACTTCCAATTCTATCAAGACTGCCAAGCTGACAGTTGCACAAACCAAAAACATGTAATACCTGCACTGTGGAAGTGTTTTCAAAAAAGTTCCGCAGAAGGGGCTTCATACTGAGTACATCATCTGGAATCCAGGTATCGCCCATCTTAGGGAAGGTATTATATGCATGACCCTGGCAGAACACAGTGCTATTCTTTGTCATGAATTGTAAAAGGTAGGAAAGGTAGGAAAGGGGCAAAGAAGAGAAGTTTCATACTGCATCATTTCCAGCAACAAATGCTCCTGACAATGCAGTGATGCCAACAAGAAGGCTGACAGGGAGGGCGAGTCTCTTAACTTTTGTTGCGCCATTAACCCATGCCAACGACTCAGCCGGTGGTTCAGGCATGACGACAGAAAGTGCAGTCCAAAGAAGACTACAATAGATCACAAAAGCAGATGTCAGGTGAGCCGCAAGTCTGTACGGGCTCACCCGTGGCTCAGCATATTCAGATTCCGGCTCCTGAGGGGAAAAAAAGGCTGACTGAAATGAGGACTATCACTTGTATTATGAGGAATCATAAGGGCTCAAAATCAGTTCAGAGTCTTACCTCCAGACCACTTTTAACCATCCACCAGCCAATAAACCCCTGCCCAGCCCCAAGGGCAAATATAGCTGAAAGCCTCAGCCCAAGACGCAAGGTGATATAACCTTTACGTAGGAAATATGAGAATGGCAAAGCAAACATGACACCAAGTGCCCTTCCCCACATGCGATGAGCATATTCCATCCAATAGATGAACTTGAAATCTTCAAGACTCATCCCCTTGTTCATACTGAAGGCAACCACAATAACAATAATCAATAACCAATCAAATGAGCTCCACGAGAGTCCAACATTTTTCTCTGTGCAAGGAGCGGGGAAGGATGCAGGAGAACAAAAATGATTTTTAATTTTTTTTTTTAAAAAAAAAAAACTATGTAGCACAAAAGCATCCAAATTCGAACGTCTCGGATAGATGCCCATCTAGAGAGAGGGTGTCATTTCTCAACTCCTCTTCATTTTCAATTGTACCATACTGCTACTATAGCCATGAATTCCAACATCGTAAAATAGCAGCCATAAAAATTAGTCTTCAATGCTGTAAAAAACTTCAGACGTATACAAGTTAAAAATCTGGAACACTTGACTAACACTGAAGTTAATGGTTGTCTAACAGGGTCTTGAACTTGAGATCATATCATTTATTCAAGTAACAACATAAGAGAATCCAATGTAAACAGAAGGCTACTTATGCAGACATCAACACGAACCGTTTGTACTCGGGCGATTGCTTGTATTTCTCAAATTCCCTTGTCCATTCCTCCTCTGTTAAAGGAGGAAGGCTCCCAGTAAATTTCCAATCAGTCATTGAAAGACCAGAACGGGTAAGCCTTGTAATACCGCCAAGGATGACCATGCTAAAGACCCATGCAGCTGAACCAAATAGCCATATCCCTACCATCTTCTGAGCATGTGGTCCAGCAGCCACTAGCGGCTTTAATCCTGCATTTTTTGCAGGAACTGAAGCTGCTGTGCACGTATTCCTCATTGATCGCATACAGAATCTCTGTTATTTAATAATAAATTCAGCATTAGGAGCAATCCTTACATGTACAAAAGCAGAAACCTAGACAATCAAGAAGCTTAGTTCCTCCAATGGCAAATTAATTCTCCAGTGCCATATGTCCAAAGTTGTCTATCTCCTTGGCAAGATGTCCCACTTCCCCTAGAATGACAGCACTTATGCTAGTGATGCCTTACTTTCCAAATTCACCAAACTGTATCTATTTTCACTTGGATATTATTGGAAAAACATTTCTCGGTGAATTTCATTCCTTCTATAAGCAAGAAGAAAAAATATGTGAATTAAAAGCATCTTTTCAGGAGAAATTCCCTTTCAGGCACATAAAAAAGTCGCTTTCAGTTTTTTTTGGGGGGGGGTTGGGGGGGTTAGATTATAGCGCGTTAGGCCTCCCTACTTGCACGGGTCAAGTTGTAAAGATCTGAATCTCCTCATATCCTACACACACATGATCCACATAGGAGGGTGGAGTATAGCATCCTAAAGCAAAATGCCTCCAGAAATTGTCTTCATCTTCCTATTCCATTGAGTAGCATGCAATCAACCATTTCCAATTTAGGCCTTAAGGTTCAACATACGTAGCATCTCTACAATTTAGAATAAGCAAGCCACATATTAACACCCCCCCCCCCATGGACACCTATACCCTGCCTAGGTGGAAGTCCTAGATATTGATTTGGACTCAGATCCTTTCAGGGACAAAGGGAAGTACTAGATACAAACTATTTCAATAGCCACTAGGGACAAAGGGCAGAAATGTCCGTTGAGATAAGGCTGCCTACATCTGGATCTCCCCAGATCCTGTGAAAGCAGAACCCACACTGGAAGTTGTTGTTGTTGTTGTTGTACTAACTCCCCCCCCCCCCCCCCCCAAAAAAAAAAAATCAACCATTAACTCCAGAGTCTAGAGGGGCTCAACCCACCGTTCTATTTAAGGAGTGTGGACAGTGGACGATGGACTTGAATCCCACTAGGGCTTTTGAGAAGAAGTTATTCCCCTACACCAACTTAGTCCTCTCTCAAATCTTCCCCTTCTAGAATACCCCTTATTTGTGATCTCCCAGACTCCCACCCCCATCAGACACACGCCCACAAGTGAGCGCAAGCACCATGGAAAGCAGGAATAAAAGTGTGGAAAACTGAAATTTGATAATCGAAGCAAGCTCAAGGGGGAATAAAAGCTAAACAAATACAGACGAAGACAGACAACCAAGGAAATAGTGAACAATGCTTCATTTCATTGCAAGAACAAGATTTGTTTCCATTCCTACAATTAAATAACACAAATCAGCAGCCAACAGGAAAAGGCAATCTCCCATTTTCCTTCCGGACTAGAGACAGGATCAACATTTGCACATTTCAACCAAATGCATGGATTTGCCTCCCCCTTCCAATGAAATCGCAAGTCACAGCACATCGAGACAGTTACACATAATCAAGCAACCAAATAACAAGTGCATGAACTGGGAAGAACCCCCCCCCAAAAAAAAGGAAGTCTCTAAAGCTGAAATTGTGACATTTCTACAGTTCTATTGATTCCGGCGCGTAACAAATGACAATTTTGATCAGACAATGAAATTGAACGCGCCAATATGAGAAAGAACCCGGAAGAGATGGATAGAGAGAGAGATAGAGACCATAGGAAGAGATCGGAGACCATAGCTGGCGGAGTTTCTGGCGGAGAGAGAAGCAATACCGCCAACAATGGAGGAGAAATTCCTGAAACTTTCATATGAAGAGGCTTTAGTAATGCTACTTCCACTGCTACATCCGCCATTGAAGGATCCTTTCAGATTATTATAGACGGAAGTCAAAGCTTTGTTTCTCCGTTGTAGCAGTGCCGCTACTCTGTTCATCTCTCTCTCTCTCTCTCTCTCTCTCTCTCTCTGTGAAAATGCTGGTGGTTGGCGATTGCCTGCCGGCGATATTCGAGCAGATAAACCCTTTTTCGCCGGCCTACCTGGGACTGGGAGGTTTTAGACCCCCGATTCTCACGTGCCAAGCCCCTGTGCCTGCTCCCAATTAACGCCAACTTTTTAATAAAACTAGGATTATACCCTTACAATGTACGGATATAATTTAAATTTTTTTAAATATATTTATAATATAACAGATAGTTTTTTTTTAATAGTAAAAATAAATCGATATATCAGATTATTTAATTATTAAAAGTTGAACACTTTATTAAATTCTTTTTTTAGGTTGTTATTGTAACATCTTTTTCATTCTTAATTTGAACTCATTTTTTTATTTTATTTGCTCAGTTTTTCATTGTTAAACGATTATATTTTTGGAGAATAAATTTTATGACTAAATAGTAACAACTATATGACATTGGGTCACTTTAAAATAAAGAATTGATATTGCATTATAAAATAATTATTTTTTTGAATTATCATTATTTCTTTTTCTTTTTGCATTAAATTATTTTAAATTCCTTTTATATATGTATCATAATTATTTATTTACTACTACTTAAAAATTATCTAATATATGAAATGTCTTTTCTTTTGTGGGCAAGTTTTAGTAGATAAAATGGATCAACTTTTTTCTTTATAATTGTTGTTTTAAATTCAATTAAATATAAATAAGTAATAAAAATGTATCAATTTTAATAGTAGTAATAATTTTATAACAACATAATTATTATTTTTTTGAGTTATTATGGTTCTTTTATTCTTTTCCTTTTAAATCACTTAAAATTCCTTTTGTTTTCATAATATAATTATTTATTTACTATTGTCTTGTCAAAATTCTCTAATATCTGTAACATCTATTTTTATGGGCAAACTTTATGGACCACCTTTTTACTTTATTAATGCAATGAATATCCTATTATAGTATATTAATAAATATATAAGATATGCAAAAAGTCATTTTTTAAACTAAATATAGCATTGCATTAATTAAATCATAAATGGATATTTATGTAGCTAATTAATTCTACATGGCATTACATTTGGCATCCTAAGTGACATGACACATGACACTCATACATTAATTCCATTCAACTTTTAATATATATATATGATATATGATATATATGATGATATGATATATATGATGATGATGATATATGATGATATATGATGATTTGATGATGATGGAGTATAGTTGTCCATCAGGCTCCTACCTTAACAGAATCTCAAAGCAATTATAGTATATGTTTGTATTCAATTTCACTCATTTGAAGGGTGTCACCTAATACTATTTGATTATTATGTGAATCTAAATCTATTGAATGTTTGAAAATAAGTGTAAATTTTGAATATACTAATTTATGAGCGAGGGGCCTCAATTATTTACTTATCATATAACAATCTTAGAGCAATTGCATCGCGTGGACCGTGAGCCACAAATTCAGCCCGCGGTCCAATCCGTTGCTGGCATTGTCGCTGCGACCCACTCACCCGACTATCCAGCCCGTGGTCCCGAGCCGCCCGCGGGCTCCTTTTCTTTGCTTTTTCTTTTTTTTTTTTTACCATGTTTGTTTGGTCGGCCCACAGTCCAAGCCCTTTCTCACTCCTTCTTTTGGTCTGGGCTATGCGCTGGACTGGGGGGAGGAAAAGGGATTGAGTTTTTTTTCCCCCTGAGCTATGCACTAGGTTCTGGCCCAGGAAAAAAAAAATACTTTGGCTATTTTTTAATTGATTAATTTATTAAGTGTGATATTATAAAAAAAATTATAATTTTTGATCCGAGTCTTCCATTGCAAATAATTAATCTTCCATTATTAAAAAAAATAATTAATCTTCCCTTGTTCACCCAACAATATAAAATAAAAGTCTAAAACCAAATAATTTGTTTGTAGTGAGGTCTATAAAATATTATTATATTTGATGATCTAAGTTGGTGATCCATGGGATATAAAGAAGATAAAAAAATCTGAATTATGGGATGATGTGTAGGGCGTGGGCCCCCACTTGTGATCCAAATTCTTGGATCACCAATGTAGATGCTCTTATACTATGAGTGCATGTGCAATGTTAAAAACTATCCTTTTTATTATAGAATTTCGTGTCTTTTTGAGTACCAATTTCAATTTGAATTTTTAATTGATAAATTGGATGATGTAGATTAAGAAGAAGTGGTGGAATGTCACACATGCTGCACTAATAATTGAATACGGGTGGCATGGATGGGGGCGAAAATGTTTGCCACTCAAGCAAGCATTTTGTTTGCCTTTCTTATTTATCTGTATGTATCTTAATTACTTCTAAAACAAAGTTACAATATGACACTTCAACATCGTTATATTTTGATATTTTTGACGGTGTCGTAGTTCCTTGTTCCGATAATTTTATTGGTAAACATCGAGATAAGTGTTATCAAACACAATATAAATAGACAGCAATAGGCAATATCACAGTTGGGAAAAAAGAAAACAAAAAAAAGGTCTACTACGTCACGACAAAATAGCGAGTAGATAAATTCTAAAACCTCATATTGTAAAAGATCAAGCAATACAAGCAACTAATTATGATTGCCATAACTTAAAGAGAAAAATCCAATTGCGCACATTTATGTTGTTTGACTCTCTAGTTTCTTCTTTAAACTACTTGTGATCCTCCTTATGACTGAGGTTTCATCCCAAATGACATAAATACCCAGCCATGTACCCAACTCTAAGCATTGCCGGATAGATTTTATAGGAGTAGAGGAGTCTGGCTTGGCAATCTCATGCTTTTTCTTCATCATTAATATTCTTATCACTCTTCGACATCCCTTACTTAAGAAGAGTCTAGCTAGTGGAATTTTCAAGTTCCTTTACATGAGTAGAAGATCTGATCAATACAATCTTTATAAGACTTTGTAAGAGGAAGAAACTTGTCAATGAAATTATGGTGGCTCCTTACGGTCCCAATAGGTCAAGAAATTGTTTCATTGTCATATGAGTAACTGGTTAACCAATGTATGGGACTCTTATGTGAATGTTGGTGCATAACAATCACTAAGCTATTTGTCCGTCCATTATTAATAACATTGTCAAAGCTATCAACAACCATATGCCACGGGTTAATAATTTACTCAAACTTAGACTCGTGCGGCCTAGCAAACTTTGCTTGAAACTCTTGCTTTGTTTGCTAGTAAGCCTTAAGAGTGCTTGACTTAGGCTTGAGAATATAAGTAAGCACACACACATACACACACACTAAGAGAACTTAGAGAGAAAAAGTAGAGAGAGAAAAAGAGTTTGGGAGAATGCTTTCAATGACTTGATTACAAATGAGCCCCCTTGGGGATTTATATATACATCCACCTCTTCAATGAACAGTAGAGATCTACTCGATTCTACGGCTATTATTACACTTTTAGAATATTCTATATAAATATCGTATATATAGAATAGGTTGGAACATTCTAGAGCTTTGTCTAAAATGTTCTAGTATAGCCTAGAAGAGTATGGGACTCTTCACATGGTATTAGATACTCTATAAGCTTCTAGGATAGTCTAGAAGTGTCCAGAGTTCTCCATAAGGTTTTAAAACATCATAAAACATTATAGCGTATTCCAGAAGGCTCCAGACCATTTTGGAATATCCAAAACATTATAGAAATCTTTATAAATGTGGCCCATGACATTATTCCCTACTCAATCGGGCGACGTCCTTGTTGCTTTTGGGTCTTTATATGCTTGGCCCGTGAGTTGCCTCACCTTCAGAAGGTGTCCTTCTCACTTGGTTAGGTTGATGTGATGTGGCTAACTGCTCGAGACATCGCTCATTTACTCACTTGCGGCCCATCCTCATTCTGGGATGTTTCCTCCTTTGTGCCAGCCTCTCAAGTGATCTCGGGAGTATGACACTCGTCAATCCCTTATCCTTTTTGAGCGCGGATAGGTGACCTACCTTCTTACTCTCTGTGAATCGAATGACAGATAACACATTCTCCTTCTCGGTTTTCCGTCTCATGGGTATTGCATGAGCCTGCCCATTATCCATGATCAACAAGGTGCTAGCATGAGGAACTATGACAGCTGTCGCCTTATCGAGGAAGTCCATTCCTAAATAGAACTTTCGATTATCAGGAGGAGCAACAATTATGTCAATCTTACATCTCCATGGTCCAACTTGGATGTTCGTACCTCGAACAACTCCATGGATTGGATGACTTTTTGCACTGACTCCCTTCACATAGCTTTTCATCTTCTTATAAAGTAGGCTAATCTGATCGGTAAGTTCTTTCTCCATGTACACGTTGTCCGCTCCTGTGCCTACCGTTGCTTAGAGTTTCTTGCCTCCAACTATGGTCTCTACATACATATGACTACCGGCTTGCTCCCCACTCTTGGAGTGGATGACACTTAGGAGCGGTATCGAGGCAATACTCCATGCCTCTCCTCTTCTATCGCAAGCACAGCAAGTTTCCCACTATTCGGGCACTCGAAAACCCAATGAGGCCTGTTGCACGAGAAGCATGAGTATTTCCTCCGTGTATCATCCTTCTTGTCTCTTCCCTTGTCCTTGAAGATTATTGGCTTGTCCCACCTGGGAGTTTTGTCACAGTCTCCATCACTGTCACTATCATCGTGGTTCTTCTTACCTCTTAGCTTTAAGGAGTTTCTATTGAACTCGACCAAGCACTCGGCGGTAGTGATAGTGGAGGCAAGGTCTCGCACCTTACACCTCTCAAGTTCCATCCGGACCCAACTACTTAGACCATCGAAGAAGCAAAACAAAGCATCTTGCTCCCCCACGCTTGGAATTTCCAAGAGAAGCTTTTGGAACTCCTTCACATATTCTCAAATGTGACCCTCCTTATGTTAGCGGCGTCTTAGCTTGACCCTTACTTCCTGGTCCGTATCCTTGAGATAAAATCGTTCATTAAGTTCCTTCTTAAATCCGCCTCAAGTGGTGATGGGGTTGGATGATCGATTGACATTATGTCACCTACTACGCCACTAAACAGGGCTATGTCTTTGAGACAAAAGGGAGCATGGCTCACCTTTTGGTTTTCATGCACGATGTCCACCGCTCCAAAGTAGGCTTCACACTTCCAAAAGAAGTTATCTATATCTCTTGCATTCCTTATCCCATTGTAGGTTGGAGTTTGGAGTGCATTTACCTTCGAGGTGGTGGACACTTGTTCTGATCCAGCATTGCCTATGTTGGTCACCGCGGCTATGCAAACCTTGAGTTGGACTTCCAAGGCTTCGATCCTAGCCTTGTCTGCATCCACCTCAACCTTGTGTGCTTCAAATACGACCTTGCAAGCTTGAAGCTCACTCTCTTTGGTAGTCTTCGATGCTCAAAGGGGCACGGATCTCATCATTGAGATCGACGATAATGGAGGTCACCGCGGATTGCATGTCCCCTCGGAGCTTATCCATGTCCACCTCGGACTCAAGCTCCTTGATGCGTTTCTCCATGTCCTTAACCCTACACCTCCGCGAGCCTTTCCTCCACAAGGCCTATCACGTCCTTGTTGGCCTTGTCCTTACCCTTCTTGCCTCCTTGTTGTGGGTCGGCGACATCAGTGACACCATAAGCCATAAAATCTCCAAAACAGAACCTTGCTCTGATACCAACTATCACGGGTTGATAATTCACTCAAATTTAGACCCGTGCGGCCTAGTAAATTTTACTTGGAACTCTTACTTTGTTTGCTAGTAAGCCTTAAGAGTGCTCGACTTAGGCTTGAGAAACTAAGTAAGCGCACACGCACACACACTCTCTCTCTCTAAGGGAACCTAGAGAGAGAAAGTAGAGAGAGAAAGCTTTCTGGGAGAATGCTCTGTATTGCACCTGAGTGTTTTCAATGACTTGATTACAAATGAGCCCCCTTGGAAGTTTATATACACATCTACCTCCTCAGTGGACGGTGGAGATGTACTCGATCCTACGGCTATTATTACACTTCTAGAATATTGTATATAAATATCCTACATGTAAAATAGTTTGGAACATTCAAGAGTATAGTCTAAAATATTTTAGTATAGCCTAGAAGATTATAGGACTCTACACAAGGCCCTAGATACTTTAAAAGCTTATAGAACAGTCTAGAAGTGTGTAGAGTTTTCCAAAAGATTCTAGAATACTCTAGAATATTCTAATGTATTCTATAAGACTCCAAACAATTTTGAAAGATTCCAAAATATTCTAGAAATATTCAGAAACGCTGCCCGTGACACATAGTAACATAATTTTGAGCGATTTTATCCCTGTGTAAATGATCACGATTCTCCGTCACAAAAGAAATGTCATCATCCTTCCCATATTTTGGAACCCATATCCACTTTGACATGTTATCTCTGCCTTTTCGGCCCCTAAAAACAACGATACTCCACCTTTTCCAAGTCCTCTTTTGAAACCTAGTAAAATAATGACATTTTCACAACTCTATTGTACAATGAGCTTCCCTAATTTTACATTATTCTAATAAATAGCAACATAAAAATCTGTATATAATTTTGTTTTCCATGATTGTGCTTTTTAAGACCATGCTCAATGGTGAGCCTAAATATTATATCACAATTGGAGGCCTACCCCGTTGACACCCTCCCATGATCAAACTCTTTTTTTTTTTAATACTATTCCTCATAACTAAATGCAAAGATTATCAAATAAATATTTGTTTTGGACCCACTCGTAATATACAGTCCTTTTTCTTACCAAACTAAAAAAAAAAAAAATCATTGATTACAACAAACAAAAGGAAGGATAAATCATTAAAAGACATAGAATGACAACTAGAAATGTCTTGTGACCCAGATCAATGCAAAGAGTATGATAGAAATTCCATGTTTCCAAATCACGTGTTGCATGAGGAATGAGCATATCATGTTGTGCATAAATATTATGATTGTTGCCATTGCACACACTTTAAGAGCAAATTTAAATTGTGCGTTTAGGGTTGGATGGCTTTAAATTTTACAAAAATGCACTCTAAAAGAGCAAAATTGAGGAGATCGACCTAGAAGTACACAATATTGCAACATACAACTAAGCAGTATAATCAACAGTCACGTAAAATCTTATTTTACAAACAAGTTTGTGTACAAAACCGCATGCTTATATGTTTAGGATCAATGACATGTACAATATAAAACCATGCAATCCACGCGCCCGCGCACACATATTACCCATGCACACCCCCCACTGGCAAGTCCTTAAGGGGTTTACCAAGGTCCCTGACATATGTAAGTTAACAAAAAATTGTCAATTTTATTTTTATATAAAAATTCTCCAATTTATTAATATGTACACCCATGAAATTTAATTGGTGCTATAAAATTTTGAAAAAAAACCTCAAAGTGAACATCAGTGTTCAAAAATTATATATTAGCCGTTGTATATATACATCTTGTCCTCGGGGGTGCTCTAGCAAACTATGTACTATTTGGTTTAGTGAGTTATGCAACAAGCCACTGGTCTAAGCTTACTAAAATTTTGTATGTTCACTTTGGGCACAAGAGCAATGACAGTGCAATTTACAACCCTTAGAAGTTGTTTTGTATCAAAGAATTCTTGTATTGCATATACAACATCATCACCAACTACATGCCAATCAATATTGGGAAAAAAACTATGGTGTAGCTTTCAAATCCAAGTGCTTTATCTACCCTAGTCCCCATCAAATCCAAGTGTTTTACCCTCTATAGTTCCCCATACTGCTTGTTTAACTTATTGAGCAGTGACCTCTTTGTACGTGGCCTTCTATTGCAACAAAGTAATGATTCGACCTTTGTGTGGAAGAGCATGATCAATATTCTTGTATACATTATACTTGTAAAAAAAAAAAAGATAATTTTTCCCTTATTCACTTCGATTCTAAATTTACTCCAATGCATTATTGAAAAGATAAGTGACTTTTGTTTGAACTATTTTTGCCTTAACACCTGCATGAAGGGAGTTGGTTTTTGATTCCTCTACTTTTATCAAATATACCTAAATTTTTGCCTCAAACATCTTCTCTTATGCAGTATGTAATACCTTATTTTTCTTAATAGTTCCTTATATTGTAAGATTAGACTATTATCATATTGACAAACATGTAACTTGAAAACATCAATTAGTTTTGCCCCAATATCATTCGAGCCCTACCCAATCTAGTAGTATTGCCTAACAACCATGTTTTTTCGATTTGTATTCGCACTATTAAGATTTACCCAGATTTGAAACATGACATTTTTTGGCCGCTTGTTAATAACAATAACTTCGTCAAAATAGGGTTTTTGGACCAGATGTTACAAAACCTGAATGGATGTTGCCTTTTTCTTAGTCCGTTCTTAGCATAATCGCTACGGGAGGAATGACCAGATATCCCAACAAGTTTAAAGTATATTTTTGACATGTTGTAGTTCATCAACTAACATAATTTGAAAATTCAAGCAAAAAGAAAAAGCTTTTGTACAAATAGAACTCTTGTTATGAAATATAAATTGACATGGTTTTATAGTTGCAAACTTTGTGTGATTAATAGTAGATTTGAATTATAACACACAATATTTCCGACAATTATGTGAGGAAAAAATGCAAAATATTTTCCCAAAAATTCAAAACATTTTTTTCTAAAGAGAACATCAATCAAAATTCAAAAATTGAATATCATTTTAAGTTTAAAAATCTATCTATCTTAAATAAAATTTCAAATCCATCATTATGTACTATTAACGATTCTTCAAATCATTTTTATTTGGTTCCACGTTTTATTTCTATTTTGTAATAAAATTTTGAATGATATGCGTTGGTCATAATAATGAATTAATGATATGCTCCACATGTGCATACACATAATCAATTGATTAATGATTGCATTCTTTATGGTCCTCGCGCAATGCAGTAGGACCAATTAACCCCCAAAAGGTGGGAGGAGATTATGGGACAAAAATTATGGACATAAAATTTTTTGTTGTCCCTTCCATAGGGTCACGTTCTACGAAGGCAAGACATTGAAGTCAGTTTTTTCTTTATCTTTTTTCTGGGGGGGAGGGGTGTTAAGTGTTAACGACAGCTGTGAAATGATTGTCAATTCTTGCATTTGAAGATGAATTAATAAAAGTCCAAATGCATCAAAATCTCACTAAAAATGGGTCGAGGGTTAAGGCCCTGTTCTTTTTATAGGTCGATTTTAAAATACTAACTTCAATATATTTCAACCTATTTTAACCTAATTTAATCAATTTCAATCCACTTTCACTATTTTAATCAAGTGCAATTTATCACATGAAAAACTTCAACCACTTCATCATTTTACCTACCTCAATTTACCTACGAAAAGAACAGTGCCTTAAGATGGTGGTGTTGCTAGCTGGATCTACTCCCATGACTTTATTTTACTCATTATTGTCCACTTTTTTTTTTTAAAAAAAATAAATTGAGGACTCTGCCCCCCCAAAAAAGTGAAGGTACACTTATACTGTTATACAATTTTAAAAATATGAACACTGATTATACATTTTTTTTCACTTTAAAAGTCTCAAATAAAGTTACTT
The DNA here is from genome assembly GCA_029747015.1 of Carnegiea gigantea. Taxonomy (NCBI): domain Eukaryota; kingdom Viridiplantae; phylum Streptophyta; class Magnoliopsida; order Caryophyllales; family Cactaceae; genus Carnegiea; species Carnegiea gigantea. The sequence continues at coordinate 328,399 of JAKOGI010000133.1, read as the reverse complement.
GACTTTTATTCGTAAAAAGGTTATTTGACTTTACAATATCAGACATTGAAAATACTTAATAAATAACGCTCCTATGTTGTATATTTGATTTGGTCCAAAATTTACATCAACAAATTGAAAATGCTTGGAGTAGGGAGGACAACAGACTGGGTACTCATTTGGTGAAATGGTCGGTCCGTTTACAATATGACTAATAATTGGTCGGGTTAATAATAGACTGGACCGATAATGGGATAGCTCATTAAGGCATATTAACGTGTTGGATCATTAACGAACCATTTAGTGATCCATTATTTTGGTCAACCTACTTGACACACTACTTTACATGTTTCAATTAATTAAGTTTGTTACCAACACTTTGTACGTAACAATAATTCTTATACACCAAATTTTTTTTTTGGGGGGGGACAAGTTTATTCTGTTTTTAAAATGGCCTAAAGTAGGCTGCCCATGGGCTGATCCGACCAAACTCATTTATTAGCTTGGTTGTGTATCTCCTAACTTTGAATTTGAATTAGTTTTGTTTGATTGAAAAATTACAGAGACATTAGTTGAAAAATTAACCCACCAAGCACACTCATTTGGTAATAATGGGCGGGTCATAGGCAGGTCGGTTTCATTTGTAACCGGCCCGACCCATCGACAAATGCGTTGAGTCCGGCTTGATCCGTTTAGTCAATGGATTGGTCCAGTTTGACCCAACCCAATCTGTTGCCTACCCCTAACTTATATTTCTTGCCAAATTCTTGAATGTTCACGTATTCAAAATGTATACATTTTTTTTTGTCTTTTTTCATATGTCAATTACATCAAATGATGTTCCTTTTTTAATTATTGATATTGATATTGGAGGTGGGGAGACTTAGCATAAAATTTGATCAAAAAAATATGCTTTGCACCTCTATATTCACTTTTGTATTATGATTTTTCTCATTAAAACTTATATATAGTTCAACCAGACTATTTGCTCTCACGGAATAACTCTAAAATGATTAATGCAATACTGAAAATAACTACTCTCAACTATCGAATGGTTCAGGGCTATATATTTTTAAATATTAGATTATTGGCATCCAAACTCCCTCAAAATTTGAATTATTTGCATCTAAAAATTCAATATTTTGTTATTATCTTGAATTCAAGAAATAAAGTTGCAACTTACCAAATAGCTATATATCAATTTTTTGTTTTTTGGTGTGACAGTGGATAAACCCTCAAAACAAATGCCAAAATAAACATTGTTATATACGATGTTTTTTTTGAGTATTTGGCCTATATTTTATCAAAGTCAAACTATTATTGATTTATGTCGGAATATAACTTTTCAATCACAGATTTTCTTAATATACAGGACTCAAATTCAAAATTTAACTCAATGAGAACAAGTGCTAAACAACTTGAACATACTAAATTGTATTGGTAGAAAAATCACAAAGTAAATATCCCATTGATTATAACAATATAAATGACCACATTACATAATAATTTTGATGAGATACATTTTAATCAATGCATGAAGGTTACAATTTAGAATTACTAAATTTTTTAATTATCATACTAATTTCAAAATATCAAAATCATTGTATTATAGATAAAATTATGTCATTCAAGATAAAATTAAGAATCAACATATAATTTTTTTGGATAAGAACCCGGTCCAAACCCCAAAGAATGCCTACGGTAGTCCCTTTCGCAGTGCCATTGCTGAGTTAGAAACGAAAATTCACAATTTTGTTTTTTTGGGGGGGTGTTTTGTTATTATTTTATTGAGGAACGGGAAATTCAAAATTTGAATATGAATTTTTGAATATTTGGCAATTTAATAGACTGCAGAATTGCTTTGTGTGTTGTCACCGACCACACATACGTCAAAACGCATCACATACGCAGACTCGTTCAACTCAAAACGTCGACGTGTCATCCACGCGACACAAGCCGACATCCAGCGCCTGCGCCTCTGTCGCCTCTTTGGGCTGCCGTTTCGTTTCCTACTTGACCTCCATGCCATTTGTTGTGGGCGGGAACGTTGGCCCCAAATTTCCCCACTCTCTCTCCTCTTTCTCTCTCTATCTCTCTCTAGGGTTCCTCAATCTCTGCTGCCTGATCCGCCTCACCTTCAATCGCCGGTGAGCAAATTTCGGATTGCAAGATGAGGTTCTAGGGTTTTGTTGACTCATTCTTAGTGAAAGAATTGAAGCATTTCGGAAATTTTCACCCAAAATGAGTCTCCATAAGGGCACCAATGTCTGGGTTGAAGATAAGGACTCGGCTTGGGTCCCAGCTCAAGTTGTTGGTTTTGTTGGTAATCAAGTTCAAGTTGTTACTTCATCCGGCAAGAAGGTCAGTGATTAATTGTCTCTGTATTTTGTTCTGTAAATTTGGTTGATTTTTTCTGTTTGGAAGTTTAGTTGAATTATTGGAACTGGTTGAAGAAGACTAAACTTGTTTGAATCACTCCTTGAGAAGCCTTCAATGAGTGGTTGAGTGTTTCAAAGTATGGTCAACGAGTGTGTTTTTACTATTTCCTTCGACTGTGCATGGTACATTGTGGGGGAAAGTCACACTGAATGGCAGAATCTCTGTTGCCAGCGGTTTCGGAGCTACCATATTCCACTTGAATTCTTTCGGAGAGGATTTCTTGTTGTTTACGATGTTAATGGGATGTGGAGTATTTTGTGGTGTAATTGGTGGTTATTTTCAAATCAGTACGCTGAAAAAGGCGAGTCTTTAGTAAAAACAGGTGAATATGGATTGAGCCTCTATTCATGTGAAGGTGATTGGAAATTAAGTAGCAACACACTGTGTGTACTCAAATGGCAACAAAGTCAAACTTAGTACATAACAAAGATTGGGTAGCATGGTGGAACCACTGCTGTGTGACGCTAAGTCCTGTGTAACGTTAGTTAACTTTCAGTTGTTTGGGCCTTCATTGGGTAATCTCAAGTTACACGAAACATCAATTATTGGCTTGAGAAGGTTTTTCGGGAGAAGGTCAAGTAAGTTTCCGAGCCATTCCCCATGCTATTGTGGTTGTTGTGGATGGAGAGAAATAGGAGACTTTTGATGGCGTTGAAATATCCATTGAGTGGTCAAAGGAGAGGTGGCCTAAGACTTTATTCTTTTGGGAGGAGGAGATTTTTTTGTTCCTCCTTGTTTGACGTTATTGATTTATTGGATAGCCTATTCTTGGGTCGTATTCAGCTTTTATGGATGGTTTTTCAGCGACCTTTCTGGTAGTTTCTTCTTATTAAGACCCTTTTCTTATCAAAAAGAATGGCACTAAAAACTGTGTGCAAGAGGCATTGTTTTGGGTAGTCGTATTGGTTATGTGTTGCACAATGTTGTACCTTCTTGCAGAAGAAAGGCGGAAGCGGCAACTGTGAGTGGGATCAGGTGCGGTGAATTGGTCTAAATTGTCAATTTTAGCTAAGTCATGTGAAATACTTAGCTTTATGAGAGTTTCTTTGCTAAAAGGTTTAAAAAATTCCACTTAAATAAAGAAGCATTTAAAGATTCATGGCTGCACTATTAGCAATTGGTAATAAAACGTGTCATAGTCGGTAGTTCCCGAACCTTTTTTAGGGAAGCTTTTTAGTATTGGAACATGGGAAGCAGTGGATGCAGAGCAAACACACAACTTTAAAATGATCACTGCCTCTACCTTGACTTCCAAATATAACAAGAACAAAAGTTCCCCTTTATCTAGGGACATAGATATTATCTGCTGTTACTGTTGATGCGTTCAAAAGATGTTTTGTATCCTCAGAGGTCTTGTTCCTCTCTTAATTGAAATTATCCAAAAAGAGGGGCGTGAAGAATAACATATGCAACTTTCGTCTGTGAGCTTCCCTCTCAAAGAAGTCCCAACCTGTGAAACTAACAAGAATCTGCAATAATTGAAGGGCTGTTTGCAAACTTAGATGCTTTTGTGTTAGCTGGTGATAGGCTGGTAGCAATTGTTTTCTCCATCAAGTGAGAATCTTGTAACTGGTGGTCATTGCTAATTCACTTTGTTTAAGAATGAGAATAAATGAAATTTCTTAGGGTCCTCAAGGCACCATGTAAGCGTCTATCGATCTACTTGTGTATTTGTTATCTATAGAAACCCGACGATGAAAACCTATAGTGGTTAAAAGCCATTTTTAAATAGTTGCATTAACATGGTAAAATAAAATCCAAATTCGCAAGTGCATTGCCATTTGTGGGGTTCAAAATTGAGAGCTGTTGGATGGCCTCAACCTAGTGAAAAAAAATTAAATTCATTGAAGTCAAAAAATCATACAGTGCTTTCCGCATAACAAACATAAAAGCGCACCTAAAGTGAATCTAAGTTCCTTTTTTTTGGTTGTTCCCCTCCTTTTGCATCAATGTGGTACATGTCAGTTGGCCTGTAGATGATATCGTCTCACTCTTGAGCCCTTTTTCAATAGTTTCGTCCTTTATAATGCCATTGTCTTCTTACCTATAACTAGACCTCTTCTGTTTGATCCTTATGCTATACCAAAGCACTCGATGACTACTTGGTTATGTCTTCACGTTCTTAGAACCTCTTATGCTAAAATGGTCACTCAAATCAAACCTTCAGAGGGGCTAACAAGGTGTTTTGTGTTTAATCGTCACTCGTCAGATTGGACCACCGGTGGGCCTTGAGCCCTAAGAGCATCATCTAATCATTAGAAATGGTCTTCTTTTTTACACTTGATGCTCGTTGAAAGCATTTGATTTTCAATTTGCTTTCCTGAAATCTATGTTCATAGGTAAAAGCTAAAAATACAGATACAACTTGTTGTATGTTTTAGTAAAATGGTCATGTTGAATAAGCGATCACAAGAATTCGTGCGCTTTTGCCTACGAACTAATCTAATGCAGTAGGAGCACAAGTTTGGAGTTTGCATTGTTTCATTGAATGCAGATGAGTATTAATTTCTTGGTCTTATTGCATTTATCTGTGGACTCAAATGGTACTTACCTGGAATTACGGGCCTATTGAAGAATATGAGAAGTGAAATCCCCCTAGGATGTTTTTATTTTTGGGGTTTTGATTCACATTTGTTCTTAGGGGTCTTTTCCATTAGAAAATAAAAAGGATTTTTCTAATAATAGTTTTCCCTATGGAAAAACACGCTGAGTTACTAACAGCCTTACACTTTTTTAGTTGGCAACTTGGAAGACTCGGAAAGAATGATAACGAGTCAACTGGGGTCACACTTTGTGACCTTGATGCATTACAACACGTTCACAGTCAGCACATAACAAAAAGTGTTTATTATGCTAGAACTATTAAAAGTGTTAATTATTCACCATTAATGTGGTTTTAATATCACACTTCAGTGTAAGCAACATTGTCCACGGTGTTGTTTTTGTCATGGATATGCCTTCTAGTGGTTGAGGGGCGGGGAAGACGAGGTGAACAGGACTAGGGTGCAGTGGATGGCTTCAATTAAGACAGTTCATAAGCACGAAGGATGCATCTTTAACATTCTTGATTTGAACATTATAGATTGATAGTTGATGGCAGTCAAGGACCTTGATTCATGACAGTTGCTTAATTGGAATGTTGGGAAAAATTGCACTTGAACTAGGGAACCTCACTCAACAATGGTTGCAGTGTTAGTAATATATGGTAAATTGTATATTATAGTCCCGTATTTTTATTGCCGTTGGTAGGAAGACGTACATGGTTACAGAATCCTTCAGCTAAACCACTGCTTGTTTCTTGGGGGAGAAATGGTGCCATTTTACATTTCTCCCCTTTCTTGGTTGTCAACTCAATGCAGATAATAATGAGACCTATGTTTATTATTTTTCGTTATTGGTTCTTTATATTTTTGTAATTTGCATTTTGCTGGAGTAGTTTCAGGAATTCAGTATCCACTGATTTACTCATCTGCTTAGCCCTTTCTGTGGCTTTATTGTGGTGGTTAGGTTCTATCTTCCTCAGAGAAGTTACTTTTGAGAGATCCAGATGCAGATCATGGTGGAGTGGATGACATGACTAAGTTGACTTACTTGAATGAGCCTGGAGTTCTGTACAATCTGGAGAGAAGATATGCATTGGACAGCATATATGTAAGTGAATTGAGGTTTCGCTTTTCCGATATGCTGGCAGTGCTATTTGCGTTGTAAATTGTATAATTGATTGTCTTGATGACCTAGAATTTCATGGTCTCTGTGAAGTTTCTTTAAGACACAAACGCACTGATATTTTCGTGGTTCTTTGTTTTACTAATAGGAGGGTAAAAGATCCAAAGAAAAATGCAATCATCCTTGGAAAAGGATACATAGACACACACACACACACACACACACATGGAGACAATGTACCAGTCTCAAGGGGTTCTTGCCTACTCCTTGCCTATGGCAAAGTACTTTGCATGGTTGGTTTGATGTATGCAAGCAAGAAGAGGATTCATTCACAATGACTTTTCAATTGGCAAGGCCTTATCTTCGGTCTACTTCACAACAAACATGAAGCGTAGGTTAGTTTAATGAGACATTTATTTAGCTCATTAAAATCCTTAACAAAAAAGTTGTCCAAGTCGCTTGCATAACTTAATAAAAAGGGAGCTATTGGGAACTTCTTTGGGAAGATAAATACAATCTCTTAGGAAGGAAATAATTCTTGTCGGTCGCATGAACTTACCCCTCTAGGGTAGTAGAGGTGTATTACCAAATACCATGATGCATATTCAAAATGCGGTTTGGGTCGCTTTATGGAAAACTCGCTCTAATGCGGCAATCATTCCATATCGCAGTTGTCATGGGGTGAAAACGCTGTTCGGCCAACTCAAAAATCTTTTTGATACGGCCGTTTGGTTGTGGGACGACCATATTTTGAATCTATTGGGATAGTGACTTGACAGTGAAGAGGGAAGTTAGGGGGGAGTTCGATTGCTGTACAATTGGCGAAGAGAGCGGTAGATTTTAGAAGATTATGAATGGAATTTTTGACAAGGATATAGCAGGCTTTTAGAATTTTCACATATCATGATTCATTGAGTTCTGGCCAAGAATGAACAGGACAACGTTTACATGGACCCTTGTTATTTTTAGCATTTGACTGGTTACATTGGAAAGAGAAACTTTGAGGACTTAGGTTCTTGAGCATATGTTCTCCTGTGAAACTTTAATAGTTCTTTCTTTAGATGTTTGGTCACAAGGCATTTTTTCCTTTTTAATTTTATTTTTTATTCCTCCAACTTTTCCAGAAAGTATGTGCCTTTTTTTTGAAGGGGGAGGGGGGAGGGGAGGAACTTGCTTTTCAGTCTAGTTCGTTTTATTTAGTTATTCTTTAAACTTTAGAAAGAGGATTCATGTTGTTTGTGGCTTTTTCCTTTTTTCCCTTTTCTTTGAGATGGTTAGATATGAAAAATCTTCTGAAAAGGTGTTGAGTTTTGTCCATGTTATAATGAAATGCTCTTTTTGCTTATATTGGTTAATGGTTTTCTTCGTGAGCCTTTTTTTTTTTGGGGGGGGGGATTTGGGGTGCACATGTGATGAATTATCTCCTATGCGTTTTTGCGACGATATATACTCTAGGGAGCAAAGGAAATTTAGGAACTTAGGGATTTTTTTTTAGGGTAATAGTTATCTTTATTCATATCTTTATCCTATCTTAGTTTTATCGTTATCTTTTAAATATTTTCTACCCTTTTTTTAGTTGTATTGATCCCTATATAAACCCCTCATGAATGAGAGGCAGACTTGAATGAATGAGATTGCGAATGTTCAAATTAGTGTGGGTTTGTTCAATCGAGTGATTGCTTTTAGAGCATCCTACGTCAAATTTGGTATCAGAGTCCTTTTGACTCTAAACACTGCCGAAGTTTTCTTTTGATCATAGTTTCTTCTACTATCCAAGCCCTCACCCCAAAAAAAAGCACAAACAAAAACAAAAAAACCATCGCTGAAGCCCACCCACCCGTCGATTCTGCCACCTAGGATCTGCGGCCGCCTCCACCTGATGACCATCATCGACCACCTTCCTCTGGTTGACTGCTGGCCAACCACCAATTTCAACAACAGCTCCCCAAACCCTAAACCCTAGACCCTGAAATTCACCCTTGATTGCTTAAAATTATCCAAAAATTGTTTTTGTCCTTAATTTTGACCGAAGCCCTATCCCAATTGAAAGAAAACACTTTGATTCGACCTTTAGTTAGTTGCTCTAATTCTGCAAAACCCTAATATGTGAACCCACTTCTGGTGGCTAATTGAGGGGTTTGCTGCTCCGGGTCACCACAAGAGGGGGCCGAGATATTCTCCTCGTTAGTTTTCTATAGTCGCTTGTTGCTCTGCCCTTCTTGCTGCTGCTGTCCGTGCGACCTCTGCTGCGATGCTGGTGCTATACGTACGATCCAGATCCAGATCCAGAAGTGTTGCTGTAAAGTCCATTGCTGTGAAATCTGTTGCGGGTCTGACCATTCCAAATTTGCAACCACTGAGTTAAAGCTCCTAGCTTGTCTCCATAACCCTTGTTTCAATTTTGTTGCTGTGGAAGGTCTGGAATTTAGACCAGTAGTCGTGGACCGCCAAGAGGTACGGGGATCTCGATTTATTTTGGTAAGGCGTTGGTATTCCGCTGCAAAATTAGCACAATTTCTGATTGTTTGGGTTTTTAAGTACTTGCTTAGATCCTGATTTTCTGCCCATGCTTCTTAATTCCCTTTTCATTAGAGTCTTATCAATAATCCATATCAAAATTCTTTGTTGTGCTGTGTGCCTAGTGATTGTTTATTGCTGTCGTTATTACAATTTGATCTAATCTCAGCAGTTACACCCTACACTTGCATTTGCATCCAACTTGTCGTCATCATCGAAGCAGCCTTATCACTCCCAGATTGATGCCCTTTCTGAAAGACTTGATTGTCATTTGTCAAGATGAGAGGTTTGGCTAGCTTGAGGCTAAGATAGACAAACTTATTCGCGCATTTGAAAAGCATCCCATGTATGAGCAACTTCGAACCGCACCAAAAATTTCCCAAAGCTGGTGGTGGGAGGAGGTGGGGATCAATGTTGTAAGTGGGTTGTCTATAAGTCAGGGCGAACTATTGATCCTGAGGAGAGGGAACCAGAGCAAGTGCTTCACCCTAATTGTCGGGAGAGGGAGCGGGAGCGGGGGAGTGGTTTGAGACAGGATCAAGGGGGACCCCAAGGGACTGTGGGTTTGACACCCCTAGAGACGACAGGAAGACAAACTAACTAGAGAGGAGTGTAGATATGTGGACCTTGAGACCGGTCGAGGACTGTGCATGAGAGTTATTCTGGAATTGCCCGAAAGGTCAAGCTAGATGTACCCTCTTTTGATGCTAAGATAGATGCCATCACTTTTTTCAACCTATGGAGGATTACTTTGATTGGTATGAGATGGTTGATATTGAAAAGGTAAAATTTACTAAGATAAAATTGGTAGGACCTGCGAGGAGTTTGTGGTAGACTTTCACGAGTCACCTTTAGCGAATGCATCAATTTGTTAATAACCAATGGGAAGTCATGAAAGATAGGTTGAAAGAGAAATATCCCCCTTCTTTTCATAAAGCCATCCTTGTAGATGAGATGTTTGCCCTTAAGCAATCCACTTCTAGCGTTGACCTTACGTAGTTCACTTCTAGCGTATTTGACTACATCTATAGTTTTGAGAAATCTACTCAACGCTAGAGGACCCTTCTATTACCATCGCTCGATTTATTCGAGGCTAACCTTAAGAGGGAGATAATCGGGTTTGGCCATATACTATTGATGAGGCTTACCATATGGCTTTAGAGGTTGAAAAACTGGATAAACTTTACCCTATGCGCTGCTCTACTCCCTCCTCTAGGACCCCTGCCCAATATCCCCTGAAGGTGAGTAAGTCCAACTATTGGTGCGTCCCATAGTACTTCTTGTAACCTGCTATCCAATGTCCAATGTTTAAGTTGTCATGGCGGTGGTCATGGAGGTCATTATGCTTCTGAATACTCCTATCATACTCTTGGAGTTGTTAGGAGTCTTTTAACCAACCTAGTCTTGTGTAATGAATGAAAATGTACCACCATCATACCCTTGTTAGATGTGGGGAAACTATTATAAAAATGGTTATAGATGGTGGTAGCACAATGAATGTTGTTGTTAAGTCCGCTATAAAGTGTTTTCACCTTGAGATAGAGCTTCTCCCCATCGGTTTGAGATAGCATGGGTTAATAAGACTAACTTGACAGTTACCCATAGGTGTAAGGTTCCCATCTAGATTGGCAACTCTAAGGATGAGATTTTATGTGATGTTTTTCTATGGATGTCCCTCATATCCTCTTAGGCTGTCCTTGGATTTATGACTTGAATGTCACACATTATGGAATGGATAGTTCTTGTTCTTTTAGATATCAATATAAGAGTATCACTCTTAACCTATGTCGACCAAAGGAGTTGTCACCTTCCCTAAGTCGAAAATATTCCTTGCCTTTATCCTCTCCTATCAGTGTGTCAACTCCATTTGAAGGAACTATTTTCCTTCTTCACCATAGGCCATTGGACAGATTGGGAAGCTCTAATAAGTTCTATGTTACAATCTTAGCCAGGAAGCTTGTCTTGGACTCTATCTCCTTCCATATCTCTCCTTTCTGTTTCCCACGCTCTAAGGGAATCCCAAATGAGATTAATGAGTTGCTTAAGGAGTTTGCCAATATATTTCTAGATGAGCTTTCTGGTGAGTTACCTCCGCTTAGGGATATACAATATGATATTAACCTACCTCCCAGGACCCCCGCTGCCCACCATTTCTCCAGTAGAGGTTAAACCCTATTGAGTGAGTTGAGTTGAGAAGCTTAGGAGCTGTTGTCTAAGGGCTTTGTTCACCATAGCATGAGTCTTTGTGCGGTTCCTGCTTTCTAAGACGGATGGTTCTTGGAGAATGTGCGTCGATAACAGGGCCATTGATAATGACAAGATCACTCTGAAATATAGATTCCTCATTTCGAGGCTGGAGGATATGCTTGATTGTTTTGTTGGGTCTAGTTGGTTCTTTACGATATATCTTCGTAGTGGGTATTATGCTATTATCAAGTTCACATTATGCTAGTAATGCCTTTTTGGGTTGTCTAATGCTTTTAGTACTTTTGTAAGATTCATGACTCATGTTTTGCAGCCATTCTTGGGGAAGTTCTTGGTGATATACTGTGATGATATCTTGGCGTATGATGAGTCTACTGGAGAGCACATTGATCATCTTTGGCAACTTTTATGAAGCCTTAAGGAGGCAAAGCTTTTTGCTAATCTAAAAAAGTGTGTCTTACTCCAGCCTACATTCTTGTTTTGAGGTTTATTGTGTGATTTGTGTCTTTGGAGGGTATTTGTGCTTACTCTAAAAAAGTGAGACCCATTAGGGATGGCATGAACCCAAAACCTTTACGGAGGCTATGAGTTTCCATGACCTTGGGTTCTTTTATAGGAGATTTGTTAGGCACTATTGTTATGTTATGGCTCCCATTGCAGACTGCCTGAGGAAAGGGTCATTTAAATGGACTTCTAGAAAAGCATATGCTTTTAGGGATATTAGACTTTAGCAAAGTCTTCGAGTTTGCTCATGATGCCTCTGTGTATGGAATTGGCAGAATGTTGAGTTAGGAGGGACACCCTATAACATTCTTTGGTGAAAAGCTTAGTGATTCTAGGTGGATTAGGTATACTACCTATGAGAAAGAGTTATATGTCCCACCTCTCCCTCTTTGCCATTTGAGGTATTATATTTTACCTCATGAATTTATTATGCATTCGGACCATAAAGCTCTAAAGCATTGGAATTCTCAGTCTAGTGTTACTCCGAAGCATGTTAGGTGGGTTGATATATTAGTGAGTATTCTTATGTGCTTAAGCACAAATCTGGTGTTGAGAAGAAGTATCCTGATCCTCCCAGTCATATTAGCTATCTTTGACAGACAATGCAGGTTAGAGGTATTAAATTTTGACAAGCTCAATGGTGTTTACTCATCTTGTCATGACTTTTCGCTTTTTTATACATGACTCTTGGCTGGAAACCACAAACACTAGGGTGACATTGTCATTCATGATATTTAACTGTTTCAGGGTTGTACGTTATGCATTATTAGGACATCATTTTGAGACTTCTTGGTCTAGGAGATGTATGTTGGGGAGTTAACGGTCACTTGGGGAAAGATAGGATCATTGCATTGGTTGAGGATTGCTTCTATTAGCCATTTTTAAAAGGGGTCTTCTATCGAATTATGTCTTAATGTTGCACTTGTTAGTTAGCTAAAACCAAGAGGGACAATATTGGACTTTACACTCCTCTTCCTATACCACATGCTCCTTGAAAATACATTAGTATGGACTCTCTACTAGGTCTGCCTAAGACAAGTAGTCTTGATTCGATTCTAGTCAGGATTGCCTATTTTATTTCGTGTAGTAAGACCGACGATGCTCTTTCGCATGATCCTAAGTCTTCTGGGAGGTGGTTATGTTGTATGGCCTTCCCACATCTATTATGTCTGATAGAGATGTCAAGTTCATGAGCTATTTTTGAAAAATATTATATAGGTTCTGTGGCACTACTTTGTAGTTTTCTGCAACCTTTCATTCTCAAACGGATGGAGGTTGTTAATTGCAGCCTTGATGAGCTGTGTACATATGTTGTAGGGGAGAAACAAGGAACTTGGACTTGATTTTACCCTTTGTTGAGTTTGATATAAAAATGTAGTCAATATGTCCACAGGTAAGAGTCCTTTTGAGGTTGTCTATGGTATTCTCTTTGCACCCTTGTTGACCTAATTCCTGGCCTAATTCCCCTTCCACCAAATGCCCATGTGTCACAGCCTGCGTCCATATTTGCATGACATATTCATGACTTGCATGATGAAGTTCGACACGAAATTGCTTCGGGTAATGACAGGGCTGACGTGCATCATAGAGCCGAGAATTTTGAGGTGAATGATTTTGTTATGACTTGTATTCGACCTAAACTAGAGCTGGGTAATAGGTCGTGTCGGGTCGGGTTCGTTTTCGTGTCGAATTTAAACGGGTTGAAAATTTTTCGACTTGAACTTAACCCGTTTATTAAACGGGTTCAAAAACCTTGACCTGTACCCATTTAATTTTTAAATGGGTTGACCCGCTTAACCCGTTTAAGATAAACAAGTTAAGTTCCGTCGCCTAATTAACCATTTACACATTTAATAAGTTTACATATCACATTAAATAATTACTCTTTAAAATTTCCCTGATTCATCATAATTCACAATTTTTAAAAATCTTATATTCTTAATTATCTAATAAAAAGTAAATGGATAAATGACAAATGGAAAAATGAGTTGAGTTATTTAACTCATTTAATTAAACGGGTTAAATAGGTACTTTTTCGTGTCGAGAACCTCAACCTGAGCCTAACCTATTTAATTAAACAAGTTGAACGTGTCAACCCATTTAATTAAACGGGTCGAAAATGTATACCCAAACTCACTTAACTTCGTGTCGGGTTCGAGTCGGTAATCGTGTCGGGTCAGCTTTTCTCAGCTCTAACCTAAACGACTGCCCAAAAACTCCCTCAAAAGGCTTTATGCTTGTGCCTTGGGACCTTACCAAATTGCCTGAAAATTGTGTTCTAATGCATATGTACTTGATCTCCCTAAGAGCTCAGGTATTAGTCCTGTTTTCAATGTGGAGGACTTGACTCTTTATAGAGGTACTTTTGAGCCTTCTTGGCTTCCTTTTGGCATTTCCACAGGTCCCTGGGCTCCCACCTTTGCTGTATCCACATGGTGACATTGAGGTAGTGCTTGATGATGAGATTGTGTCATCTTCTCGTGTTGGACTCTATCGTTTACTCGTGCAATGGTCAGGCCGTCTTGGATTACAGAAAATGATTCGTCATCTGAATCTAGCTCTTCTAGAGTGGTACCTCCAAGACAATTCGTCGAAATCGAGTTCTTTCCACTAGGGGAGAATGATGCATTATCTCCTAAGTGACTTTACAACAATATATGCTCTAGGAAACACAGGAAATTTAGGAACCTAGGGGTTCTTTTTTAGGATAATGATTATCTTTATTCATATCTTCTCTTCTATTCTATCTTGGTTTTATCCTTATCTATTCTGTCTTAGTTTTATCTTTATCTATCCTATCTTATTATCTTTTAAATATTTTCTATCCTTTTTGTCAATTGTATTGAACCCTATGTAAATCTTCTCATGCCATGAGGGAGGGGTTAGGGATGGCGATGTGTCGGGTTCAGGTGGACCTAGAGACCCATTTAATTTTTTGGATTTGTACCCAGACTTTCCCCATGCCCGTTGGGTCTGGGAAGATGGGACCTGGACCAGACCCTGGTCTGGGAGGTGCATGCGTCTTGACTGGTTTTCATTTTAAAGATTATTTCTTCAATATCCCAACATGAATCACGACATTCTAAAGACAAATAATTCAATTTAGAGGACATGAAATTTAATTAAAAGAACATTCTAGCGATGCATACCATAACTAAGTGTTCTTACTTACATCTGGCACACTAAAAATAGTACTCTAATACAAACCTCAAAAATCCATCTAATTTTGAACAAACATAACAAAGCAGTTCTTCTGTGACCGACATCATGCAAAGTGGTTTTAGGCTTTACTGGTTTAGCGTTATTTTAGCCCGTTGCCGTTGCTACACTATTTTTTTTAAAAAAAAATTTATAGGTCTTAAACGGGTCTTGGACTGGGTCTAGGTCTGAATTTTTGAGACCCATATCGGGCCCAACCCACGACCCCATACCCGACCCACTTAAGACCGTTGGGTCTCATTTGATTGGACCCATACCCTCTAATTTGGTTCTAGTCTGACAGATCTGGGTCACTGCCATCAGTAGGAGGGGCCGACTTGAATGAATGAAATTAAGAATTTTCAAAATATTGTGAGTTTATTCAATTGAGTGATTGGTGTTCATGGAGTTGCTCATTTGATATAATGACTTCCTTTGTAAGTGGTGTTCTTTTATTTCGTAATTTATTTATCTGCCTGTGGCTATTTTGAAATGTAAACTGCTATGATATCTGACATTGCTGTGTCCTTATCGCAGTTTAATGTATGTGCTTCACAGATTATTCATTAATAAGAGAAATTAAAGAAAATAGAGGGGTAAGGGGTGGGGGCTGTGCCTTATAACCCTGACGGAGTATCTGTCTATGTATTATTTTGTGTGTATTCTTTTTGATAACATTCTCTCGGATATATATTTTTTGGTTCAGACTTACACAGGAAGCATATTAATTGCTGTCAATCCGTTCACCAAACTTCCACATCTTTATAATGAGCACATGATGGAGCAGTATAAGGGAGCGCCATTTGGTGAGCTAAGTCCTCATGTTTTTGCTGTGGCTGATGCCTCGTATAGGTATTTTTCAATGAAGCGTAAAGAGATTGATCTGTGATTTTTGCTTCAGCAAACACAGTGGTTTTGGCCAGCATTCATGAACAAACATCCTGTAGTGTTTTTTTTTTTTTTTTTTAAAAACTTTATAGACTAACATGTTGTTTTTTGGGTCGGCCTCTATGATTCAGAGCGATGATGAGTGAGAATCAGAGCCAGTCTATATTGGTCAGCGGAGAAAGTGGAGCTGGCAAGACTGAGACGACGAAACTAATCATGCAGTATCTTGCTTATGTGGGTGGTCGTGCTTTAGGAGATGATAGATCAGTTGAGCAGCAAGTTCTTGAAGTATGCTTCAAACTAGTCATCCTTAATATCAGTTACTCCCATTCTCTTAAACGTTTGTTTTTGTTATCTCACTCTTTTTGGGAGGAAGCACTTGACGTTGCCCTTTCTACTAGCCCGTGTATATATTGATGAACTATTGGTCAAAATAAAATGTTCCTGATGTTTTTTGTTTGTAGTAAGATTTTCAACTTGCATTCCATTTTTCTACTGAACCCGCTAATGATAAGGCCCAAACCCTTTCAAAAGGGCCATTCTACCCCAGCTTGTGCTCATCTTGCTTGCAAGTAGCCAGATACTACACAGCTTGCACATGGTGATCCCAATTAGAGACTAAGAAACAAGAGATAATTAGCCGTTCATATCGTTCAACCTGCTGAGTCCTTGAATTTTGATTACAAAAGACTTGAAAGTTGATTCAATTTTGAATTGAATTTTGTTTTTGTGATGGGGTTATCGGAAAAATAGCATGATTAGTTCAGTTATTTACATTGTTTTGCATACCAAACCAAGCTAAAATTTTAGAGATTAGTGTTACCTTGAACTGGCAATGCATCAAAAAATGTTACTTGAAAAGACTGAAGTTTGAAAAGTTAAGGAAAAAGTTACATTGAATTGAATTGCAACAAGCTGACTTCTGTTGAACAGTGGACAAATAATTAGAGCATTTTATTTGTGCTTTGTGATTGATGGGTGGAATTGTGGTTGATATTTATGGATTTGAATGAAATCTTATTTTTGGTGAAACCGATGGACATATTTTTACTGGAAATGGAGGTCTGATCTGGGTTTGAGATAAAGAGTGGGACATTTTTTGGTATAAAGGTTTTCTTGCGACCCGTCTGGCCTTCTCATTCTTTGTCTTGTATCTAGGTCAGGAAGGGAAAAGGTTATGCAAAAGAAATTAAAAAACAGATACTGTTATAAAAGAGTGAGGACAACTTTAGCACGAGCTAAAACTTTGATTTCAACATGGGAATGAATTATTACATTTTTAGTATCTGGAGTTTCACATGTCCTTACAACTTGTTTGAACTTTTTGGGGGCTGGTGGATTTGTTGTGTGAATGGCTCGCTTCTTTGTATTAACTGGTCTTGTTTTCTGAGAGGACTCTTGGTGCCCTATAAATGTAATTTCCATTTTTTGTGTCGATAAATTCTTCGTTTCTGCAAGATGTGAACATCAATGCATTTTATGGAATCTTTATTAGTTGTCAAAGGCCATCAGGACTTTCTCTTTAGAACAAATGAAATGAGAAATCCATATATCTTAAAAAGTACTGAGCAGCAATGGGTTTCTGTTTTGATTGTTTATATGGTGTTGCAGTAGAGATGAATACGGGCAGTGTGATTGTTCAAGATACAGTTTGTCCCCCCCCCCCCCCCACTTTTGTTTCAGAGGTGTGGGCTGTGTGGGCTGGGGGAACGTTGGTGTCAGTTATGGTTTTGTTCAGAAACCAATGGTTATGCAGATGTTTGTTGTCAAAATGGTTTATTCTGTGCCTCTCTAGGAACAAAGGCCACCATTTGAAGTGTAAAGACTACCCTGCTTGATAATCTAGAGTTGTATAATTACGGTGCTCCGTTATTATTTTGAATTGAGGGAAGGCAGAACAAATAATTTATTAAGCTTCAAATCCATTAAATGTAGCTAGAAAACAGGAACATTGGTGAATAGACATAGATGATGTCAAAATATAGTTTTCCTAGATATGCTTGTAGCTTGCTGTGCCTTACTGTCACATTTTTGGACTAATAGAGAGACATGCAGGAAAAACTAAACTGATTCAAAGTTGTTGAATAATATAGGCTTTCAATGCTAGTGATTCTTTCATTTCTCTTGTATGGAAGCAATTGGGGCCATCATTGATTACTTTTATATCCTTCTAATGTTGTGGCTTTTTATCCTTACTAAAAGAAGAAATGTCACAGCCTGTTTTCATGGTCAATTCTTTTTTTTTCTTTTTGATGTTGTGATGTAACAAATATTATCAGCAAGATCACGAGTGTGTGTTGCCTTTGTTTTGAGAACCATGAGCATGCAAAAACTCTGGACCCATCATTGTGCAAAAACTAAGGAGCCATCAGGTGATCTTAATAATGAATGGCCTACAACAAACCAAAAAAAGGGAAAGTATTTTACAGGTGAAAAATCTTTGATTCTTGTATTGTTTCTTTTAGTGTCAGGTTTCTAGGAAGTCAAGCAAAATGGAAACCTGAAAGGATACTTGATCCTGTCCACAGAAAGTTACTAATCTAGTATTGGGATCAGGTTTCACACATAACATTAATGGGAATTTCTCATAGAGCACACCCAACAAGTAACAAATTTTAGTTGATGGTGAGATGGATTTTGTTGATGTCCACAAAACTAGTTTAGTTTCCTGTGTGACTTAGATTTTTTGCATATCCTCCACTTGGATTGACTGATGCCATGATGTTGCTCACAATTTTGTTTTCATGCTCTAGTCAAATCCGCTCCTGGAGGCATTTGGTAATGCGAGGACCGTCAGAAATGACAACTCAAGGTATGTTTATACTATGTCAGTTTGCATGTTGTCTGTTATGGAATATGCATGTATACTGTTGTCGATACCCTAACTTTATTTACTTTCTGCTATTTTCGGGCGTATAACGATCTTCTTATGGTAGTTAAGTGCATGTTGATAATCTATCGCCACCTTGTTTTAGAGTTCTGCAGTTCTGTCAAACTTATTTTATGAATGTGGGAGCCGGGGGTTATTTGAATATTTGTGCATGAGCATGACTATGTAAATTGTAAACATGAGAAGTTAAAAAGGGGATCGAAATGGTAATACCTCTTGCGATATTTTGGGGGCTGAGAGAGAGAGAGAGTGTGTGTGTGTGTGAGAGAGAGAGAGAGAGAGAGAGAGAGAGAGAGAGGAACAAAAGAGTCTTTGAGGTTATAGACACCCCTTTAGCGCGTGAAAAATAACTTGATCAAGGCCCCCAATTTTTTGGATAATTGGAACTTTTGCTGCTGCTGCTGCTGTTAACTATTATTGCTATTATTATTATTATTATTTTGTTCCTAACTATGTGGATAGTATCTATTTTGGATGAATGTAGTCCCTTGTTAGGACCCTAACATATATATGATGTGCTTAATTTTCGTTATTAAAAAAAAAGAGGGAAAAAAAAACATAGTGTAGGGATTCTGCAAGTGAGATAGCTATCCTTCACTAATCACTGCAAGTGTAGGGATTCTGGTTTGTCAAAGTGAGCATCTGTAATGTGTGTTATTGATAATTAGGATTCACCCTTAAGTTTGATAAGCACAGCTGTTAGAGCCATGAGATGGATGCACAATGATTGCGCATGTCAATGACTTGGGTTATCTATGTGTGTTGTTGCCATGAGTGGTTCAACCTGGTTTGGTTCTTGCTTCTTAGGGGTTGGGTTGGGAGATCCCCTTTGTCCTGGCTCTATTCTCATCATTGGGTCTTTCTTTTTGAATAGTGATAGATGTCTGTAGTAGGATGGTGTAAGAGTTAAAATTGAGAATGTTTGAGATAGATCCAGTGGATCACTCTTAGGTGGGTGATAGTAATGTTTCTACGTAGTACTCCTCTCCAATTAAGAGATTCTTTTATAGATTTTCTCATCATGCTTCAAGCTTTTTAGGAGTCTACTGTAAAACTTACAGTCATCGACGAGTGTGGTGGTGATTCATCTTAACCTTATCATAAGGATTCAAAATGTAGTTTTGATCGCTGTTGCTGTAGTAAGAGTGAGGTCGTGGTATTGCTCTGATGGGGCAATCGTATAGCAAATTGCGATTGTGGAGTGAACACTGTGTGCTTAACTTCAAAACCTTTCTGATGTGGCTGTTTCATTGCAGAATGGACTCGTTCTGGATCCATGCTTTAGTTTAATTGGTCAATTTGCCTCGATTTGTTGGTGCTTTATTGTATATCATCAGCCTTCGGTCTATCTGTTCCTTTAGGAGTGAATCTTCTGTCCTTTTCGAGTTGTAGTTAATTACCTGTTAGAGGTTGAATGGGCAGAAATGTGCCTTTCCCTTTTGTCTCCTGGGGGCAGACTGCTTCCTTTTAGTCTTGTCTGTCTTTGTTTTTCTTTATTTCTTTGTGTTGTTCAAACTCCTATGTCTTCGCTAGCATCATTGGAGAAGTGAAAATGATCACAACTGGTCAATCTATGTGGCTTGGAAGCGGAGTAGACATGATGTGCGAGGGTTTAGTCATTGAAAGGATTATTGTCTGTTCCTGTTTTCTTTTTGTTTTCTGGTTTTGTTGTTTGTTTGGCTATTTTCTGAGTTGTGTTTTTGTTTCCTCCATCACTTTGAAGGGTTGTGATTCTCTTGATTATAGTTCTGTCCTATTCAACAGTTTCTCTTTGCTTTACGGAAAAAGGAACGTGGTAGGGTGTGCCTTGTTTGATGAGGAAAACAATGTTATGGCTTGTATGTCATATAGATACAAATAAAGGAAGAGGTGTTGATGGGGCTTATAGAACACACCCTGCCCAGTTCAGCCCAAGTAAAGGATGATTGATATGATTTTGGCATATATTGTGCTGGAGATTGATTTTTTGTTCTATTATTCAACAAGATATACCTTGATCACATCACCAATTGTGATCGATGCTAGACATTGAACAATTTCTCATGCAGAAAGGAAGCTTTTATATTGGTTTAAATGGACTACGGCAGATTTTAGTTCTTTTATTATTCAACAAGATATTCCTTGATCACTTCATGACGAGTGATTGACTCCAGATATTGAACAACGTCTCGTGTAGAAAGGAAGCTGTTACATTGGATTAAATGGACTAAAGTCTGTGATTGGGTCTCTGGACATTGTCTTAGAAGGCATTACTCTCCAGCATGAGGTGTTCAGTGCCACAGATATGTGTAAGCAGTATTTGTGGGAAGTTGTGGTAGGCTTCTGGTAGTGTTTTGCAAGTATGGATTTCAGGGACCTTAAGGGCTCCACTGAGGACTTAATTTGAGACAACGTGAATTTCACTTTGTGCATCCAGCTTGGTATAGAAGCTTTCAAGCCACACATTGTTCCAAATATAAGCCAAACTAGGCCAATTCTCTAGGATAGTGTGTATGGTAGGATGAGGGAGAGTTAGATGTACTCATTCTTGCAATTGAATGCAGAAAGGCTGTTTGAACTGGACTCTTCATTTCAGAGGATCACGTACAGGCTAGTACTCCTTAAAAAAGGAAATAGTGAGAGACATTTATATGAGCCCATCTGATCCCTCTTTCTAGAACACTCAACTGTGATTAGGTGTTTCTGAATAAAGGGAATGGACTGTAAGTTCTGAATAAAGGGAATGGACAGTAAGCAGTTAACCTGAAAGGAATCGGGCATTTTCTGCCATCTCATAGTGATGCAGGGATGTAACAAATTTGGCCAATTTTGACAAATACGTAGAAGAATATCAACATTGCATTGTGTGTAGTGGGATCAAATTCAGGACATCAATACTCCATATATCTCTGTCATTGATTCATCGTTGCATCATTTTTTGGTTTTCTGGTTTACCTGCACTTATTCTTTCCCATAATTATTTTGCAGTCGTTTTGGCAAGTTTGTTGAGATTCAGTTCGATGCGAATGGTAGGATATCTGGTGCTGCTATCAGGACCTATCTTCTAGAGCGGTCTCGGGTCGTACAGATTACAGATCCTGAGAGAAATTATCACTGCTTTTACCAACTTTGTGCATCAAAAGAGGTAATGTTCTACTGCTGATTGCAATATGCCCGTGGTTTTGTTAAGAAAGCACATTGTATTTTATTCCTTTCTAATTTTTCATGGAGTTCACTATTGTGTGCTTGCATTGTGAATTTAATCTCAAAAAGGAAACACATATGTTTGTTCATTTTGGATGGTAAGATGTCACCTCTTCCTTTTAACCTATCTACTCGAAAGGAAAAGGAATGGTGGTCGTAGTTTGCAATTTGTGGAAACCTATTGCTCCTTGTAGTTTGGTTGAACACGCGCTTGTAAATGATTGACACATATGGTCTGTATGTAATCGAAGTAATTTATTATGTTTTTTAGAAATTAATAAGGGGAAATTGAAAAAGATATGTAAAAGAGTAGCAGAAAAAGAAAAGGATGCTTTGGCTCTGAGAGTACCTAGTTGCATGATTATTGTATCCCACAGCCAAGGTTAGAACTTTGATGCCTGTCAGTAATGGTCAAGTACTTAGTTGAGATGGTTTTGTCGGAGTACGCTTCGTTACCTCACCCTGGGCCTTTCAGTTGGGCATAGGATTTTGTCACGTAATGCCTTCTTCCATAGAGAAGGCTGGAAGGGGTCATATTTAGAGATGTGAAATAGGTAAGGATCCCTAGTTTTTCTTGGGGATTGAGGGCCTGGTCGCTTTCAGCATTTTGGAAGAGTGGTTAGCTGGTTGGAGCAGGTTGCAGTTGATAGGAGCAGGTTGCAGTTGTTAAGAGCAGATATGAGCAGATCTGGAGCAGTTTTGTGAGGGGGTTGAAATAGGTGGGAGCAGATTGGAGAAGGTTGAAGTAGATTGGAGCGGATTGAAGAATGTGTAGATTCAATATGCTAAAAGCGAACAGGCACTTAAAGCTGATTGTGGTATGAAGCATTGTGGGTTTAAGCTAAGATGATTGTGGGCTGGTTTTGGGCAGGATGGTTTTCTTTCTTTCTTTCTTTCTTGACCAGAACTTTCTCGTCTGACCGCCATTTGACGTCATTCTTCGGTTCTTTTGAAACTTGTGGGGCTATTCTCTGATGATCCTGATTTCATAGCATGCTTGATAGATGTAGAGAAAGATACAAGGTAAATGGTAGAGGTGCTTCAATGCATATGCAATTATAGACAATTAGCTATTCACTTGTATTGTTTTTTGTTGCTTATCAAATTGAGTATTTAAGATGTCATTCAAAAGTTTATTCAATAAAAAATACAAACTCTTCAGATTTGATGACCTTTTTAGTTTTTAGACTGGGTTGGCAAGAATCACTGTTTGACATTGGATCTTTTCAATTCGGACTCAGTGGCCCTTTCGGGCTGTTCTTTTATCATGTTGTGTGTTTGACAGGATTTCTTGTATGCATGTGGATTATTTGAAGTTCTTTCATTATTTTTTAGATACCATTCACAGTCTTCGTTTGTTTGTTACTGGGCCATTGAAAATAGCCCAACACTGTTAAGTGTAAGGTGTCTTGCACCATCATCTCTCATGCTATTGTATGATATGAAAAAGGGAGAATTGTTTTCTTTTGGTGGAGCCAATTATTAGTGGCATTGTTAATATTTCAACTTGATCTATATATCCAATTACTGTATGGGGGCATCATCTTGTGGCTAAAAGTTTATGTGTGGGATTCCCTTTGTTGCTCTGGTCATTATTTTTTTGCTTGGTGAATCAGGATTGTGAGAAGTACAAGTTGGAACATCCTAGCCTGTTTCATTATTTAAATCAAAGTAAGACCTACGAACTACAAGGGGTAAGCAACGAGGAAGAGTACATCAAAACTAGAAGGGCAATGACCATAGTTGGCATAAGTCAGGATGAACAGGTTAGAAAACTTGCTTTACTTTCAAATTTTATTTCTCTTTTTAACAGTATTATTTTGATGACTAGGAAGCAATATTTCGCACGTTGGCTGCAATCCTGCATTTGGGTAATGTGGAATTTTCTCCTGGCATAGAGCATGACTCTTCAAAAGTAAAGGATGAGAAATCTAGCTTCCATCTTCAGATGGCTGCTGATCTCTTGATGTAAGGCGTTCTTTTCTGGAAGCAAAATTTTTCATTCCTTTGTGTGCCATTTAATATAATGCCATAGAGGAGTGGCGGTCAATGCTGTCTAGATATAGGTTTCAATGGAAACAACCTATCAGCAATCTCATAGTTAGGGCTATGGCTGCATGCAGCTTAACACCCTTTTCCTGTATAAACCAGAGAAGAGCTCCTTCCTTACACAGGGGTCTTGGGTAATGTTCCAAGTGCCCCTTCTATATTATTCTTGCATTAATATTATTTACAAGATTTTCAGATTGGTTCTACTTATGTTAATAAGAGGTATTGCTTGAATGAGGCTGTTCTTGTACGCATTCTTTTTTTTTCCTTCTTTTTTTAATTTGAGTGGCTGGGTTACTTTATAGGTGCGATGTCAATCTTCTACTTTCATCGCTTTGTACGCGGTCAATTCAGACCCGTGAGGGCACTATTATCAAAGCTTTAGATTGCAATGCTGCTGTTGCTAGCCGGGACGCTTTGGCGAAGACTGTTTATTCACGGTTGTTTGACTGGTATGGTTTCAGCTGTTCTGTGAGACCCTAAAATTCAATGTCGCTGAGTATCTAAATCTAAACCTTTCCCGTCTTTCTTTCTATTTTTAGGCTTGTGGAAAAGATTAATAGGTCTGTTGGTCAAGATCCAGGATCACGTTTGCAGATTGGACTCTTGGATATATATGGCTTTGAGTGCTTTAAAGATAACAGGTAACTTATTTGCTTTAACTGTTCCAACTTGTTTGTTGAATACTAAGCTTTGGTTATTCTGATCTTTTGTTGAGAATGCACATTTTTCTTCTTTGAGTAGTTGTGCTCCAACCACCCATCTTTTACTGACAAGCTTGAGCAACCGGGCTCATTTTTTTTTTTTAAATTTTTTCAAAAGGTGTTATGACCTCCAGGTCTGATTGAATCTCTTTCTTTTTAATGTATTTTATTCAATCAGCATTATTTTGTGTCTGGCTTGCATAAGTCACTTTTTTTTTTGGGGGGGGGGGGGAGCTCACATGAGTTTGATACTTTATACAACTTATATTTTTGCTGTTCCCGTGCCTGGTGTGTGCTTTGATTTAATTGATCCAAAATGTATATTCAGTTCTATGTCAGTGTGGCTTAATAGCTTTGATGCATTTGTGTTCTCTTATGTGAGAGTTTCTATTGACTTACCTGTCTCTGTGAACTGGTGCCTGGTTTGGTTGGGGGTTAAATTATTAAACATGCGTAGATCATTACTTTGCTCGTTTCTGCAGTTTTGAGCAGTTCTGTATTAACTTTGCAAACGAAAAGCTTCAACAGCACTTCAATGAGGTTTGGAGTGATACTAAACTAAATCATATATCTTTTGACGGAGCTGTTTTTTGGACATTAAGATAATTTGACTTGCTGGCGTCTGTTGCAGCATGTATTTAAGATGGAGCAGGAGGAGTATAACAGGGAAGCAATCAATTGGAGTTACATTGAGTTTGTTGACAATCAGGATGTTCTTGATTTAATTGAGAAGGTCTGCTTTCCGTCTCTGTTTTATGTTTTGAACTTGCTGTAATCACATTGAAGAGCTTCTTTATCATTCCTCAATTTTTCAGAGTGTCCTGGATCTTCTTTTAAAAGTAAATAGAATTTAAATGTTCTTCCGCCTCCCCAGTTGATGTTATGAGGTTGGCCTTGAGCATAGAAGGCTGCTAAATTGAGCAGGAACACGCTTAGCATCTTTTAAGCGAGACATTACCCATAGAGAAATGCACCGTTAATACTACCTTACTAGGTATCTAAAGGTATCTGCTGATGTTGTGTGGTACTAGTTGCCTGTCCTGTTATGTCTATCAAGTATCAACAGTCATTCTATTGTCTTTGCTTGTTTCGCAGAAACCAATTGGAATAATTGCTCTTTTGGATGAAGCTTGGTACAGTTTAATTTCCTTGATGTAAAATTTGCAATGTTACTGTCTTCTTTTGCTTGTTTCCTGTCCTTGACCTTATTGTTCTATGCCTACAGCATGTTCCCAAAATCAACCCATGAGACATTTGCGACCAAGCTATTCAATAATTTTTTCGCACATCCAAGACTGGAGAAGGCTAAGTTTTCACGTACAGATTTTACTGTTCGCCATTATGCAGGCAAGGTGTGTCTTATGCAAAAATTGCTTAGAAATTAGTTTTTCTTATAGTTTGAATTCGCTACTACCTTGCATGGTTGTGTTTGGTTGATAAAGTCCGTCTCTTTTCAGGTCACATATCAAACACAGACGTTCCTCGACAAAAATCGTGACTATGTTGTTGTGGAACACTGTAATGTCTTATCCTCCTCCAAGTGCCCCTTAATTGCTGCTCTTTTCTCTTCAATGTCAGAGGAGACTACACGCTCATCATACAAATTTTCTTCTGTATCCTCTAGATTTAAGGTGCGCTACTTCAAGAACATCTCAAATGTTCGTGCCAAATTGTAATTCTTGCAATTTTGTTTGTAACAAGAACGTTCATAATTCAAAGGATACGATAAGGTGAAGATGGCAAATTTAGAATGGCAGATTGTAACGGAACAGTTCATCAATGCTATTTCCATTGTTAACTTTTGATGATGTCAAAAATGCATCTTTGACCCTTTTGAATCTTTCGTAACTTTATTTTCAATATTTTAAGAAAAACTTATCACGGAGCTTTTACTTCATTATCTTGGATAACAACTTTTCAAATTCTTAAATCTTTTATGTTTTGTAAGATGATTACAGTCAACACTGTATTACTTTCTAAAGTTAACTATGTAAGTCACAATGGGATTGAGAGATTAACCCCCCCCCCCAAAAGAAATGTTTTTTTTTTTTTCAATGACCCCACTTTTTTCATCCTCTATAGCAACAACTTCAAGCATTGATGGAGACTCTAAATTCTACGGAACCTCATTATATTCGTTGTATCAAGCCAAACTCTTTGAACCGGCCTCATATCTTTGAGAACCAGAGTATCTTACAGCAGTTGCGCTGCGGGGTTAGTCACCATTAACTAATTTACCACTTTGTAGTTTGTAGCTTGACATGTAGTACCTAGCTTAGTGTGTCAGTATCTGCAGAATTCTTCTGATGAGATGCTGCTGGTTTCTGTTTTGCTGGTTGCATTTTTGGGTTAGGCTATGGCAATGCATTTTCGTTTGTCTATAATAGCATTTTGTGTAATCATGCACTTCCCTTTTGTTCTTTCCCGGTTTGCACCTTTTATTACGCTCTTTATTATTTAGTATTAAGATTATGTACTATGCTTATTCATACAATGTTCTGGCATCTGTTCTCTCTCTCCTGCGCCTCGTTCCCCCTGCATCCTTCTCTCCCGTGTGATATTGCTTGATCCTTCCCTCTTCTTACACTGCCTCCCTTAATAATGCAAAGTCTCAGTCTAAAAGTAATTGAAGAATGCAGTCATGATTGGCATGCTGTCCTGAAGTCCAGATGTTTAGCTTTCTATTGGAATCTTCGCAGTTTTCTCTGCTGGTTGTTATATTTGGTCCTCGTTAATAACATTTATTCATTGTTTAAAATATTCTAATAGTTTGAGAACTGTTGCTGCCTTTGTTTAAAAAAGGGGGGGAAACATGAGCGTGATTTGTGGGAGGAAGGCGTAGGCATCACAAAACATGTGACAACCATTTTAGGAGAAAATGATTAAATTATTCTTACATGCACGGGCAATTGCTTAAAGATTTGTTAATATATTCCTTGGCAATGAATTCTCTTCGGGAAAATAGTACAGTAATTTTATACTTCATCCATCCCACAATGATAGTCATAATTTCTATTTTTGTTTGTCTCAAAACTTGTCACATTTAATTACTTAAATCAGATATTAAATGGTTGGACAACTTTACCCCTGTGAAATTGAAATTTTTTTAAATAGTTAGACAATTAATTAATGCTTTCTTGATGTTAAAAACCTTAGAGATGAGAAGGTTAATTTAGGGTTTTTCAACTATGACAGTTCATAGTGACAGTTCAACTATGACAGTTCATAGTGAAACTTTACCCCTGAATGTGCTAAACTCAACATTAATGGAGCGGAGGTGTAGTGTATGTTTACACCTTGCAAGTACAGCCTTAAACTGGGCCAATTAAGGGCGGCAGTTCAGTCTGAATCCCTCCCACCCAAAGCTGATCCGAGCCAAAATCTTCTGAGTCAAACCTGAAAGGAAAAAACTCGTTTGGAATAGCCACATAAATGGATGATAATGATTTTGAAAAGGAAACCCTAACTACCCCTTGACTGGTGGACTCCTTAGCCCATTCATTTGTGCTGCGGCTCAGCAGACCCTCCCATAATTATCCCCTTGTTGATTCCCGTTGTTTCCTATCCGTCGCCATCGTTTAGCACTTGCCGTCATGTTGTCACTGGCTTGCTCCCTCTCTCTATTTTATGGTAAAAAAACTTAAAATGCTAGATAAAGGGGCACACATTACTTGTGCCTTTAAATTTACTAATTACTATATGAGAAAGCAAGGTGGTAAATGAAATCATGCATTAATGAAAAAAAGTTGCAATCAGATCGTTTGAATTTGATTTTTTACTGCTCTGAAAATTAAATGGATCAGATTCGGATTTGCATGGATCCAATCTGAATCCGATCCATTGGCATTCCTTGCCCTAGTACAAACAAGAAAAGGAGTTGAAATTCGGACAGGGACTTTGTATCTTGATTGATAATTAACAATGCAGGACGAAGTTGCACATCTAAACTCATTTGCTTAATGTGAATCTCTTTGAAGTGTGTCGTCATTTAATTTTCTTTCTGGTTATATGTATTTGATATGTCTTTGGAATGACTGAAGCCCATCAACCTTCTGTAGGGTGTTTTAGAAGCTGTGAGGATAAGTCTTGCTGGTTATCCCACTAGAAGGACGTACGCTGAGTTTGTGGATCGTTTTGGCCTTCTAGTGCCAGAATTTATGGATGGAAGGTTGTTAGCAGAACTTTTGTTTTTTGTTCTCTCTCTGTCTTCCGTCTCTTCCATGTATGGATATACTTGTGCTATATTGTTAGTGGCATGAAATTTTCGTTATCTTGTGGATTATGCTGTCTCTGTCCCTTTTCTTTTTTCTCCGCTAGATTTGTTAAAAAAAGCAGGAGAAAGTATTTGAAGGAGAGATACACTACTATTAGGGTGAACCTTGATACTTTCTAGTGTTAGAAGGTCTTGCCTGGCATAGCTGCACTTGTTTGGTAAAATTCCCTCAGTGATGATTGGTAGTCTTTTATTTAATTTTTGAAATTACTTTTTTTGGGTTTTGTTTTTTTTTGGGTGGGGGTTACCAGTATGAATGAAATCTATGTAGTATTATGATTGGTCCTTTCCGAATTTATCATCATTGAAAAAATAAAATTGAAGTGCAATGGCAAAGTAATCCCAACTAAATTGTGGGTTGACTGGTTGACCTTATATTGAGGTTCCTTCTCCTTTTTATCTTCTTCTGTCTTTGGAGATAGGATCATAGAACTAGAATGTACTATTTGGTATCATTTTACCTCTTTTTTAAAATGACTGGTTGACCCACTGGGCATTTTTCTGAAGCTTTAATCAGTAGAACAAGCTAAAATACATGCATCTCACATGATTTACAAAAACTAAGGCAGAAAGAACTTAGCATTTTCCGGAGGCTTTTATTAGTAGAACTTACTAAAGTATCTGCATAGAGTCGACTTGCACTTTGTTTCATTGAATATTTCAGTTATTTTACATTGCTAAGTAGTGTGCAGTGAAATTTCTGTGGTGGAAGTGCTAACAACTTTTTCTGATATATGATGCAGTTATGACGAAAAGACAATAACACTAAAAATCCTTCAGAAGCTGAACCTTGATAATTTCCAAGTAAGTTCTGCTGGGTTTTGTGTCCAGGGCGTCTGTCCATGTTCATGCTTTTTCAAAATGTTCTATGCTCTTATAATCGTCATGCTAGTGCCTAGTGGGTATTTTTAATCTTGCTTGGAAATAATTTAGTATAATTTTGGAAACTATAGCTAATATGTTGTTGATGCTTTCAATTGCACTATGGGTTATGCCTTTGTTCATTTCACCTTCCTGTACCCATGTCACATACGAAACACTTGGACATGGGTATGCACTTGGACACTCCAAATTAGGCTGAAATCGACAAAGTTCCCCGAACATAATCATTTTTCAGACAGTGTCACTGGAATATTAGCTGCTTTAGTCCAGGTACATAGTTTATGAGCAAGAAAGTGAAGTTTAACTTGCTCTCTCTTTCTTAAGGCTTATTCTTTTGCAATTACTGAATTACATTTCCACAAGCAATAAAGCTGGAATTTTGTTGCACCAAGATGTATGATCGTTTTGATTTTGGCATAGCTGAAGTTCAGAAGATATAACTGAAGATTGTCTTTTTATGATTCTGTTCATAATAGTGCGTCAATATTCACTTCAGTTCTCTTTTTTTGGCTTTTTTAGTCTTTCCCGAAATATAATAACTTAATGCAAACTGTAATTTTTCATTGGAGTTTTTACCTTTTACCATCTTTATTTTGTTTTTTGTTTGATGCTTCTGCTGGTGTTTAAACATTTTCCATTACATACACTGAAGAGTTATTATGGGTGAAGTTGCAGTATGGGGTCCAGATAGTTTAGTTTCTCTCCCCCTTCCCTTTCCTGTTATTGTTCTACACTTCAGTTAGCAAGAGCTGGGCTCCGGCCCTTCCAGGACCGCCGTACTGCGTTTGCCAATACTGCCGCTGATGCTATTACTCTTGCCTCTTAATCTGTGACAGTTAGGGAGGACCAAAGTTTTTCTTCGAGCTGGTCAGATTGGTCTGCTAGATGCCCGAAGGACTGAGGTTCTGAATGCAGCTGCCAGGCTAGTACAGGGTCGTTTGAGAACATATATAGCGCGTAGAGATTTTATTTCAATTAGAGGTGCTGCCATATCTGTTCAGGCATATTGCAGAGGTTATTTTCACATCTTTAACATTGGCTTTGTGGAGCCTTGAAATTACATACCAGGCTTGGCTGTCTCTGTTTTATTTGTGGCAAATAAAATTTTTGTTAAGTAAATGGTTCAGAGTTACTTTAGCAGACCAAAGCGTGAGCTTTGTTCACTGGTTTATGTATGAGCTGATTGATACAAAAGGGTTTATAGTTATCGTTTCACAATGTAGGATTTTAGGTTTTGATGCAGAAGCATATCAATATTTGCTATTTGTGATGATTAAATAATTGGAATTTGGTTCTAATCATTAACATATATACGAATGTCTTCAAGTGCAATTGAAGCTCATTTATGTTTCGTCCAGGGTCCAGTTCTATGCATGTGGCATCGCCGCCTCATGTTAGTTTGCTAATCCTCCACAAAGCCCGCCTCGTTTACCCCATTCACTTGATCACTTCTCTATTACACAACTACAGATACCATTTTCGGCAGCCAATTCCTTTGTACTTCGCTTGATGCTACTTTAACTTCTCTTTCTCTTAAAGAATGTGCTGGCCAATTTTTCTTTTTGTGGCCTCATTGTGGATGTATACTAGCAGACATTATTATCAGCATGTTCTATTGATCATGTACTTAGCCACTGGGTCTATTTGCAGGGTGCCTTGCGAGAAGAATATATACCAGAAAAATAGAAACAGTTGCTGCTGTCTCTGTGCAGAGGTATGTACGTGGTTGGCTTTCAAGGCAAGCATATTTGCAGCTGTACTGCTCAGCTGTTACAATACAATCCTGCGTACGTGGATTCTCAGCTCGACAAAGATTTTTGTTTGGCAAGGAACATAGAGCTGCTACGCTGGTCCAGGTATACTCTTGCCAAAAACATCAGAAACTTGTCTAAGAAACTACAGCTGGATCGTGATCTCAAGTCGGCTCAAATACAATTGAAATTCGATGTTTAACTGTAGTTCGAAAATTCTGCATGCATCGTCTGTTGCTGAGGCTAGATTAAGTACTTAAATTGGGAAAAGATAATCCATTTATTTTGTCATAATTCATTTGAAACAAAAATGGCAAAAATTTATTCAACTGAAAGTTCCAAGTACTCTATCTCCCGGTTGAAGGCCAGTTGCCAAGATTCCATTTTTCCCTGTCCATATTCCTATTTGTTCAATTGCTTAAGATGTCCATTAGGTTATCACTGCAAGAATTGCTTATGATTTATTTTTCTGTAAACTGTACTGTATAATTTCTATTCCCTTGATGGGCATACGATGTGAACGGCTTTTTCTTGGCATGCCATAAAGTCATGTTGATGTTTGCTTGTTCGATTGAATTGATGTTTACCTGTTGGATTGAGCTTGTTTTCTTTTCCTGGGCAAAGATGCTTCAAATAGCTCAACCTCTTGTGGAATTTGCAAGTAGTTATCCTCCTATGGGGATTTTCGTGTAAAGTTTTGTTCTGCTTCTTTCGCGTTTTGTTTTGTTTTGCTTTGCTTTTTTCTTATTTTCCTTCTGTCCCATCTGTATGTGTGTCTCTCTATTAGGCTCAATGGAGAATGTACAAGTTCCGGTCAGCTCTCCGTCAACATCAGAAGTCTATTGTTGCTATACAGAGTCTTTGGAGACGTAGAATGGCAAGGCAACTTTTACGAAAGCTTAAGCAAGTATGTTTGTCAGTGTTTCTATACATGGTGCTAACAATGAGTTATGTCTTTGTGATCTTTGGTCCCCTTCCCCTGCGACCCTAGCACAAACTCAAACAAACAAAGCACGGGAAAATCATTTGGAAAATGATTGAATATATATATTCCATTTCCCATACATAGTGTATAGATCATTTCCCTCAGACTGCAGGCATGGCCGCTATATCTATTATATCCAAAGGTGATGTTTCAGTTTCTGTAGGCCGGTGGTGATAGCCAATAGCCTGTGCTCTTTCAGTTGTTCAGCCCAGCTTTGATGCCATCTATAATGCCATAAGCGATGAGTTAGATGTTATACATGTCTGGGTTGTCAACCTAACTGTTAGGTGATCTATTTTCACTTTACCCCAGAAGAGTGGTACATTCAAAGGCCGTTATTTTGTATCTGGGCCACGGAAAGGAAATTGCTTGTTATTGTAACTTGTCGCCTGGAAGCTATTTTTCTATTATTTGATCTTCTATTGTAGGATTGTTTGGGGTGGGGGGGACAGAGACTATTGGCTTTACAACTTGGCGTTTAGACCATGTGCTTAGCCTGGCCTAATGACTAGCCTTTTTGGACCCTGTTATCCCAGTTGGACTATAAAAGGAAAGCTCTTGTAATAATAGCTCATGTTGCTGCTTACGACTATTTCTTTTGTTGTTAAATCACTTGATGCAGGACCGGGGATCTCAGCCCATGTTTATCATTTCGCAGAGTTCTCAATGTGTTGAATTACCATAACTATTAAGAGTTTAAATGTTTCATTTTATTTTATCCTGTTTAGGAGGCCAATGAAGCTGGTGCATTGCGCATGGCAAAGAATAAACTTGAAAAACAGATTGAGGATCTCACATTGCGGTTGCATTTGGAGAAAAGACTGCGTGTATGAATACAATTCATTATCTCTCTCTCTTCCCCCCCCCCCCCCCCAAAAAAAAAAAAACGAGGAAATTGAGGGGGAAAATGTAAAGAAAAAACCTCTTGAGAGAGATACTTAACTAGAAGAGAATTGCCAATTGAATGTGGGAGGGTAGGCCCCTTCACTTAGTCTACGAACACATTCTAGGATTACTGCCCCCTCCGGATTCATTGTTGTTGTAATAGGATTATATCGTTTCTGTCACTGTGCTGTGCATCCATCTCTAGCAATGCCCTTTTTGAGTGTCTGACAAAGATTTTCACTCAAATGCAGATGGCACATGAAGAGGCTAAAGAGGCTGAAATTACAAAGCTTCAAAGCATGTTAGAGGCTTTGAAACTTGAGTTAGAGAAAGCCAGGTCGGAGACTATCAACCAATGCAACAAGAATGCACTCTTGCAGAGCCACTTAGAGTTGTCAATAAAAGAGAAATCCGAGTTAGAAAAAGAGCTTCTGAATCTGGAAGATTTCAAGATGAAAAATGCGACTTTAAAGGTCAGCCCTTAGTGTTCGGACTCCATAAATCATATTTGACGAAGATAGCCTCTTTTGCTTTTGCTTTTTCTATTCTCCCGCTTACATTTTCTGTTATAATTCAACTTTTGTCTCTCAAATGTCTTTCAAGATGAAAAACATGCGACTTTAAGTGTCAGTTCTCATTGTTCAGTATATTGTATTAGTATTAGGGAAACAACGGCCTCTGGGTTTTTTCTATTTTTTTTATTTTACCCCTTCTATTCTTCTCTCTTAATTCTTATTTGTAGTTAAAATTTTATTTTCAAATTGACTTCTTGGTATGATGTCTTTGTTCCATGATGTAAATTTAGATAATAGAGTGGCTATGGAATCCTTCATTCTTTTTTCGTCTTTTACTGTGAAGAATGAAGCGATGTCAATATTAGAGTTGAACGCTCTGGATGAAGATTGAGAACAGTATTAGTTACTCGTGTCTAGGTCTTTGTGGGCGCCAACTTTAATCCTCCAAGCTCTCCTCCCCAACAACCCCCCCCCCAACAAAGAAGAAGAAGAAAAAAAAGGGAAGAAAAAAGAGGGTCCAGAGTGCATTTATCTTTGTTAAATGTCTGCTTCAGCACCTTGCTATACTTCTTGCCAGCATGACAGCATGAATTTTTTGGTTTTGAGATTTTAGGGTACTAGAAATGCTATTTTGGTTTAATCTCTGGGCTAACTGTTGTGCTGTATAATATCTGCAGAGTACTTTGGAAGACTTGGAAAAGAAAAACGTATCTCTAGAGGCTCAGCTTTGTAAGGCTCAGAAAGAAAGCGATGATGCTATCCAAAAGTTACGCGATGTTGGGCAGAAGTGTGAACAGCTACAGCAGAACTTGCGAAGGTATGTTTCCCTTTACTGTGTTTGTGGAAAGTGCGTTAAAGATATTAATGCAATGCATTCATGTCCTCTGGTTACATGTCAGGCTGAGCAAAGATTTTTAGGATGTTTAAATTAGAGCTGGGAAAGCCTGACCCGACGCGATAATATGCTCCGAACCCGACCTGAAGTTACTGAGAGAAACCCGAACCCAACACGAACCGAACTGATTTCGACGTGAAGTCAACATGATTTGACCGTTTAGCGTGAAAACATATTATTTTCCAATTTTGAGTAAATCTAAACTATTTGCAAGGTTGACAGACCTGTTTATTAAATGGGTCAACCCGAATCAACCTGTTACCCAGCTCTAGTCTAAATGGGATGCTTGGACAGTTTTGGCTGTTGCCTAATTTCTGCTACTCGAAATAGTTTGGCTGTCAGTGTCTCAGAAGGACCAAAATCCTGTTTCATTGATTGTGCTGATGCTACCTTACTTGCTGATGTTGATCTTATTCTAGGCATCTACTCTCCCTTGTTTTAAGCTTTTAATAGGACTCTGATTTCTAATTGCAGTATGGAAGAGAAGATGTCAAATTTAGAGAATGAGAATCTTGTGCTACGACAAAAGGCATTGGGCATGTCCCCCAAAAGCAGTCGTCCGGGTTTCGTGAAACAATTTTCTGATGTACGTATTCCACTCATCTGTTCTTGAATGCTTGTGTCTCTACATTTGATGCTTCTGCATCGTTAACAGAGTCACCATTCTTGAGCATGCTTTATGATACATGCCTGTTGTAAATCATAAAGCCTTGTCACTTCATTTTCTGTCGCCTTCCTGATTTGGTTACAGCATTTTTTCCCATTGGAGTTTGGAAATTTGACTTTTGTGCTGAAGACCGTGGATTTTTTTTTGTATTTAGCCGTTTTTTATTGGACAGAATAACTAGCGGAACATCTTATTCTGGGGTTCAATTGAAGAGAACGAGAGTGTTTGTGTTCAATATGTGACAAGATTGCGAAGCTGTATACTATATCTGTTCTGTGCATTTGTTCTGTTCTTTGTCACTGTACCCTCCTGGCCTTCTTGTTGTGGTTTTTGTCTCTTGTTGTTGCTGATACCCCGCCCCCTAGGTTATGGTTCTTCCACGATTTAACTTTTCCATGGTGCTGTTCCTCTGACACAGATGTATTCCAGCACTTTGAGCCTTCCATACCTGGAAAAGAAGTCGATATATGTTAGTCCTGTGCTCTTGCATTCTTACAATTTGAAAGCTACTGGTTATATGTTTTGTAAATTGAAATGTGTGATTTTTTGCAGGAGACGCCGACACCAACTAAGCATAGTGCGGTTTCTCAGAGTCTATCAGAATCGCTTTGGTCAAAGTTGACTGTTGAAAGGCACCAGGTTGGTATAAGCTGTAATAGAGGTGTGCTTATCTGTGTAAATATGTTAATATATTGTCGTTGCAATAGCTCGCATATGCTTTCTGGCCATTGCTAATGCTTGAACATTTTCTTACAGGAAAACTATGAGTTCCTCTCGAGATGCATCAAGGAGAATATGGGATTCCAAGATGGTAAGCCTGTGGCTGCATGCATAATTTACAGGTGTCTTCTTCATTGGCATGCTTTTGAGTCGGAGAGGACGACTATTTTCGACCACATCATTGAGGGCATCAACTCTGCTTCGAAGGTAAAACATTTTTGGTGCTAGGCAAATGTTGCATTGTTGTTTTCATTGATTTATTTTTACTTATTTGCATGCTTTTTAATTACCCCCCCCCCCCCTGGGGCACTTGTAGTTAAGGATTCAAAATGCAGTTTCGGTCGCGATTTCGGTTTCGGTCGCGGAACGGCAAAATCGCTCTAATACGGCAATTGCGTTCCATATCGCGGCTATCGCGGCACGAAAACGCGGTTCGCCCAACTCCAAAACCTTTCCAATGCGGCCATTTCGGCGCGGTTCGGCCACATTTTGAATCCCAGCTTGTAGTGTTCTTCAGGGGAGAGCTATTTTTACTAAAATTCCAATTGGGCTAGTGCGATTTTTTTAAAATAAAAAATGAAATGAAAGTTGATGTTCGTTTCGGACATGATGAGCACTTCTAACTTTGCCCCTAGTGGTTTCAGGCGGAGGATGAGGATAGCATGTTGCCATATTGGCTCTCCAATGCCTCAGCCTTGTTATGCATTCTGCAAAGGAGTCTGCGGTCAAATGGATTCTTGAGTGCAGCTTCCAACCGTTCTGCTGGGTCTGCTGGACTAAGTGCAAGGATTATGCAAGTAAGTGCATAATTATTAAGTGCAATAGCTTATGCTTCTTTTTAAGCTTGAAGTAGAATATTCTTGCCTTTTATGGTATTCACAAAGTGAAACAGGCATGGAGGTGAATTGTTGAAGCTTCGTTGGGAAAATCCATTTTAAGGAGTACGTGGGGTGCTAGTTAGCTCTGTTGGTAAAATCTTCAAAAGTCATGCCCAAAGTCTCTGAAAGTTGTTGAGGACTTGAGTTCGGAGTTGGCAAGAAATTTATGTGGCTGTAATTTTGTGTAATAATTATTCTTTCAAAGCAATAGCAGAACAGCCAGATATTGTTTGATGCAATTTAGGCTGTATCAAGTGGGCAATAGGTTGAGTATGTTTGTGCTCAAGAAATTTTTTCATTCAATTGACAGACAACCAACTTTCATGCTGTATTTCTTGTAGTCATGCTTTTGTCTCTTATGGAAGTTTTGGGATCACAAAACCTTGCATGATGTTACAACACTGTCAAGCTTTAGAGATATGATGATTTTCTGTGAAATATATGGAGGGGAATACAGCCTTGAAAAGGGACTCTACTCTACTTCTTGCTATACTGCATGATGAACTTATAAGTAGCCATAATGACGATGGCCTGGAGTGAGAAAGCCTAAGTTTAACATATATCAGTCCGGTTGGAATCTACCGGAGGGATCAAGGAGTTTCCCATTCTCCCCTCCCCTCCCCCATGCCTTCCCCTATTAGACTGCCTAGGTCAAGATACGACTCTTGGTGGGAAATCCTAAACAAACATGTTGAACTGATTATACTGGTTTTCTCTGCATTAAATTGATGCTAGTTTCTACTTTTGCTATGTGGTAGGGTATAAAGACTCCTCTGAAACATATTGGCTTTGAGGATGGTATTTCGCCTGTTGAAGCAAGGTATCCTGCTATCCTGTTTAAGCAACAACTTACCGCTTCTGTGGAGAAAATATTCGGGTTGATTCGCGACAACGTGAAGAAGGAAATTTCGCCACTGTTGGGTCTGTGCATTCAAGTATGTCTCTCTGATCTCTGAAAGGGCCTTAAAAACATAAGGTGTCTTAGTTCGGATACTTCTTATACTGCCCAACAATATAGAAAGTATCCAGATTCTTTGAACCAGTAGGTTTTGATGGTTTCACCCAATTTTTTAGGCTCCAAAAGCTACACGAGGTGGTAAATCTTCCAAATCACCTGGGGGTGTACCTCATCAACTGCCAATTAGTCAGTGGGATGGCATCATCAAATTCTTGGATTCTCTGATGGCTCGTTTACGTGAAAACCATGTATGCAGTATTTCCTAACTCTGTTTTGCTGTTATTGTTCCCTTTTATTGTTTTTTTTAAAGTACCGAGTGCATGGACCATGCGTTAAACTTTATAATTTTAATCTGCAATATTTGGCCAACACTGATTATATTACCTAGCTTCAGTTCATTCATATGAAAAAGACTGGCTTGCCATCTGCGGAAAACCGTGTTTTGCTAAAATTAGGTGATTTAATAGAGAACTTGCTTAATATTACACTTTATATTATGGGATATACCGTTACCGGGTCAGACACTTAAATGACAATTTTCTAATACATAGATGATGTGAGAAATTATACAAGGGATGGCTTTAAAATATGGTAGAAAACGCTCCACCAACCTGCCTAGAAGTCCAGAAATTTGTTCTTTTTGGTCCGGGCCCCCCTTGGGGGGGAGGGTGGTTAACAATGTGTGGCCATCATCCATATGTGCATCTGATTTGCGCCTGATATGAGAAATTACTTATTGACTGCTTTTGATGTTAGACTTGGACCTGGGAAGCAACCACATGTGGTCAAGCTTTTGCTAGGTTCAAGCTAGTCAACACACATCCCTTCTCTTTCCCTCGTCTTCCTTCTAGCTTACACCTCACGTCTTCTTTTAACCTTTTGGCTCAGTCCTAAGTTGTCAAGTATTCAGTAATCAGTATTAAGCTTGGATATCTTAAAGTGGAAGATTGCATGGTTTTCTCTGAATTGTTTCTTTCCTTTTGTTCTGATACTGGGCGATAATTCGTTTAGTTGGCTCATTTCTCGTATGATCTTCACCTAAGGAACATGTGGCTCTCAAAATTTAACTAGTTGCAGAAAAGGATATGGCATAATGTGGTCTTAAGTACTACCTGCGCCTGCTAATCCATTGTTAGCCAATTTCAATCTTTTAGACCAAGGGCTTTCTGAAAGGACGTGAGGAAGGTAGCAACATTCTTGGTTGAGGGTTGATATTATCATATAAATAAGCCAGACTACAAGAAAGGAACTGATAGGTGAGGAATCCAAACATTCAGTCCTCCTATTCATGCCTACCTGAACTCCTTTCGCAGCAGTCTACAACTCTACAGAGTAGACAACAATGTAGACAGCTGCCAGTACATGCTCCAAAGGGAGTACTGTGGTGCCCATTTAATAATGAATTATATTCAGAGCTGAAGAGCTGCTACCATTGACTCCTGCCGCAGGTTGAAATGGAAAGAATGGCTCTTTATGCATCTACCTTTGAATTTTCTCTGCATTGGTCATCTTATTGCAAATTCTGTTGCATGTGTGCTAAGTCATAGTGATGTCTGGGGACAGTACTCATTATTAACATTGATGATGAATGCAAAAGGCTAAATAATAAGATTCAACATGTTGGGTTGATGAGAGTCCTATTCATGGTCGAGTGCTATTTAACCCTGACCCTAACTTATACTATATGCGCAACTTGCAGGATGTATTTTGCAGTTGAAAACTTTTTTTATGTTTTCTTTGCTATTTGTTGAAGGATGACTCGTCTATTGTGTATGTCTGTATGAACCTTTCTTACATGGGGTTTGTGCTGACCTGAAATCTTGATTTAGGTACCCTCTTTTTTCATCCGCAAGCTTATTACGCAAGTTTTCAATTTCATCAACATTTCTCTTTTCAATAGGTAAGTATGTTCATAGTTTTCTGAAATGCCATGGTAGAATACTCGTGGCTTCTTTGCTAACGAAAACAAGTTCTCCACAGCCTTCTACTGCGACGTGAATGCTGCACTTTTTCAAATGGTGAATATGTGAAATCTGGTTTGGCGGAGCTGGAGAAATGGATAGCAAATGCAACAGAGGAGGTACATACCCTATTTTGTTGTTTGGAAACCTGATGTTAAGAAATGGACATCATTCCTGTTTGAAATGTAGTTTGCAGGAAGTGCCTGGTATGAGCTGGGCTATATTAGACAAGCTGTTGGTTTTCTGGTACGTCTTAGCTAGATCTTTGTTTCTTTGAGCATATGGATTGTTTCAAAATTTTTGTACTTTTCAATAACTAGAAGCGCACAAACTATTTTTAGGTAATACATCAGAAAAGAAAGAAGTCCTTGGAAGAGATCAAGCAGGACTTATGCCCGGTACTGACTTTTTTCTCACATAAGTGAACTGCAGTTTCTTTTTCTTGCTTTATACAAGAGTTCTCTCCACTGTTACTCTTGTTATCTTGCTTTGATCTAAGCATTCCCTTTAATCTTTGACAGGCATTGACAGTTCGTCAGATTTACAGAATAAGCACTATGTACTGGGATGATAAATATGGCACCCAAAGTGTCTCCAATGAGGTTAGTTGAATCATTAAGAACTTCAATGTCTTCAGGTGTACTCAGTACATTCGTCCTACAAGTGTCATTGGCATAGATGCTTGGCAATTTCTAGCCAGTGTTCTCATCTACCAAGTATCTGTTATTTAGTCACTGATCCTGTTTCCTATAAAATTACCAGTTCGTTGGTGTTTAGCATCTGTACAAGAGCTAGTGATTATTTTCAAACAGCCAAAAGTTTGAAACATCATAATTCACAAATTTAGAGGCCTAAAGCTACAAATCAATGCTAGACCTGACTCGTAAAATCCTTTTTATTGTCAGGTGGTGGCTCAAATGAGGGAGATGTTGAATAAAGACAATCAGAATCTTGCGACAAACTCATTCTTGCTGGATGATGATCTAAGGCAAGTTCTGTTGTTAAAGTTGACCACAAGCTTCTTCGAGATAACCTCCTTACAGTAGAGGAAAAATCAGATGTTGGTCCAAACTATTTACCCAGTTGTCCGCCCTTTCGCTGAGAGTTCTCTTTTTGAAGTTGCTTCAAACAGTTTACCCTTTAAATATAACTTTTCCAATCCCGAAAATGCTGGCCTCAATGCAGTGGTGAAATGATAGCACAGCAATTCCATTCCCCATTTCAGCTTCAATAAGAGAGTGTCATGCACAATTCAGAGCAGCGTTAAATAGTCTTGATGGTTTCCCTGAATTATACGGCAGTTGCATAGTTTAGTAATTGATTTCAAGCATCGTTTAGCATTAAGTATCGCTCTTCGCGACTGCCCATTAGTTTCTCTTATTTTGATTTCACTCTAGGAAAATCATATTCCTATGCTGCCTTGTTGAATTCCAATGATCGTGTACTTAAAAAGTGAATAAAGCCACTTAACCAAATTTAATCACTTTGTTTTTTCGCTAACTTTGCTTCTGTTCTTATGCAAAATAACCTTATACAATTATGCTTCTTGGACAATGAACTGATAGATAATGCCTTTGCAGCATACCATTCTGCACGGATGATATATCGAAAGCAATCCCAGCTATTGATCCAATGCACATCAAGCTCCCTGCTTGCTTATCAGATAGTCCTGTTGCCAAGTTTCTCCAAGATGCAACGTAGCAACTCATTCGATGTCCCTAGTTACTGCTACTTTAATAGGTGAGAGCTAACTCCTAATGCAGAATATATTGCGCCTTTTGAAGAAGTCTTGTATATATCAAGATTCGACTTGCTCATCGAAAGACGGATTGTGGTTGTTAATCAATCACGGAAGAACTTTTCTGGAGGCTGATGATAAATTATCAGTGAAACACACAGACTTTCGCTTCCACATACCCGGGGGGGGTGTTACAGCAGAGGTTTCTACGGGCCAGAAGAAATAAACATGCGATGGGATGGTACAGGCAGATCGATACGTTGAATGAAGTTCCACATTTTGCAAAGCTTTTGAGGTTGCCCTCAGTTTTTTGTTCGTGGACAGCCTTTTTCAGGTGATCATGGAAGATCCAAATGCTGATACACGCTGTTGTTAGTTGTCAATTCATTTTGTACATATTATGTAGAAATTTACCAATCTTTTGTATATGGTATTATCCTCAAGTTGGTTGGATTTGGATGGCTTTCAGTGGTTTCTATACCTTCTGAAACTTAAAAGTCCATACACTTTTGATGCTTTCAACTCAGTTTTGGACTGCTTTTCCGATTGATTGTTGGTTTATACCTACGGCCAGAAGATGTTGATGGCTTCGGTTTCAGGTTTTCAGAGTTGTGTAAATTGAGTGTACAACTTTTCCTTAAGCTTGAGCTATTATCTTTTATCATACACATATCCACTTCCCAACTGATCAAAGCGGTTAATGGGGACGGTCAGGTCCCATGGAGAATCTCTAATATCATCAGAGATGTTTAAGGTTGGTTAATTCAGATTACTCATATCAAGTGCAAATACATTTTTCGAGAGGCAAATATGGCCGCAGACTGGCTAGCCAATTTCGGGCATTTCATTCCCGGCGTCTTCTCAGCTGATTTTTGTTTCTCACCCCACCTTTGTTGTATTATTGTGGATGATGCTGCTGGGCGTACTCTTGTGAGGAGAGGCGCTGAACTGTTGTACTTTTCCTTTACCTCTGTTAAAAAAAATATATATCCACTTCCCAACTCATCCCCAAAGTGTGTATTATTTGTATCCAAGAATCCCAAAAAAACAAAAAGATTATGATTCTGTTTGAGCTAATCCTGAATTCATACATATTGAGTGGAGAGTGGACACATGTATGTGCGGGTCCTATGGGCTTGCATTATATATACAGCAATTTATAGTTGTGAATAATGAGAAGCTAAAAAATGGTGACTTGTAAAGAGCCGTGGATTGCGTGTGAATGGTGAACATTGCTCTGTGATACATATTAGAGCATTTTCAGTCAGAGTTTCAGTTTTTAGAGTTATAGCCTGTCACATCAGCAAAAGTTTCATAATTTTGGAACTTGCATTCCATCACTTCTCTAACCTATGAAACTTCAATTTTAATCATCCAATAAAATATTTGTTATAGACTCACTTTATAATACATAATCTATTTTTTAAATCATTTAAAAATTATATACTTACTCCAAAAAAAAAAGAAAAAACAAAAAAAAAATTTTAAAAAGCTAAAAGTTACACGCGGGGAGACACGCACAGGCATGCTCCCCTGCGTCACTTTTTTCCTTTTTCATTCATTGTACAACACTTGTCAACGTGGGGCCTGCGTTTTATTTGACAATTTGTATTTGTTAATCTATAGATGTATGTTTAAATGTAGAATATTTAGTCATATTTAATCATTAATCAATTTTGTGATCAATTATTAACCAATGATTGAGATTAATTAATGGTCGTAATC
The DNA here is from genome assembly GCA_029747015.1 of Carnegiea gigantea. Taxonomy (NCBI): domain Eukaryota; kingdom Viridiplantae; phylum Streptophyta; class Magnoliopsida; order Caryophyllales; family Cactaceae; genus Carnegiea; species Carnegiea gigantea. The sequence goes on along the minus strand of JAKOGI010000133.1, from coordinate 285,344 downwards.
ATCACCATTGAATTAATCTCAGTTACTCATTAATAACATTAGCTGTCTATGACTTTAATATTATGAGCTAATTAAAATTTACACGATAAGTAAATAAAAATATTAAATATAGATATCAAACAGACAATGTTTGACAAGCGAGAAGGAGGAAAAACTTATTGTCCAAGTCGCCGCAATCGGAAATAGTTCATCCGTTCACTTGTAAGCTGTAAATCAACGATTGAGTTGATTGTTTTATGAAATTTTGATTATGATTTAATAAGGGCCAATTGCAGGTCAACGGTTGAATTGAATGATGTATAAAATTTTGATTATGGTTTAATTAGATCAGTTTTGTGATTAGAGTGCATCTACGTCTAACACTCTCGAAGAACTAGCAAGCCTCTCAATGGGGCAGTTCGGTGAGAGTTATTTGATTCAAATTCAATAGTAGGTAAAAGAAATTGGTTGAAAACTCTCTTAGGAAAATAACTTAACCCACTTTCTTGAGAGGTGAGGGACTGAGGGATACTATAGATGATCCTTCACTCCTAGTCTAGTGTTTGCTTTAATGCATTTATCATTTTGCATAGTGATAAGGGTGATGATATATGCCTTGTATTATCTTAAATTAACATATTTCATGATTCAAAATCATCAAATTTTTATTGATTACACTTAATTATTATGAATTACTGACCTTGAATATTCATCGTCTATGCCAACAGAAATATTAAATGATATCCTAATCGGATCAACCATATCTATGATGGTGTATAAGATTCGTATTTTAAAAATGCGATAAATTATGGATAAAAAAATAATTTTTTCCTTTTATTGATCAACAGTAGTTTTGAATATGTTAAAACATATGCCCAACGACCAAAATAAGTTCCCCATTCCCTGGGATGCCGCGCACAATCAGAATGGTTGAGATACTTTCTAGTTTGCTCGGGTGCAATGTTTCTTTCTTTCTTTTTCTTTTTTTTTTTTTTTTGGTTGTTCCTTTTCCTTTTTGTTTTGTCGTGTATATTCTGCTAAGCTAAGGTATTGGCTTTGTGCTCTAATTACTCAATCTAGATTCTTGTGTGGAGAATGTTTAGAAGCATTTCATCTGAAAGAGAGTGATGAATCCAAAACTTACGCGAGGTTGACCTGAAGAATGAACAGCTACAGCAAGACTTGCTAAGGTATGTTTCCCGTCACTGTGTTTTTGAAACCTAGTAAAGTACCAGATGTCAAAGATATTAATGGAATGCATTCATTTCCTCCGGTTAAATGTCAAGCTAAGTGTAAGTTCTTAGGGAGTCTAAACAGCGTGCGTGGACAGTTTTGGCTGACAAACTGGGGAGGTCCAGACGTAGGTAGCCTTACCCCTTAAAGCACTCATGTTTGGATAGTTTTGGCTGTTGCCTAATTTGTGCCTACTTACAATAGTTTGCCTGTCAATGTTTCCAAAGCACTAGGATCTTGTTTTCTTGATTGTGGTGGTGCTGCCTTACTTGCTGATGTTGATCTTGTTCTGGCCCTCTGCTCTCACTTCTTTCTTCCTTCCCAGTGCTGTTTAGGTTCACCTACGACACTGATTTCTAATTGCAGACTGGAAGAGAAGATGCTAACTTTCGAGTGTGGGGACATGTCCCCCACAAGCAGTCGTCCTGATGTAAGTATCACACATTCACACTCATCTGCCCTTGAGTGCTTTTGTCTCTTCATTTAATGCCTTCTACATCCTTAACAGAGTCACCATCTTTAAGCATGCTCTATGATACATGTGGTTTGTAACTCATAAGGCCTTTTCACTTCATTTTTTGCTGCCTTTATTCAGTTACAGCATTTTTTCCCACTGGAGCTTGGAAGTTTGACTTTTGGGGCAGAAGACTGCAGAAATTCTCGTATTTAGCCTGTTATTTTGTTATGGGACAGAAGAACTAGTAGAATATCTTATTGTTGGGTTTAATTGACGACTGAACAACAGTGTTTGCATTCAATGTCTGAGAAGATTGCGAAGTTTTTGAACTATATCCATTCTGTGCATTCGTTTTGTTCGTTTTGTGAGTATACCCTCCTGCGGTCGTGCCCTCCTTGACAGAAGTTAACTTTGTTGTCAATGAGAGGCTGCAAGTCTCTGGACAACACGAATTGTCAATTTACGTATTTTCTCTCTGTTTTTCTCACTCCCTTTTCCCGTCATTTGTGATTGGATGCACTGTATTGAACAGAATACAGCAATTGCTCCCTGGGCAGACTGCATAGTAGTGCTTCGTTTTTCCTCCACTAGGGTGTTCCCATGATGGCCACTAGGTGGGACATCTATCCTAGAAAGGAAAGAAGCAGTGCAATGTCGAGTTGCTGTTTTTTATGATGTGCTGCCTTGCAGTTTAAAACATTTTTAAAAAACTCCATGCCTATTATTACAGCCTTCTGCTTTAAGACTGTGTATTGTAGTGCTAATTGTTTCTGTGTCAATCAACTGTTTTAAGACTCTCTTTGCATTAAATGGATGAAAGTTTCCTCTGATTGTGACACTACTTTTGCTATGTGATAGGGTATCGTCTTTAATCAACAACTTGCTCCTTCAGTTAAGAAAATACTAGGTTGATTCGCAATGATGTGATTAGAGAGATTTCTCCGCTGTTGGGTCTATGCATTCAAGTACATCTCTCTGTTTTCCAAATATACATGAGTAGTCTTACTTCAGATACTTCCTTGTATTGACGAACAGGATAGGAAAGTATCCGGATGCTTTGAAGCAGTTTGTTTTAATGATTTCACCTGAGTTTTGTAGGCTCCACATACAACGTAGTAGATCCTCTGAATCATCTGGGGGTGTGCCTTGCAGTTCCTAATTAGTCACTGGGATGGCATCATCAAATTTTTGTGTTCTCTGATGACTCGTTTATGTGAAAACTATGTATGCAGTATTTCCTATCTCTACCTATGTATGCAGTACTGAGTGAATGGACGATGCTTTACACTTCATAATTTCATTCTCCAATATTTTGCCTGATACCGGTAGCGCATAGCTTTAGTTGCTTCATATGAAAAAGACTGGCTTCCTGTCTGTGAAAACTGTGTTCACTAAAACTCAGTGATTCAATAGAGAACTTGCATAATATTACATTTTGCATTACAGGACATACCAGTAGATGTGTCAGATAAATAAGAAGTGTCTAATGCATGGATCATGGATGACATAAGACAGTACACAAGGCATGTAGAAAGCAAATCACCATGTCTAATGCCACTACATGCTCAAAAGCAAGTTCTGTGGCGCCCATTTAATAATGATAGTTAAGGATGCAACATCTCGTGCTGCAATCAATCTATCAGCTCCATCCTTCACTAACGCCTCATTCTCATCACTTTGTTTAGAGGTGCTGATTTACATTCAAAGGTGAAGAACTACCATCGTTGACCCCTGCTGTGGTTTAAAATGGAAAGAATAGCTCTTTATGGATCTGCCTTCGAGCTTTTTCTGCATTGGTCTTCTTGTTGTCAATTCCATTACATGTGTACTGAGTAACAATGATGTTTGTAGAAAGCAATCACTTTGACGCTGACAGGAAAGGGGGGAAACCTAGGTAATAGGATTCAACATGTTGGGTTAATTCTAGCCCGCAAATCCTACTCATAGTTGAATGTTATTCAGGCCCGGTGCCATACTGTCATCCTGACCCTAACTTATATAACATGCCCATGGAAGCCACCTACAATGGTAGGTCCACTTTTTAAGATGATATTTTGCAGTTGTAAACTTTTTTATGCTTCCTTTGCTTGAAGGATGACTTGTCTATTGTGTATGAGCCTTTCCTACTGGGGTTTGTGCTGACCCACGATCTTGATCTAGGTACCCTCCTTCATCCGCAAGCTTACTGCCCAGGTTTTCTCTTTCATCGACATTCAACTTTTCAATAGGTAAGTATTTTCATAGTTTTCTCAGATGCATGGTAGAGTACTTGTGGCTTCTTTGCTGAGGAAAACAAGTTCTCTGCAGTGGTCTACTACGACGTGCGTGCTCGTCTTTTTCAAATGGCGAATATGTGAAGTCTGGCTTGGCAGAACTGGAGAAATGGATAACAAATGCGACAGAGGAGGCACACAACCTATTTTGTTGTTTGACGACCTAAGTTTAGAAATAAAACCTCATTCCTATTTGAAATGTAGTTCACAGGTAGTGTCTGGTATGAGCTGAGCTATACTAGACAAGCTACTGGTTTCCTGGTACGTCCTGGCTGGATTATTGTTTCTTTGAGCACATGGACTGTATCAAAATTTTTATACTTTTCGACAACTGAGATGCACAAACTACTTTTAGGTAATACGGCAGAAAAGAATGAAGTCCTTGCAAGAGATCATGCAGGATTTATGCCGGTACAAATTTTTCCTGCATAAGTGAACTGCAGCTTCTTTTTCTTGCTTTAAAGAAGAGAGTCTCTCCACCTAAACATGCCTTCTAATCTTTGACAGGCATGGATAGTCCATCAGCTTTACAGAATAGGCACTATGCACTGGGGTGATGAATCTGGCACGTCAACTATCGCCAATGAGGTTAGTTGAATCATTAATAACTTCAGGCTCTTGAGGCGTACTTGGTGCGTTTGTCCAACAAAAGCATTGGCATTTATGTTTTGACGATTTATAGCCATAGTGGTGTTCCGTTTGCCAAATGTCTGTTATTTAGTTACTGATCCTTACACACACACATGCATGTACATATATAGATATACATGTTAATTAGTATTTTCCAGGTTTACAAAATCTAATGAATATTTTCAAGTAGTCAAAAGTTTTAAACATCATAATTTACAAACATCGAGGCCTACAACTACAAGTACGTGCGAGAACTGACCCTTAAAATGTGTTTAATTGTCAGGTGCTTGCTGTGGTGAGAGTGATGACGATGGATGAAATCAATCAGTATCCAGCAATAAACTCACCTGGATGCAAGAACTGACCCTTAAAACGCCTTTGCAGCATACCATTCTGCATGGATTATATATCAAAAGCAATGCCAGCCATTGATCCGGTGGATATCAAGCCGCCTACTTGCTTATCAGGCTCTACTGCTGCCAAGTTTCTCCAAGATGCAACATAGCAACTTCATTCAATGCTCCCAGTTGGTGCTACTTTGCTATGTGAGATCGAATTTCTAATGCAGAATACGTTCCCTCTTTTGAAGAAATCTTGTGTATATCAATGTTCGACATGCTCAACGAGAGAAGATCGAATTGTGATGAATCACGGATGAACTCATCCGGAGTCTAACCATAAATCATCTGTGAAACACTGACTTTTGCTTCCACATACCAGGAACTACAGAGAGATTTACCAGTCCTGTGTGTATGGTATTATCCTTCAGCTGGTTGGATTTGGATGGCTTTCAGTGGTATGTAGTGAATTTATTTCCTGATAGTTTTTTTATTTATTAAAAAAAAAAAAATCTTACACTTGGCCGCTAGATTGTTTATCTTCACCTCTGGGCCTTCATTTTTAATAAAATCGAATTATTTTTAATCCATCAAAGAATAAAGTTCTTTTATAAGATATTTTTCTTCATTTATAATACTCAAAGAATCCACAAAACAGGTGACAAATCACTTAAAATAATCATTTATATGTCACATCGAAATAATTAATGGCTCAAGATAAGGTTATCTTTCAACTAATATGGGCAATGAGCTGTTAAAGTTGAGGTGAGGCAATTGAATCATGGACAGATAAGCAAACACTACCAACCTAGGACAAAACTGTCATTTGCTTGGATAAGGCTATGCCTGCCTATCTATCAGCAGCACAACGTGGATAATGGTACAGCCGTTTATTCAACAGCATTGCCCTTTTCCTCCGCACATTGCGCATACATCTGCAACATTATTTCCTCAAAGTTCAAGGTATCATCGTCTATCATCCACTTATCCACTTTCCAAACTACCCCCAAATGGGGGGAAAAAAAAGGAAAATAATAAATACTTCCCCTGTTCTGTTGTATTTATATTTACATAGATATAAAATTACTTACATTTAGATCTTTTCAGATCCCGCAAAAGCAAAACCCACACTAAAGAGTTGTGGTGTTATTCTAACAAATATCCTCTCAACCCCTCCCCCCCAAAAAAAAAACCAAAACCCTTTTCGAAACCAGAGTCATGGTATCTGTCTGTACATTATTAACCAATACAAAATACGTATAATTATACACCATGTTTCTCTAGGTTAAAATACATAATAATCAATAATTTTTTCAAATTTTGTACATTCAAAGAAAAGTTTGAAGGGTAAGTTTTATAAGTTTATCGTGGACTTCATCTGATAGGAAGTGGGAAACAAGCTGTAAAGACCAACATGCAAGGGGCATCCAAAGCAAGCAGAATGGATAAACTAGTATTACTATACCATTAGTTGAACGCAAAGAACAAGAGTCTTACATATTATGTTCAAGATACTTCATCATGCTTATTCCTCTTCCCCATTAAGGGGTGGGAAGACAAGTTAGGAGAGTTCATAGTACTAGCAGTGGCAGCACAATGCTGCAAGTCGGCAACGGAGAACGACCGCCATGCTGGGAGGGGCGGAGGCGACTGGGGAGGGGAGAGCGAGGAGTTTCTCGAAACCGTTTCAGGGCTCGAACCATTTTCCTCGACCGAACCATCGTCGTTGCTCATTGCCATAACCAAGGCCACTGAGCTTCGGCTAGATTTCATACTTCGCTTTGGAAAACCAGGGCTTCTAGGAAGAGGGGCTCGGCCCTTATCATAGAGCAGACTATATGAAAGCAGATTCTTTCGCTTCCGGGTATAAGCATTCTCTGGCTTTGTGATGTCCTTGATGGATGAGCAAGCGGCATCTGCCAGACTTGCAAAGGACTTTGATTTACCATTATAAAACTTTGAGATCCCTCTCCTACAACGACAGAAAATAATTTCGGTTAGTTCACAGAATATTCACTTGTTCAAAACACATATACCCATTCAATGATGACCTGTTTTGAGACCTAAAAAAACCCAACTTCGAACAAATGAGCACTAAAAGCTCCTTTTTCTCTATTTTATTATAGTTTTTGGATGGATGGTTCTTGTGAAGGCAGATTCCTGGAGTATTCTAATGGGATACTCTAAGACTTTCAAAGGCAAGAAATGGTTGCAATGCAATCAATAGATTGCGATCAATTGGCATCTTGACCAAATCTCTATCCAGCATCATAAAATCAGAAAAGAAATCACTTCAGAGAGTCCTAAAAAGCCCCCCCCCCCGGTGTGAAGGGAGACACAAAAGACGATACTAGCACGATTTGAACTCATGAATCCAGAATTAACCCTCAAATACTTTATCAAGCAAACTTAGTCGGACATTTGAACTTATGCACTAAATCCCAGACCGAATTCTGATGAGTGCTGGCCATAATCACAGACAGGTTAAACAAACAAAAGCAATTGACTCATTTCCAACCCCTCAACTTTGCTGATTGATGTTCTCAACAAAGTTGTGTATCCCCTTCAGATTCTAGACATTTACAATCCCCTCAATCAACTCAAACCACAAGAAACATTACAACTTAAGCCACTAAAATGGTAATATCCCAGAAAATCTAACCATATTCTCCAGATCACAAAGCAATTAGACACCCAGAGCTCAAAAGTTGTAAATTTCCACATATACATAAACAAATTTCATGATGGTCCAAAGAAATAACAAGCTTATCTCAAAGTTGCCAAACACCCCACTTCAGTCTTCTACACCAAAAACACTAATCCAATGATGACTACAACAGGATCATGGATTCATCTTAGAGTTATAGAACACTTCAAATCAATTTTCAAACAAAGATCATCCGAAGTTTCCTACTAAATAAAGATGAGAAATCTAGAAAGGCTTTAAGGAGAAGTCACAAATTTAACCCAAAAAACCGCCAAATAACCAGTTTTAATTCTCCAACTAAACACTAAATCTGACAAGACTGCAGAACAGTCATGATTTTATCTCTTGAAGCAACAAAACAATCCACTTCAATTTCTAATAGAGCATAACAAATCAAACAAGAGAACAAAAAATTAAATTAACCTGAAGTTCCACAAAACCCCATTCCAATTTCTGAATCAACACCACAAATCTGACAAAAGCAAACAAGAATCACAACAAAATCACCCAAATCTGAGCAAAACAACAGCTCTGAGATAGAGAAATAGCCAAAAACCTGATGGGCAAAGCTTGCTCTAAAGCATCAACAGCAGAATCAAAAGCGGAACTTTTCAATTTACTCTGAACATCTTCATCGTTTTCATCCCCACATCCTCCTTCATCATCGCTGTTTTTTCCAATCGAAGAGGACGCAGAACTGCACTGATCCACCGACCCATTTTCTCGCTCCTCTTTCACAAGAACCCCAACCACCCCCCGATCTTCAGGATCCAAAATTGGAAGATTACATGGCGCCATTTTACTCCTACGCAAAAACCCACTTCCAGAAACTTGCTCGATTCGATTATTATCCAAAGCAATTGACATTTTTTGATTTTTCCCTCTATTTTTAGACCTAGAATTTGATTTTCTTCTTATCAAATTGAGGGTTGAAAGGTTGAATATTCAGTGTGTGTGTGAGAGAGAGAGAGAGAGAGAGAGAGAGGAAGAAGTGAAACAAAAGGGGGAGAAGATGATTATAGGGGGTTGGAATGGGATGAAATTTTCTTGAAAATTGGATGATGTAAAAAAAGAAAAAGAAAATGAAAATGAACAAAAAAAGAAAATAAAAAGAAATAAATTTGGGTGGGGGGAGTTCTCAACTCATCCTGTCGTCCATGCCATAAGACATTAAGACTTATCCACTTGTCCCCTATCATGTTAGAGATAGAGAGAGAAAACAATATCTTCTTTTATTTCTTTTATTTTTATTTATTTTGGATATTTTGAGGACAAGGACGACTATATGGTACTCTACGGTGTACCATGGTGATTTATGTCCACAATCTAACGCTTGATTATTTGTTTAAACCGTAAGGATGTTAATTATTCGATTAATGATTTTCTTATCTCTTTTTTGACTAAGGATAATTATAGCAGCTGTTACTAAAAATTTGAATTCGAGTTTCACACTCATTCATACTAAATAAAAAAATAATGTTGTGATGTTACAATTAAATTTACACGTATATAAATCTATTTAGACGGTAAAAGTCACTTAAATAAACTCATCAATCATTTTCAAGTTTGTTAAAATTTTATATCAAATGCTGTAATCAAGACAAATTTGCATAAAGCTAGAGGTAATATTTCAATCTCAATGTTTTTTAAAAAATTCAAATGAGAGGAATAGAACTTTAATCTAAATATTTGATTCAAGTTTGACAGACTTTTCCAATAAAGATAATTTTTGACGCTGAATTGTTGATATCCATTTTCTTCAAAAATATAATATTTAGTATAGTCATCCATTGATGGCTTTCAAAGTTTGATTACGTGCAATCTTCAAAGTCAGAAAGATACCTCATTCGTAAAATTTGCACTAGATTAACAAATCTACATCTTGAAAAATATTATAAAAGATATGTGAATCTCTTCCATATATTGTACTTTGGGAAAATAATGATTTGTATGAGAAGACAAATGTTCAGTGATTTTAAGTAAGATTTTTTTGGAGTCAGGATGTTTTCTCGACATTCAAGACTGTACTTTTTAAATTTGGAAATGAATTACAGATATCAAATGACGGATTAAAGATGAATAAATTTATCTCTTTCTTCTTGCCCCCCCAAAAAAAAAAAGTACATCAACCCATTGGTTTATAGATTTTAGAATACCAAATTGGATAAATTGATGCAAAAAATTGACACCTTATTTTCCTCCGCCACCTTGGGCTTGCATACTTAACACCAATTGTTTATTTTGGCGACCAAAAAATATTATTTTTTCTGTCTCATAATTATTTTCAGAAATATCTATATTTATCGTCTCGTAGTTAGTTATATTGTCAAATTTCTAGCTATGAGAACTTACTAGTGGTTTTGAATTAGAGAAAACCAATTTTGATTATATATTATTAAGAAAAACTATTTAGCACAAATTTCACGTATTTTCAAAATTTGGCAATAACTATGGGACACGGTGAGTATTGTCTTATCTTTTAGGGGATTTGATAATAACAGTTGTTTAAAAAAAAATAGTTATTTGAGAGAATTTTAACTATTTTGATCAAATCAAATAGTTAAAGGATATTTGGTAAAGAGCTGTTTGCATTAGATATTTGACTCCAAAAAGCTCTTTTTGAAAAGCTATTCTTATTAGCTTTTTGAAAAAGAGCTTTTTGTGGAAATAACATAATTGTCCATAAGTTTGAAAAAAAATACACAAATTTCATGAAAAACCAATTCATACATAAGGGCATAAATGAAAATTTACCAACATATTTTTAGAAACAGCTAGTTTTCACCAAACATTTTGTCCCTATTCGGCAAAATTAGCTGTTTAGCGGATAGTGGTTTAGGTAGCGGTTAGTGGTTTAGGTCGCAGATAGCGTTTCTAATTTAGCTGTTAACGGATAGCTGTTTAGATGAGCGGTTTCAACTAATGTGTTTGGTAAATTTAGCTGTTAGGCTAGCTGATTAACGTAAATTGACATAAAAGATATAGATAATTTCCTAAGATAAAATTTTTAAAGGATATTTTGTGGCTAAAAAAAATATGAAACGCTACTTTTAAATGTCAAACGTTAATACTATTAGCCTTTCTAATACTTAAAATGCTAAATGCTATTTGAAATGTTTTGACCAGAACACTAAAATTTAACTAATTAGTATATTGACTTGGTCAAAACACTAAACGCTACTCAAAACGTTGTTGCCGAACACGGCCTTTTTCTAAAAACAGCTAATATAAATAGTTAATCGAAACAGATAATAATTAATAGCTAATACGAGTAATTAATAGCTAAATGCCTAATTACTAGAATACTTCATTTATAATTTGTTAAATACGTCAGTTAGTTGGATGGTAAACTAGTATGATCCTTCTTCCCGTTAACACACGTCATCAACCAAGTAGGAGGTACTTTTTTGGTTGGGGGTTGGTTGGTAAAGGACGTTTGACTGGATCAAAGAATATTTACTTGGTTTTTGGAATACATGGTCAATCTGAAAGTTTTTTTTTTTTGGATACAAGTGATGGGTAAACATCAATGTAAGTAAAATTCAAACTTAAATATCTAATAAGAACTCTCAAATATTCTATCAATTGAACTGATTGAGATCCACATTTAAAGGAAAATTTAAAAATATATATTTTTTGGACATCTAAAAAAAATCTCATAATTTAAAGGAAATTGGATCAGGTGATCAATTATACTCCTAAGAAATATGTCTCATTAATTTGGTCTAAATTTGTATTACATATGATACAAGTGCGTCTAATAGTAAAGAATATAAAGTATAATTGAAAATTGAAAAACGGGACTTATTGTTTTGAGGGGTGAGACTAATTTTTATTCCAAAAAGTAGCCCTTTTATTAAAAGATCTAACGTAAATTCTTATTTTAAAAAAAATTACATAAATGTTTTAGACATTTTTTTTTTTCCTATTCCTTAAAAAAAAAAGGATTTAGCATGGAAACGTGTTCTTTTTTTTCTTGGTCAACTAGTTTCAACTTAAATATTGTTCTTCTGTCCTTTTTTAAAAAAAAAAAAAAACCATGCTTTAATAAAAGTCTTATCAAATTCATTTTAAAGAAAGGTTAAGAATAATGTCTACACTCAACACACATGGTAATTAATCTCGAATGAAAAAAATCAAAAAATGATGAAGAGGCAAATAATAAGTCTTACAATTAAGCAATTCACGTATATCAATTACATATTAATTGAAGATATTATTATAACTTATGGGCAATGGCTTCCCATTAGAATGCCTCAGTTACCTCAAGTCATTCAGAGTGACCTTTTTCTCTAAAACATATATTATATTCATAGGAGCACATACTCTCATAAAGTACATCAGCGTCATATATTAAAATTTATTTATATGACAAATACATGTTGAAAAAAATATGTATATTTCGTAACTGAGAGTACATACTCCCAAGTGTATAATATACATTACCCTTTTCTCCGCGTCTTCCTTTCACCCACAAGCTCCCCCCTTCTTTCGTTATTACTTTAGACTCTGTTTGGTCCTTAGAAAATTTGGTGGAAAGAAAAGTTGAAGGGAAAAAAATGTGAAGGAAAAAAAAGTAGGGAGAAAATTGGTTTTTTTCGCTTGTTTGGATTAAGGAAAAAAATATAAGAATTTGAATTAGAAATTTGAATGTTGATGAACCACTTGAATCATGTTGATGTCATCTAAGCAATGTAAGGTTGGAAAAGATTAGAAATTTTCCTCAAACTTTCCTCACAATTTTATGATGAAAATTTTATCACTTGTTTTTAACAATTTTTCCACCTAACTTTTCTTCATATTTTTTTTTTCTTTGTGATTTTCTCTAAACCAAAAACAAAGGAAAAAAAGTAACTTTTCCATATATTTTTCTTTCCACCAAATTTTTCAAGGTTCAAACAGAGCCTTAATCTTTATTGACTAAGGCTTTCAATGGATGGATGAAGATAAGATTAATTAGTTCTTAGCATAGGAGGATAATAAAATTGGACCTAATCTCATATGTTGTCGTTTGGGTACTTTACCTTAATTGGAAAAATAATTCCCCCGCCGTGTTTGAAAAGTATTTTTTTGTTAAATAAAAAAACAAGAATTAATGTAGATGAAATTTGAATTCAAATTACAAATTATATGTCAGTTTCTAATCTTTTGTGTGTGTATATAGATAATAATCTTCCTTTGAAAATTCCCAACACAGGGCCTAAAATGCAATCTACACCTCCGCAAAATCTAGCCAAGTGCCTGTTTATTTTTAGACTAAAGCATTGGATTTAAGTCTTTAATAACATTTCTCTAACAGGGATATAAATGTTTTGTGCTAAGACATTTTTTAGCATAAATTAATATGCAATATGATTTTAAATAGATAAATGATACCCTAACTGGATTAGTTGTATCTGCAAAGATTTATTATGTGTGTATTTTTTTAATTGTGAAAATTGATGAATAACAAGGTGATTTTACACCATTCCGCTATTCCTTCAATCATAACATTTTTTAAAAATTATAAGTAATGATATTATTTTTAAATAAAATGAAGTAGGAGAATTGTTATCTTACTTCTCAAATACGCAACATGTTATGGAAGATTGGAAGTAGGGATGGGCGTGAGCGAATTCGGGGCGGGTTGAGTTATACCCGTTTCCATACCCTTTTTCAAAAGTCATACCGATACTCATAACTATACCCATCGGGTTTTGGATGATTTTACCCATACCTATATTTATCGGATTTTTTGGGTTTACTAGTTTTATTAAGGTATATATATATATATATATATATATATATATATATAGTACGCAAAGTGTCACTTATATTCAACCCATATTTGCAAACACGCCGCATTTGATCATCAATTTTAAACGACGCTACTAAGATTCATGTCCAGATGATTTCAAGGAAGTGAAAATTGTAAAAAAAATTAATAATAATTTTTTATTTCTACATAATTAAACACTATACACTAGAGTTTCATGTCTAACATTTATTTTTGGATTTTACAGTATTTTGGTCACCTTTTACTAGCAAATTGGATATACAATCAGGTATGGATTTTAAAAATTCATACTCATACTCATGCTCATACCTATTTTCAAATGCAATACCCATACCCAATTCACACTCACTTGAAACTCATTTTCATTACCTATTCGGGTGTGAAATCGGGCGAATTTTGAACAGATTTTCCGCGTTCGTGTAATTCTTCCATCTCTAATCGGAAGGATGAATAAGGCTCAAGTTCATGGGACGCTAATCAAATAAAACCAAAATTTATTGTCAATTATCAAGTTAGAAATATTAATTACCCATCCTCATATCCATTTTCAAGGCTCAACAGTGTAATTAATTACCAGTTAGAAATATTACATAATATGCTTAGTGAACAAATACAATCCAAAAGAGAAGAAAACAAGGAGAAAAGCCACCATCTATATAGTGGGGAGGATACAGACATACACTCATTGTTTCTTCCAATTACCTAAGGCAACTTGAACTTGGCCTTCTCATGAATGTCAATATCTTCATCCTCCTTTTGTTTGAATGCAAACTTAATTGGAGTAAGCACAGTAACAAAAATAATTCCAAGAAAAAAATAAATTAAAATAAATAAATAAATAGAATCTATAAAATATATAAGGAGGATAAAATGGCATGTACAATAATTTGTGCCACATATTCTTTAGAATATCCTGGATTCAGTCACAGATTCCCTGGTAGACCCCCCATCATTTATTGTCATGGCTCATGAGGTTCGCTGGTTGATCTAAAACTTAGCAATAAAATAAAATGGATAAGGTTGTCCAAGATAACACCTACTTTATATTATCAGTAAATATATTGTGGAGTGGATAAGGTTATAAAAAAATAAATGATTTACAATTTAAGTTAATTTATAAAAATTATACTATTGAGTTAATTAGTATATCACTAAAGTCATCGCTTCTCTCTTTAAAAAGTGAGTTATTATGACACTCGTAAACTTATTATTAGAATTTTATGTTACAAGTAGATCAAGATGTCTTATACATATATAATCGTATAGACTATAACATTTCTGTCGTTGGTTAGAGTTTAGGGTTTACCCGAAATCCTTAACAATGAAGTGAGTGAAATTTTAATCATTTTATCTCTCAGTGCCGATCAATATTTGTCAAGAAAGTGAATCTCTATTATGATAATATCATGCAGATTTTTTAACTTAGTTAACAAGCTATATAATTAAGATCGAAAATCAATATAATACGTTGAAATGAATGCATAAAAAAAATTCAGGATAACAAGGCTATGATTTATGATCTTCTTAATCGGTAAACACATAAGTAATTTTCTTTTCAATGGAAACATATGAGTAAATTTAAATGTTTGTGTCAATTTAAATTTTTTAGGTTACTCAAACGCTAATTCTTTGTACAAATGATTCTCGTAAACTACTCACGGACAGAGAGAGGGTAACTTTGCTGGTAATACAACCATAGACACATCAAAATATTTCATAATTAGAGGGTGTTTGACAAAGAGCTTTTTCAAGAATTTTTTTGCCAAAAAGAGTTCTTTGAACTAAAGTAGCTATTTGACCTATTCAAAAAAGTCATTTAAATGTTTAATAAGAGAATTTTTTAAAAGAGTTTTTTGGGTCCAAAAAGTTAATTTAAAACAATTAATTTTATGAGGTTTTTGGAAGAGCTTTTTAGAAAATTAAGTTTTAGTCTCATGATTTTACTAGAAACAACTAATTCCGTATGATCAAAAGGTCACGGGTTCGAGCCGTGGAAGCAGCCACTGACAAAGTCAGGTTAGGCTGCCTACAATTCATTCCTTGGGGTGCGGCCCTTCTCCGGACCTTGCGTGAATATAGGATGCTTGTGCATCGGGCTGCCCTTTTTTCTCACAATTTTACTAGAAACAACTAATTCTACCGAATAATTTAACAACGAAAAATTGTACAAAGTACAAACAGTTAAAAGCTAACAGTTGTGTGTCAAATAAGACCTAGGTGTTACCGGACCCTATTTGTTGCATGAAGTAGTTGGCACCCACCACAAAAAAAAAGAAAAAAAAAACGATATGCATTAATATAATAATATTTTAAAGTTTATCATATTTTCTTCTAGAAACAATAGAGATTAACCACAAGCAGGGCAAAGGGGGCGATCAGCGATTAGCAGATGAACGCGTCATGCAAGGAAGATGAAGGGAGCCAGAGCTTCAGCCACGTGGAGCATCATCGACGGTCCAGGTTTTATCCAGTTTTTTGTTTTATATTTTAAAGTGGGTTTTTTTTAACAATTATAATGTTGCCATCATCCTTTCAGTGAAAAATTAATAATAATAATAATAATAATAATAATAATAATAATAACAATAATAATAATTGTTGACATCATGTGAAGTAATTAGACAATTAATATGTGGACATTGACCAATTAGAATAATTCAATGACGTAATCCAACAAAAATTAACAGTATTATTTTTAATTAGTAAGATACTCACTTTTCAAGATTTTTTTTAATTATTTGTACAATGCAAGAATTAGAAGTTACCTGCCATAATACCTGATAAACTAATTTATTTGAATGTATTTCCTAGTTCATTATTCTTAGAAATCGACCCTCAGAAAGAAATTGGTTGTTACTCCGTTGATTTTAACAGAACTTGTTAATTTTAATTTTTTTGTTATAATTTTAAAAATGTTACTAATTAATTTCTATAAATAAATAAAAGTACAATTCTTTTTTTCTAAAAAATATCTAGAAAGGGAACACAATGATCTCCCAAAAAAAAAAAAAAAGATGATGTGTCCCTACCCTAGTATTTAGCAAATTTTATAGAATGAAGAGGGTGTTATCCATGTTGTTTAGGGAACATTAGATATATAGTACAGTTGCAAGTATGACATCATTATTTGCTAATATATGATGTTTTTGAAGAATTTATTCTGGTTATTCTTACATATGTATTCTTACATTATGCCCATTTAGATCCACTTTTTCAATCCAGTATTGATCGAGTCCATTCATATTGAACTAATTCGAAATATGCTAGTAATTGTAGCCATGTTTTCACAACAAATTTGTTGAACTAACCAACAAAATCATCCTCAACTTCACTAGAAGTCTTGGACCCATAATAACCAAGCCTTGAAATTTTATCACTCCAAAAATGATCCATTAAGCTAATAACATTTAAGGAATCTATAGTAAATCTATTACGCGAAATTTTGGGATACAAACTCAACTCGTATATAATGCTATTTATTCCTCTTTTCGTGTTATTTTTATAAAAAAATGGGGTGGGATGTAGGAAATTATTTGGGAACTAACTCAACCAAAAACTTAAATTGATGGTTGAAGATCGAGGAATTGATTTTTATACTCTAACTATATCCCCTCACGTGAATCACTTTTGGACTTGAAACGTGGACTCTGCACAGACCCTTCCATAACTTGCGCAATAAATATAGGGACTGATGAGATTCGAACTCACGACCTCTCGTTCAGAACGGCTCTAATCCCATATTCAATAACCAAAGTTTAAACTGATTGTTGAAGACCCATAAATTCATTTTATACTATGACAGAAATGTTCGTTTCAACATTTAGCAGCTCCTAACTCCTTCTAACTATTTCTGACTATTAAAATACCAATTCAAACTGCTCATAACTATTCGTAAATACTCGTAATTATTCTTAACTGTTGACCGCTAATTTTAACCGTTAAGACCTAACACGTCCAATTATTATTGAAGAAGAATAAATGAGACGCATGGAGTTGTTAGAAAAGGTGACGTGGATTTTTTTTGGGGGGGGGGGAGAGCAAGTTGGGTGTCGCAAATGAAATTGAGTATGATTAGTCTGAAATTAATTGATTGGAAAAATTGGATTTTGTTTTGGTAATAATCACGTGGTTCAAAGGTCACCATCCTTTGCTTTTATTGGGTCTATTATTTTTCATTATCTTATCTTCTTCTTTAATCCTTGAAAGAGACTTTAATTAATTTCGGCATGAATATGTTCTATCAATGCATTTTGTTTGGATGCTTTGCTTCCACGCCACAGTAGTACATTTGGTCCAACCCTTTTTTTTTTTCCCCCCCTTTTTCTCCAGCAAAAATTCATTTCTATTTTCTATATATTTTTTTTTTTTTGTATGTGTATATCCCAAGTTTATGTTGGAGTATCTATATGTACACAATCATTTTTTGCCCTATGCGTAAAAGACAACATTTAGTGCCTGTTCTTTTCGTTAGAAAATAGGGGTTGGAAAATAGGTGAAGTTGATTGAAGTGGGTATTTTTTTTTGGTTAATATGTAAACTAAGTTTATATTGGAGCATCCATATGTACGTAATCATTTTTTCCCCAAAAAGACAACATTGAGGACCTGTTCTTTTCATCGAAAACTAGAGGTTGAAAAATAGATAAAGTTAATTGAAGTGGGTATTTTTTTGTTAAAGTAGGTTGAAATGAGTCGAAGTAGATTGAAGTGAAAATATTTTTTATATGATGGGTAGAAATTGGTTAAAATAGAGGATTAAAGTGGATTGAAGTCAGTATTTTCTATTGAAATTTGTGAACTAAGTTGAAATGGTTAAATTGGAATCTACCAACGAAAAGAACAGGGCTTAAGCACAAAACTTCGCAATTTGTTTTTTGATTTTTGAGGACCTCTATTTTACTTTTGGTGGTTTAAGGACCTCTAATCATTTTTTTTTGGGGGAAAAAAATATCTTATACCTTATTATTATATGTGGCTTGCACAAAATAAATAAAACAAGTTAATATGTCATCTTGTCATATCTTATATGCAATAAAAGTTTTAATATATATCTTCAATTGTTTGGTTGTAGTTCTTTTGAGGCATATAATTGACGAAGTCAAGTATGCCATTTTAATTTTTTTCAATATATCTTACATTTATTATTTCATCTTTATTCCTTTCTTATGATATTTTGTACTCCCTTTAATTTTGTCGCATATGTTGATTAAAATTTTTAAGCCCATATTAAATTTAATTTTTTTAAGGCTTCTCCATACTCACACTGAATAAATTACATTTGATAAACTCTATATTATGTGGTGAAATGTAAGTGTTTTTAATTAACAAATGCAAAAATTAAAGGGAGTAGAAAAATTACTCATATAATAAAAGGAATAAATAACAAAGGCTAGCCAGTCCAATGGCAGATTGACTAGCAAAATGAGCAAAAGAAGGGCTTTGTATCTACCAGGCCCAATATCAAGGCCCACGTACTTGTACAGCTACAACAATTTCTGTAATTGAGCCCATGTTTTAAATTTGATGTTAAAGATTTTGGAAAAATCCAGCAAACAGGTGTCGTGGTGTAGTTGGTTATCACGTCAGTCTAACACACTGAAGGTCTCCGGTTCGAGTCCGGGCGACGCCATTTTTTTTCCTTTCCTTTATCACTGCAACCTTTTTATTTTTCCTTTTTATTTGGGGAGGGGGGCTCTATGTCGAATCAAGAAAAGGGGGGGGGGGGGGGCGGATTAATTAGTTTTAGAGCCTGGGAAAGAGGAGAAATACAATCTAAGATATTAAATTATACCTACATTAACACAAGTAGATTTTCCTCAACCCTCCTCAAGAAAATACATGGTGATCCCTCGTAATTGTTGTTCGTATAATACATATGTCTGTCTTTTTAGAAATAATTTTCGAACATATCAAGAATATTAATTTACTCCGAAGACTTACAATTAAGCAAAGCCAAACAGAGCCTAATAAGAGCGATGTTTTTGTGATTGCAGTACCTACAATACACCAACATATCCACAATCATGCTTAACTCTTTAACTATCTTCCTTCTGGTTCCATATTGCCAAACCCACCAAAACCCACGAAAAAAAAAAGAAAAAAAAGAAGCTCCTGGTTGAGTAGTTGTGAAATAACTCACTGTATAGTAGGGTAGTTAGTTAAGGAGGACAAGGCGACGCGCACAAACAGAGCAGTAGTGGTGGCGTTTGGTCTTGTAGTACAGAGGTATGAAGCAGAAGCGGCACTCACTCTGAACATCCACTGCCTGAACCGGCCCCCTGCAGTATGGACACGCGCCGGGGGCCGGTTGCCTGCCTACCACCCGCTTGTCCTCGTCGCATACCATCACCAAACACATCCTTTTGGTATTAGACAACAACGACAACAACAATCAGTATGGACTCTGTCTGAGTACGCACCAGAAAGATTCAGATATAAATAATCTTATTTCTGTAAATGGACAAACTCGGGGATGAATGGGCACTCTATGGAAGAGAAAATGGAGAAAAGGGGTTGATAAGATGCTAGAGAATACAAGAGGGTAAAGTTTTGATGAGTCTAGAAAGTTCAGGTCTAGGTAAGTTTAATCTCAGGAGTCATGCTGATGCTGATGCTGTTGAGGGTGATGTCTTTTCGGTAAATGCTCGCTTCAATTTCTGGACCGTTGATAAATGTTGTGTTGTTGTGTTGTCAGTCTCACTCATCATGGATTTTTTTTTTTTTTTTTTTGGGGTTGAAATTGAAACGTTCATGATATGTTAAACTGTCAAGTCACTAATTTTAATTGTTACACCACGAAGGCAAAAAGTACGAATTTTCGACCGTCCAAAGTGAATTTTCGATAAATCATCACAACTCATCAGGTCTAAACATGATCTTTTTCAATTTGAGATCTAGATTCTCTACAATTGAGAAGAGATTGCAATATTATTATATGCAATTTAAGAGTTCATAATTTTTTGAACAAATATTTGTATAGTTGTGGTGAATGATTAGTGACGAACTTTTTAATAGCTCAAAATGTCAACCATTTGAGAAGTGGATTGCGTAATCCATCTACCAATGGTAGGAGATCCAAACACTAACTTCGAACACATTGCCCTTGTAGTTATCCGATCCCAACTGTTGAATTTTTTTGGGCAACTCTTTATTCCAATCCTTAAATTCCCACTTACCATAAGCACCTATCATTCTCATTCAACACTGATCAGCACTTATCAACATTCATCATCACTGATCAGTAGATAGACATAACTTCTACTCACAAGTTTAGTCATAATAAGCACCCATCAATACTGATAAAAAATAAGTTACTTATGATAAGTTGGGGAAAAAAAAAAAAAACCAAGCCTACACGTGATCCGTTATTATGTCTAAGATAGAAGCTCCAGTTGATTTGGCTTGTATTTTCAGGAGAGCATAATGAATCCTGCCAAAGTGATGACTTGATTGAAAACTCACCCGACAGGCATTCCAGAATATGAGCAAAAACTCAGATGTTCACATGCCTCAACTAATTCATACTACTTGATAAATTAACCTTGTCTCAAATAAAGCTAACATGAAATAAATTGCATTTTAAATCAAGCAAAGGCCACTTCATTCATTCATTCATTCACCAAGTTGCAGACTCTGTAGTCTGTACTGTAGTCCAAACACCAGGAGAATTCAGTTATGAACGTTGCAAGAAAAATGTAACCGACTCCATATTTTCCTCCCCTTATTTCTTGAAGCATGTTCTTCCCCTTATTTTCAGCTCCCTTTGCATGTCAACATGGGATACCTCTCCACCCAAAATAGAGTCGACAATTCATGTTAAATTATGACACTCGTGTTTTTTTTCCCCCTTCAAATATGACGAGTTCATCAAAACAGTACAAAATATATCGGAACATAATCACTTTACATGACAAATCGCTTAAATATGTTTGCATTTAGAAAGACATTTTTCTTGTGGTGTCACATTCAAATTGTCCCAATGATGTGTTCTTGGATTGTGTCAAAAATATCCATCACTAATTCATACCTTGAAAACTGCCCGCCAAATAGGCTTATAATTAAGACGTATCAAGTTCAAATCTTGTGGCATACATTGCCTTCTATTAAGAAGAGGTTGAGAGATTGAATGCCCAACTGAAATCTCTTTCCCTTCCCTTGCTCTTAAGATCAATCTTCACCTTACCCTCATTGTTCCCCAAAGGTAAAGGATCACTCTATTAAATATTATAAAATACTAAAATATAATGGCAAATTGCCTATAGTTGCTTATCATGTCAACTTCATAAACCCCTATATAAGCCAATATGATCTGTCTCCATTTTCATCAAACATTCCCATCATTCCTTCTCACTCTTCTTCCCCCGTTTCACCAAAATGGAGAGTAGAACCATAGTTTCTTTCTTGGTCTTGGGAACCTTCCTGATGCTATCCTTCGCTCTACCGTGTCTAGCTACAAACAACAGAAGACAGCTAACTACTCCAAGGAACATCATCAACCAATACTTGGCATCCCACAACAAAATCAGAGCAAAACTAGGGCTACCCCCTCTCCAATGGAGAGAGCAACTAGCCCGCTACGCCCAGTGGTGGGCCCACCAGAGGCAGGGTGACTGCGCAATGATCCATTCTGGGTCCGACTACGGGGAGAATCTCTTCTGGGGGAGCACCGGGCGGAGCTGGGGGCCCACAGATGCAGTCGCTTTTTGGGCAAGTGAGAAGAGCTACTACAACTATCACACCAACTCCTGTGCTCAGGGAAGGGAGTGCTTGCATTATACCCAGATCATCTGGAAGCACAGCTTGAGGGTGGGTTGTGCAAAAGTTACATGCAGAAATGGTTATACCTTCATTGGTTGTAATTACGACCCCCATGGCAATATTCTGGGGCAAAAGCCTTTCTGAAGATCAGGAATGGAGGGAGAATACATCTCTTCTCTCCTATTGGAAAAATCAGGAGTCATGTAACCCTGATTCTGAATGAATGTTAACAAATTTTATACAATACTATTAGTTAGTATTGAAGGATATATATCCTTTCAGTAAAACAACCGAACAAAGCATTGTTCAGCCTCTGGCCTTTAACTGCCAGAAAATTTTTGAGATTTGGCGATGCTGCTGTGCTTCCATTTTGAAATTTGAATGTCATTAAGGTTGGCAACAGCCAGTACAGGACTTCACTGCAAGAAAATTTATGAGATTTGAAAATGCTGCCATGCCTTCATTTTCAAATTTCAACGCCATAAATTCCACAAGAACAGTATACAAATCCATACATTCTATCCACAGAAAAACTGGTCCAGTATGGTGTGCATTGATGAACACTAGGCATAGACTCAGTTATTGGCAAAAAAGTAGGGGATAGAACATGGAAGCATATAACTTTTCTCTAACCTATTTCATCTTGGCCTCAGTAAACAGAACATGGCGGTTAACTCGAGGATCATATTTCCTGAACTCAAGCTTCTCAGTGATCTTTTTAGGATTCTTTTTCGTCACATAGAAAAACCCCGTACCAGCAGAAGAGACAAGCCTGATAAATATTGCGCCAGCCTTCTTCTTAGCGCTCCCCATGCTTCAACTCTAGACAGAAGAAGCCAAAACACGCCTGTAAAGAGAGAATGAGGCATAAATCAGCATTGTTCTTCAATAAATGTCGAGAAGTCTGGTTCTAATGCGATATGCAAATTCAGGGAACTGATGAGATGAAATTTGAACCACAAACAAATGGCATAAGCCTTAACCAGTGCATGCTCACACACAAGAAAAGACTCGTAGGCCTATTTAAACCGTGGCATTATTTCCAACTAGCCAAAATAGAAATTCAAGCTTTCAATTTGTCCAATTCCGGTTCTGTGCAGCTGACAAACCACTTAGGACAATTTTTTATGTTTTAATCATAGTGGACGAAAGCAAAACTGCATCATTAAGCTGTCACCTTCTTCTTCATTATAGGGTTTAATATGGGTCCAATGGAAACAACTTCTCTGTCATTAAAAGATAAGGCCGCAAACATCTAACACAACCCACCGACCCCAACACCTACCCTCGGCTGAATTCCAGCAAAATGGCCTGACGTAGTTACATTTCTATGACACAGATATTCTAGGTTAGTGGATAACAAGTTTGACCATTACAAGCACTTTGATATAAACGAACCTGATTGCATACAGTAGAGTTTAATGATGCTTGACCACCTGTCCATAAACATACATATTCTACAGTTTCCCTGAAAGGCTGGAGATGTAGCACTAAATTCTGATACTCATTCTGTAAGGTCTTGCCTTTCTACAACTTTCCTTTATTTTTAGTTTTAAGAAGGCCACTGATTCTCTCCTTGTTTGACTTTACCAAAAATGGATTCACTGAATTGAATAATCATTACGACGCCCCCCATCTAACTGCCAAAACACATTAGGACAAAGAGTATACTCATAATCCTACCCACTTTTTCTTCTCCAGGAAAAAACTCTTCCCCCATCCCTATTTGGGGCGATACTTTCTAGTTTCTACACTCCTGGCCATAAAAAAGGTCCAGTGAGTTTCTGACAAGTTCCACAATAAAGTGAAATATAATACAATACATATTTTTTCCCCATAGAAAGCAGAAAAATTCCTTGCATATTTCGTAACAAATAGCTGCAGGTTATGTCATAATAAATAAAGGTGCATTCTTCATCAAATATCTCACGAGCAATTACAACAGTATTTCACACAAAAAATTACAAACAAAATGAGGCATGGAACCCAAACTGTAATAAGCTTCATGCGTTCTGTGCGTGGAAATTTATTCAAAACATATCAACGGAAATTGCAAATTACAGCAGAACATGATAACAGAATATGAACTGGTGAAGAGGAAATTAGAAGGGAGAGGAAGGCCTAAGCACTGACATTTGCACTAGTCACCCTGGTGGCAGCATCTACCAGTCTAGCAGTGCTCTACTCATTTACCCTCCTCAGATGTCAATATTTTCTCCAAGGGTTACATGACTTAGAAATCAGATTTCAGACACTTTTTCTTTGTTCAGTTTTTTTCAAGGATTATTACTCTCAGAATCAGATGTTCCTTGGATAAGATTAGGTTAACAACCTACTTCCTTCATAGTGAAGGCCACCTATTTCAAATGTAGATAATGATAAAAACATCAAAACTTTGGGGCAAATGAGGGCCAGTGTTACTGTTAAGACAAGTGTGAGACACAGATTCCCTCCCAGTCCCTGTCCATCAGGTAAAAAGTTCTTAAAACCACGCCAGCCGCTCCCCGCGCCAGCCGCCCCCAAAAAAAAACCAAAAAAAAACACAAACCACAAAAAAAAAAAAAAGAAGAAAAAGGTGGGGTAAAAAGGCAAAAATTCCTCACCCTCATCCTGAAGGACCTCAACACTATTTTACACCCATTCCCAGCTCCCACAAAAGCTCCCCTCAAAGGTCAGATATACCCAGTCCAGAATATTGGCATATTTTAGGGTCACCATCTCTACTGACATTAGTCACTGAACCCAAATAAATCCATCATTCAAATTTCAAAGGACGACGAAGTGACCAAAACTTCATCAGAGTGATTGACTCTTCTTTCTTTAACAAGAAGCTACAAGTTCATGACATTATCATTTCACCTGCTAAAATTAATAAACCTAGTCAATTTAGGGCATACCCAATTGCCCATCAGCCCATTTCTCAATTCCTTTCTGGCTCCCCAAACATCATACACCTTCTTCCCAAGGAACCCAAATGGGGTTCCACTATTGTGATAGCAGTAGCAAAATCACATCACAGATGCTGGTTAATAAGCCAAGACATGAAGTTTTAAGAGTGACCCACTACAAGGTGTTTGTTGCAGCGGTGATGGCAAAATTTCAGTCTAATAGACTTAACACAATATACTCAAATATACACTAAGTGATGGTTAAAAAAATTATTGTAAATTTTAATAACATTTCCATCCTATTTCACCAATTTTGCCCATATTGATCGAGAATCACAACCTGGGGGCGGGGGGAATCTGAAGTCTAAACTTGAACGAAAACACCCAACAAATTCATAACACTAAAATCGAAATTTCACAGCGCAATGTTCCACCAAAAAAGAAAATTCACAGCTCAATTCCTCACAACAGAGAAATTATATCCCGATTCAAATTCTCAGATACGGTTTCTCCACCCACCCAAAAAAAAGTCATCATTCGACATAATATGATCTTAGGGACGCTGATAAAAGGGAAGGGAAGAAAGGCCGTAAAACCATTACCTAGAAGACGAACAACGGTGGTGATGGCAGCGCCGGCGATGAGAGACGATGACCAGGGCCGGCAATGAGAGGGAAGGTCACCAGGGTTGCGGGGTCGAAGGGTTTGGGCTAGGGTTTTGATGGTCAACGGGTTGAAGAGCCCAAATCTTTTGTACACGCATGAATTTCAGCGTTGGTTTTCTGCTTTTTCCGTTTTTTTATCTTTTCGAGACTTTTTTGTTTTTTCTATTTTTACCTTAAAAAAATTGGTAAGGTGATTAAGAAAAGAGTCGCAACTTATGGAATTAAAACCAGCACGTTTAGAAGAGGCTTGTGTTGAGTATCATGCCCAATCCCCTCTCTTAGAGAAAAAAAATAATTGGAAAAAGAAAAAAATACATATGTTTAGACTTTAACCAATAAAGTGATATTTTAACATGAATATATAAATACTTAATGTACTATTTTAAACTGAAAAACACATAAATTTTTCAAATATTCAAGTAGATGGTAACATAACATATACGTTGACATTTTACACACTTAAGCTTGAGTTCAGGGGAGATAGAAGTAGCAAAGTCATAGAGTTATCAAATGCATTTGAGGGTGATTGTACTGTATAATGAGTAATTGAAAACACTTTAAAAAACCAAAACCTCGAACTTACTGCAATTAACTTATTCCATAATATTTGCAAATATAAGGAAGTCTTAACACCTTTTACAACAAACAAAGATGATTAATTTGCATACCAAGTGTCAAAAGCTATCCATACAAATCCCAAATGAGAATGCAAAATAGTGAATCAAATTCATACAATCCTACACTAATTTCTTGCCTTACTCATCTTGCATTCAAAAACTTAACAAACTAATCTGACAATAAAAACAACAAGAAGAAGAAGAAGAAGGGGGAAAACCGAAAGAGTTCATCATCATCATCCATAAAAATTAGCAAATACAATCCCCTCAATTTTCAAACTCAAAGTCACCAATTTATAACCCCGCCAAAAAAAAAAAAAAAGAAGGGGAAATAATCAAAGAATGAAAGATTTTGTTTTGTATTGATCTTAATTCTTGCTAGGACTGGTATCTTGCAAGGAGATTACGGTTTCGAAGGCGCCAGCCAATGCCAAAACCTTGTTCTTCTTGCCCATGAGCTTTCTAGAAGTTTCTTCAATCACATCATTGTAAGCCTGTTGGCTCTCTTTCTTCCCTCCTACAGATGTTGTTGTTGTAGCCCTTTTCACTGTTGTTGTTGTTGTTGTTGCCTGTTTCTCATCCTTCTCCTTTATTGTTGTTTCTTGTTTTTCATTCTTCTCTTCTCTTTGTTTCACTTCAGTAGAATTAGAGACAGAACCAGAATCAGTGGTAGGAGTAAGAGGACTACTGACAGTATGTTGTTTTTCCTCTGGCAAAATCGTTGCTTCAATTTCAGTTTCAATTTGTGTTTGTGTTTTTCCCTCAACCTTGTTTTCTTCAACAGCTTGTTTTGGCAATTTTTCTTCTTTTTCTTCCTTCTGTTCTGCAGGCAATTTTTTAGTGAGCCCTACCTCATGGTCGAGTCCAGCTTGGTCCCCTGCACCCTCCTCTACTTGATTCTGTTCTCCTACAGTACATTCAACCTGTGCTTGTTGTTGATGATCAGCTGATGACTGTTCTTTAACTATTATTTCTTCATCTGGGTGTTTCTCATATGTATGATTCCGATCTTTCTCTTCTTCAACATGGTGAGGTTTTTCAGGGGTCTCGATATCTTGCTCCATGGACACCTCTATAGGTTGTTTTGCCACCGTTGATACATCTTGATCATGACTATGATGTTTGTCATCCTCTATCAAGGGAGGGGTGTTTTCTTGCTCGTGTACCTTATTCTTGGGTTCATGGTCTTCTTCAAGTGGGGGCTCCTCATAACTTTGGAACTGGTTGCGATATTCCTGTTTTGCCTCTAACTTATCTAAGTTTGTAGGGTCACCAAGCTCTTGATCGGCCTCGGGCATCTCTGAGATCTCCGGGAGGGATTGTAAATCGTGATCATCGATGTTCACCATGTCATGATCATCCATGTCGAAATGATGACCAATAGAGTGAGTCTCATAGGCATTATTCATGCATGGTTCCGAAGCCACGCTCTTAGGAGCCTTCTTTGTCGAAGAAGTTGATGTTCCCCATTTAGGATCCCTTTCAGCCGTGTTAGACAATGATGTACTCTTCTTCCCACCTCTAGAATGAGGCTCTAATTTACTCCCTTTCGGAGCATTCCTAACACCCGGCCTGTACGAAGAGACAGGCCTGGCTGAAGAGGAAGAGGCCGAAGTGGTGGTTTTGTAGGAGAACGATGATGATCGAGTGGTTCTAGCATCTCGAGCTCCAAGAGTACTAGAACCCCTTACAGCCTTTCGAAGTTGGGGGGAGGGTGGGACCTTGTCAAATGATCTCATCCTATTGAGCATAGGTTTCAAATTAGCTTGGTTTAGGGTTGCACCATCAGTGGTGGCTCTCTTGGGGATCGAGCTTATGGTGGGTTTGAGATAGTTTGGCATTGGTTTAGTGTCAGTAGGAGTGGTGGGTCTTTCATGATCACAGGAGGAGGTTGGGGTGGTGCGGGTGGATGATGATGAGGGCTTGGAGGGTTTTCGAGTAGAAGAAGTTGAAGGGGGTGGGGATGCACCTGCCCCCTTCTTTTCCTTCCCAATGACACCTTTTTTGGGTGGTGTTGCCATGTATTTTTGCCGTATAACGATGAATCTTAAATTGGACCTGCATCAAATGAAGATGAATTAATTTCGAAAGCAAAGATGAAGGTGCATACATTATGAATTTTTTAAATGGGTAATCAATAGCTCAAGGTTAAGTAAAATTATGTGGCGAACGAGTCAAAGTTACAAAACACTTAACCATCCATAGGGGCCAAAAAAGACTCTTCCGACTGAAAATTAAATATATATCACTGTATTACGACTTTGACAAATTATTAGCCCTGAGACCTTTACTTCTGCAAATCAATCTCGAAAATTAATCATGTACACCTACTTAATATTGGTCTGCTATAACAAAGGGCATCTTGAATTTATCTCTCATATCATCTGACATCTACTTTTCATCTTTGTAATATAGTTGGTTCTAAACTAGGGATGGCAGTGGGCGGGGAATCCCCACCCCCGTCGGGGCCCCGCCTCGCATTGGAAAAAAATCTCCATCCCCAATGTGGTTGAGGACGGGAATGGGGACATAAATAAATCCCCGAGCGGGGATGGGGACGGGGACGAGGCGAAAATTTATCCCGTCCCCGTCCCCGCCCTGTTTTCCCGTCTCCGGTTGGGAAAAAATTCTCATCCCCATCACCACATATTAATTTAAAATTACATATGAGTCATTTATTTATGAACATAATACTAAAATTATATCGGTAAATTAAATTAAAAAAACCCTAGATTGTATGCACTTGTTTGTGTAATTTGTACATTGTTAGCCTTATGTTGTGTGGATTTGTTAAACTTTAATTTAGGTTAGATTAAACTTTAATGAATTTGTTATACTTATGTTGCATGTAGCATAAAGAGCTTATTATACAATTAATTAGAACTAGGGTTTAGGGATGACAAATTGAAATTTCATCCAAGACTTGTAATATAACTATCACAAAGGAGGGGAAAAAATGACGGGAAAAAAATGACGTTAGGGCCCTGTCGGGATTAGATCCCCGCTGGGGACGGAGACGGGGGAGAATTTTTTCCCGCAACGGGAAATGGGACGTGGACCGGGGGCGGGGAACTTAGTGAGGATGGGGATGGGAATATGCCCCCTGTCCCCAACCCACCCCGTTGCCATCCCTATTCCAAACCTCTCCCCAACCAACAAAAAAAAGTGCCTTAGAAGTTAGAACTAGTCAACTAGAGCTAGAAGTCACTGTTACAAAAGAGATTAAACCATTAACCCTTTCTCTCCACCAAATGGAAGGAATGGGAACTTAAAAAGGGTAAACTGGCCTAGAAAAGTGATGATAATTTTCAAAATGAACTTAGACCAGACTTTAATGGAAGTCCAAACCATGTCCCCCTACAACCCCCCCCCCCCAAAAGAACACCTTTTTTTTTGTGGTAAGAGAAAATCCTTTCCCTCCAGACCTCTATACTGAGCAAAAGAAAGAAAATCCATAAAAAGAAAAAAGAAAAACTTTGAACCTATTGATCTAGGAAAATTTTTCAATTAAGAATATTGCCGCTCTCAAACTTTGAACCCATGATATATTCTCTAAGATTTATTCAAATAAACCTTTGATGCCAGGGAGTTGCAAAGTTCTTAATATTATGGAGTCTTCATTAGCTTAAAGATCGATGGATATAATTAATTAATTAATTAATCAAAAAAAATTTTACAAATGATACACAGCCATAAAATTTAATGGGCATTATATTGCACCAATAATGAAGCATGGTACCATTATGGCATTATTCAATTGAACCATTTCGCAACATTTAGAATTTAAATTCAAATTTAAATCCACATTTCAACATCTGTGGAAGAATGATGTTGGGGAATTATACGTAATAAACAACTTAAGTAAGTGTCTGTAAACTGTTAAAAGATTAATATATTTCGTTGGACCTATATTAAAATTATTAAAAATATTTACTATTTTTCATTAAAAAAATGATTGTTTTGTGTGATATTTCATCATAATTTCCTAGCTAAGAAATAAGCTCTTGGACATGATTATATGAAAACAATCCCCCAAACCTCCAAAATTTAACCATGCACAACGAAATCATATAAACAATCCCTCCCTCCCCTGAAAAGGACTCTTAAAAAGAATATTGGACACCACGACCAGGTTAATTAAAATATAACAACATAATGCAATATGTTAGTAGCAAATTCATCATTTAGAATTAAAAGTAAGAAATAATTCAATATATTTCTAATTTGAATAAAGGGCTTAAAAATTAATGCAAAAGTATTCATAATTCATACATAGTACTAAGCTAATATGCATCTACATGTGTGACATGAATCCAGAAAAAACTGAGTAGTTTTGTAAAATTGAGAGAAATGAGGTCATCAATCAAGTAACATGAACTTACAATTTTCGTAGGTCTAAATGCCTATCGAAACATAATTTTGAATTCATATCTAAAATGATTAATCACAATTCACATTTATCGATATCATAAATTTTATGAACAGGGTACTCTAAAATTTGATTCGAGCATATTATATACTCGTATTCAATGCTAAGATATTCAGGCAACATGCATAATTTACAAAATACAAAAGTCAAAAAAAATATGAAAAATCGTACCTCTTTAAATTATGTTTGAGATCAACCCAAAAAGGAAATGAGCCCTAGAAATCCATGAATGAATATGATGATGATGATGATGACAATGATGATGAAGAAGATGAAGATTGAGAAAAAAAGGACCAAGAGATTAATGAAGAAATGGAGAGGTATATGAAGAGGGCGAGATGAAGGGAGACAAGGAGAGAGAAAAAGAGGGGATCACAAGAGGAATATTTGCAGTCCCGATTAATTTATTTAATTCATAAAATCATGTCATTGTGAAAATGCAAATGAAAATGAAAAATCTTAAAAATTAAAAATAAAATGACAAGCAGAGGAAAAGGGGAAATGCGTGGGGGAGCACAAAAATGAGAACCAATGACCTTCTGCCAACAAGGATTGATGGAGGCGTTGACCTTTCCAATGATTTCAACCAATCGCTGACTTTTATTTGTTGCTTTCCAATCACGTGGACGGCGCGTGATGCAACTTTCTAGTTGTATGTGCCCTTGTTTTTTGTTTTTTTTTGGCCCTTGATAAAGATAAAATTAAATTGAAACTTTTTGCATCAATTTTTGGATAATCTTACAATAAATGTTGGCAAACAAGTGTTTTATACTGCACCAAAAAAAAGCAAGTGTGTTAATTATTTACTCTCTTTATCCCATATTATGAGTCAATTTTATAGAACATGTAAAAATAATTAAATGTATTTAAATTATTGAAATGGGCTTGCAACAAATGAAAACAATACTAAGTTGTTCGCGAAGCAAATAATGTAGAACTGAAAAATTAGGTGTTTTGACAATAAATATGGCACGGACAGAGTACAATTTAAATTAGAAAACATGAATTCACAACACAATTTAATTGGTATGGAATTTTAACATATATATGATTAAAAAAGTGTTAGATATATTATTTTTCAACTTAACTTATTTATAATTTAAAATGTAAAATTATTAATAAATCTACTTATGCATAAGGGGATTAATGATTCAAACTTATGAGGCAATCTACAAACTATACTTAAAGTTCTAATGTTAACTACAAGATTAAGAACTTCTTGACAATTTGATTCGGAATGTTGATGACATATTGTCTAATTCATTTTTAATTTTGCATAAAATTCTTTTTTTCCTCAATACATGCATAAAATCTAAGGAAATATTAGACAATCTCAAATCAGGCAACTACAAACTGCATAAGGTTATAAAATAAACCATTTCAATTAATCATGCACACACGCTCGGATTCAATGATTAATTAAACAATTATATCGATCAATCAACTAAAAACCTCAAAACTTACCAATACTTACAACTTTTAACAAATTAGATCGATTAATAAACCATCTAAACTGTATTCGAATTTGAGAAATTGCATAACATTTGATCATCTTGACGACTTGACCCTGCCCTTAAGAATGCATGTAAATATAAACAACAAATTCTGCACAAAAAAAAGGGGGAAAAAAAAGCAATTTCTACTTTGGGTGGACCGAGGCTATGTACGTGAGCTCCACGGAGAGGGTTTCGAGCGTGAGCGGGAACCTGATGGCCGGCTGCCGTTCCCTGCGTGTTGTGGGCTGCATGTCGTTATTGTCGGAAGTAAACCCCCCCCCCCCCCCCCAAAAAAAAAAAACCCCTTCCTTTTGAACAAGTCTATATGAATTGGAGTAATTCAATACTCCGAAGAAGTATTTATGTACAAGTGATAAAATTTTACTTGTTCTATTAAAAAAAAGAGATTGGTTGAGTTTCACTTCGGTCAAATAATCATATTCTTATGGATCAATAAGAATTGAACTAATGTTGATGAAGGATTATGGACATAAAAAGAAAAATAAGAAACATTTCACAAATTAGCTAAAAGTTGATATTCTCTCACACAAATTTTTTGGCAAATAAAAGATAAATTGATTGATTAAAAACATGCGATACTTATAAAATATATCAAATTCAAAACGAATACAGATTTAAAATATCATTATAAATATCTCATTTAATAAAATAATTGATAATACACTGATCATCCATCTTTGACTTATTTGTTATTTCTTCATATAGCATTTGAAACTGAGATCCATATATCTAGTATAACTTTCTTACGAAAACACTTGTTATCATATATTATATCCAGTGAATTAATATCCATTAGAAGCTCACACTACAATCAATCAACAATTTCATACCTGATTTAACGAACGTGAAGTCAAACTTATTCAAAATTTTAAAATAGAGGGATAATATTTACAGAATTTAAATTAAAAATACTACCCAAAATATAATAATTGAAAAGATTATGACTTAGGGCCTGTTCTTGTCGTAGGTAAATAGGGTGGGTAAAAGGGTGAAGTAAGTTGAAGTAGGTTGAGGTGGGTTGAGATAGGTTGAAGTTGGTATTTTTTTTTATGTGAGTTGAGGTAGGTTGAAGTTGGTTTTTTTTTTTGAGGTGAGTTGAAATAGGTTGAAGTAGGTTGAAGTGGGTTAATGTTGATTGAAGTGAGTTGAAGTTGGTATATTTTTTATGTGGTGGGTTGAAGTGGGTTAAAATAATAAGAATGTAACTAATATGTGATAATTTATGAAGTTATCGAAATTTTGTGAAATTTTTGTTTATTCTTTATTCTTTTTTATTTTTATTTTTATTTTTATTTTTATTATTTTTTATTTTTATTTTTATTATTTTTTATTTTTATTTTTATTTTTTATTATTTTTTTATTTTTTTATTTTTTACTTTTTACTTTTATTATTTTTTATTTTTCATTTTTCATTTTTCATTTTTCATTTTTTTATTTTTTATTTTTCATTTTTCTTTTTTATTTTTATTTTTATTTTTCATTTTTTTATTTTTCATTTTTCATTTTTTATTTTTCATCTTTCATTTTTCATCTTTTATTTTTTATTTTTTTTATTTTTTTATTTTTTTATTTTCATTTTCATTTTTCATTTTTCATTTTTCTTTTTTCTTTTTTATTTTTTATTTGTAGTTTTATTTTTATTTTTTATTTTTTATTTCTTATTTTTTATTTCTTATTTTTTATTTTTTAATTTCTTGGTTCTTATTTTTTATTTTTTATTTTGTAATTTTTAATTTTTTATTTTGTAATTTATTATTTTGTAATTTTTAATTTTTAATTTTTAATTTTTTATTTAAAAAATAAAAATTAAAATTAAAAAATAAAAAATAAAAATAAAAATAAAAATAAAAATAAAAAAGAAAAATAAAAAATAAAAAAATAAAAAGTAAAACGTAAAAAATTAAAAATTAAAAATTAAAAATTAAAAATTAAAAAATAAAATTAAAAATTAAAATTAAAATTAATAATTAAAAATTAAAAATTAAAAATTAAAAATTAAAAATTAAAAAACAAAAATAAAAAATAAAAAATATAAAATATAAAATATAAAATAAAAAAGAATGAACAAAAATTTCACAAAATTTCGATAACTTCATAGATTATCACATATTAGTTTCATTCTCATTGTTTTAACCCACTTCAATCCATCACATACAAAATATACTAACTTTAACGCACTTCAACCTACATCAACCCACTTCAATCTAGTTCAATCTATTTCGACCCACCTCAAAAAGAAATACCAACTTCAGCCTACCTCAACCTACCTCAACCTACTTCAACCGACTTCACCCTTTTCCCCACCTAATGTACTCATGAAAACAACAAGCCCTAAATCCCATATGATACTTTACAAATTATTAAAATTATGAAGGGGGTGGGTTGAAGTTGGTTGAAGTAGGTTGAGGTAGGTTGAAGTGGGTTGAAGTTGATATTTTTTTTCAAGTGAGTTGAAATAGGTTAAAGTAGGTTGAAGTTGATAAATATGAATTGACCCACGAAAAGAACAGGCCCTTACCATTGACAAAACGGCCAATGCTAGCCCCTTCAATAAGAAGAGCTTGGGTTTTCTTTCGTAGAAAGAAAATAAGTTAGTTAGGGGCTTAGGGCTAATGCTTAGGGACTTGAAACTGCCCACTCACACAATAATATACAGTTAAAGTATTTCATCATTGCATGATGAACAATATGTGAACTTATGTGGTATTAACGTCTTATTGTAAATTTGTATACAATAGTTTTGCACAAATTGTTGTGTTTTGTTATTCAAACTTGTATGTCACAAATTTCAATAATATCATAATATTTAGAACTTTTTTCAGTTAAAAATGTCACTAAACTTTTCCAAATATAAAAAGATGTTATTATGTTAGTGACATTTTCGGTCTTTTTTGAAAAGTTAAGTGGAACCTTTTAAGTGTTTTAAATAAGTTTAGTGGACGTCACTTTTTTTAATGTTTTGAAAAATTTGGTGGTATTCTTTAGCAACATAGGTTATTGATTGAAAATTCAACCAACCAACTTAGTTATATTACGCGACACTCATCTTATACTGAACCAGTATTTATCGAAGATGAATTGTACATGCGAAGTAGGAAATCACTTGTCTTTCCTTCGAAAATAAACGCAGTTATTACGCTTGTATTGTCGTAAGGGTAAAGAAAGGTACTATAATTCCGTATAATCTTCAACTATTATATTAAAATTTTACCGGTCGTAGTTGAAACAAAAAAGTGTTTATGCTGAGCCACACAAATCAAGACAGGCTATCATTTAATCAAACTTACTAATATCGCCTCACCAGTGTTGCTTAATTTGTATTTATTTTTCTTTTTTCCCACACGCAGATAAGACCCAAATACTATACATTAAGAAAAGTAAACATCACATCTAAAATTAAACATAATAAGACTTAAATCTTGATCAAAAAGTCCACACCTAATTAAACATGTATTTTCACGCAATCAAAATTTGATAATTGGCCACCTGCCTCTACGCACTGTGCATGAGAGTGAAATGTTGGTATGGCCCACAGGATGCTTTCTCTCGTGGTGAACAGTGACATGGGCCGTGTCCCTTCTGGCCCATTGGAGTAGCCACCTCCAAATTATGCCCTGCATTTTATAATTCGTGGGCCAGGTTTCTGGGCAGCTTTATTTATTATTTAGTGTTTGTATTCTTGTATTTTGGATTTTAGCAATCAATGTTGTTTTCCTCTTCCTTCTGTTTTTGGAAGAGAAGCAATTAAAATCATTTTTCATTTTGTCTAAATCACACTCGATCTGTCCTTTTGAGAGTAAATTAGTGGTAGAATGACGGATTTCTAAAAGAAAAATCAGTATTTGATTTTCTTAAAACTATATAGCTTTATTTGGCAAATAGCTCTTGGTTATTTACGTTAACTGTTAACTGTTTGAGTTAACTATTTGTTTAAAAATTATTTGGTAAATTTAACAGTTTATGATAAAATTATGAGATAAAAACTAATTTTTCAAAAAGCTCATAAAATTAGCCCTTTTCAAATAGCTTTTTGAACTCAAAAAGCTTTTTAACTTTATTAAACAACTAATCTTGCTCCGAAAAATTCTTTTTGACCAAAAAGCTATTCAAAATACTGTTTGCCAAACATCCCTATACATGTATGAAAATTTACTCAATAAAAAAAATGATATCGATTTTATTTTTAATTTTACAATGAGAATAGCAATTGAATGTCACGAAACTTATTTTTGATAACTACACATTTAATACGTATGATTTTTTCAGATAGTACACAAGTAATTATAGCTTGTGTTGAAATAAGCTATCATAATTGACTTTGTAAATTGTAAGATCCTTTTCACTTTTAATTATCTATCAGTAATTTATGACACGATCTATCATAGTTGGAACTTGACCTAAATCACTCGCATTCCAATAAAAATGTAAATTGTTTATCAAAAATCTCTTTGCAATTCTAGAAAAGCCTATTACAAAATAAATTATTGTTGGATCATTATGAGTTCGCCTTATTAATGAGGGCAATTTCATTTCCCCCTATTTGAAAGCGAAATAAAACTGTTTCTAAATCATTATGAATTTGCTTTATCTTAAGCTATTCATTTTTCTTTTATTTTTCCATGTGAATGAGGGTTTATGATTTTTTTTTAATTGAAAATTTTAATTTTGTTCCCCCTCAATGATGTAATAATTGAGCTCTACCTAGCTTTGAATAAAAGAATATTTGCCCTTGGTGTGGGTTTCTGAGCCCCCCGTGCATTCTGGCATTTTGCCACTTCATTGCCTTGCCTATGCTTCCTAATTTGGTGCTTTCTTAAAAGTTTTTACAGGACATGTTTTTATATTTACAAACATAGAACAAGTCAAATATGACTACATTTTGTGTTAATTTTGATTATCCTCTATTCATTTGTTTACTTATTGCATTTAACATATTAATTATTGATGTTAAACCTTTTTTTCGTCCAAAAAATTAAACTGTTGTTGATCATGTATTCCTTTTTTTTTTTTCAAGGCAATAAAATTAATAGATTCAACATCAAAATGACTCGAATAATTTCATTAGGCATAGCATATGTGACATGACAGGGGATAAAAAAGCCTAGTGAGTGCTCTTCCAACATTATTTTTTATTTGTTTTCACTTTCTGATTAGATTATCTAAAATATATAGAAGAAATGATGATTTATATAAATAACTGATATGATGAGTATAGTCTAGTATCTAAAAAAATTATTGTTTGAATATTGATAGCTGATAAGTTGTAACACCCCCAACCCCTAGTGCCAGGAGCGCTTCGTTTTCTTAACTTTCTATTTAAATCTTGGAGCGAAACGGACAGAGTTTTCCCTAAAAACTGACCGTTTTTAGGCTAAAAGTCTTACAATAAACCCTTGTAAATAAACGGAAGCGTAAAACATTTAAAAGAAGCTCAACGGCTGCACGCCGGAGTTCATAACTCAATGAGCAACTCACCAGGAGTACACCAAACAGAATAGTTCATTAATAGAGGAGAAGTAAAAGATACAGATTGTGCATTTACAAACTATAGCTTGAATGAAAAATAGTTATTGGACAAGTTGGATATAATACTAATGTCTTTTTCTTTTTCAATACATTATATGTGTGTCCGTATAAGAATATATCAACATAAAAATAAAAATTTAGATTCAGGTAGCTCTCTTCTTTTTATTTGGTTAAAAAGAAACTAAACAGTCAATACAGATAAAACTAAAATAAAACAATTTTATAATTATGCCTGACAACTTCCTAAGTTAATTTAATTCAACAATCATTTATGTTTAAATCTATAATAACAATTAAACTACCAAAATATTAATTTGACAAATAACTTATCTGAAAAATAATAATGTCGAGTAAAGGTGTCCATTATGATTAGGCTTTTTACATTTTAAGCAAAAATTGTTAAGTGCCTTTTCCGAGTAGTTGTGTGGAAGCAACATCAAACTCTGATTCCTGTTTTTTTTTCTTTTTAATAATTGTCATTATTTCATGGTTTTTGCACTTATAAGAAAAGTATCCCATTACAGACCTACATTCTTTTCTCAGTGAATTCAAGTAAGAATGGTTTGTTTATGTCATATTGTGAAATGAAAGTTAAAGAAAGTGCAAATCTCTTCTTTTATATGCATGCTTAATAATTTAACATAAAAATAGAAGTATATATTTTTTTTCTTTTTTACTAATTGATAAATATATTTTTTTTGGTGCATTAATTGATGAATATATAACATAGTGCATCTAAAAAGCAATACCTAAGTATGGTAAAATAGTGTTATTTTCATGGCAAGAGTTAGTAATTAACTTGTGATAAATTAGCTAATAAAATCAAGAATTATTGATCAGGTCTTAGCGATACTTAATTTTTGTTCAAAAAAATTACGATCTTTAATTCATTACTAGTCTTTAAACTCGTGCTACACACGGTTTGTTTTAAAATTTTAGTTAAATATATTTAGAAATATTATAATTAATCTTATAATTTAAATTTTTAAAAATAATAATATTAACATATCTATAGTTTATTTTTTTCATTGAAGTAGTTGAAAAGATACTATTTATTATGATGACTTTAAATCATATATTGTTTAAATTTTATTTTTAAATAAAATCTTAATAAATACTTAATGGGACACAAGTCACGACTGTAGCTTTCGAACTCACTTATATATATATATATATATATATATATATATATATATATATATATATATATATATCTTAGAATTAATTTTGCTATCATATTATATTATATTATATTATACTGATTTTTGCACTTGTTTAACTTCTTAAAAAAAAAAACCGAATAGGATTTTATATCTCCTCACACAGCCCTATTTTTTTTTAAAAAAAATCTACCTTTAAACAAATCCTTATCAAACAATGGCTAAAACAAGAGGTTCAAATTATTTTAAAAACACAATTCAATTCAATTATTAATCAAACCAAACTATGTGGAGTCACCCGAATTAAAGGCCTATTGTTTTCATGCTATCTGGCTCAGACTCCCTCAATTTCAGAAAAGAAACAATCTTTAACTTGAAAGTGCACACAACAAACCCATTAAAAATACAAGACAAAAAAACCCAATTAAAGATGAACCCTAATTTATTTAAGACAACACCACCTAAAGATAAGTGGAAGATGAAGAAGTTTGGGGCAATCAACATTGGCTCGGCTGGCTTTGTGGGGTTGCTTCAATTTCTTTTCTTTTCTGTTTTTTTCCCCCTCCTTTTTTGGGGTCACAAACACAGCAGATGGCTATGGCGTAATAGTAGGCTGACTCTCATCTTCCCCCCCCCCCCTTCAGTTTATTTTACCTTTTTTTGTCTGAAAATTGACGTATTAGTCATCTAAAGCCGTCGATGTTTGACCTTCCTTGAGGCTTTCTCCCCGATCCAACGGGTCTGGTTTGGCCACGCCCATTTTTGTTTTTGTTTTTTTGAAGAAACCCAGCATTTTTCTCCCTCTAGATTTTGCGAAGTACACGTTTCTCTCACTGTCTCTCTGTTTCTCTTTCAGTCTTTCTCTCTTTATCACGTATTTGTTACATTCTGCCTCCTCCGTTCTGTTAAGGAAGGTGGGTGAGAGATGACATACGACTAAGAATTTTCAATTATCTGGTGTGTAGATTTTCAGTTATCTGGTGCATAAAAACCAGAAAATCTTTCTCAATCATTGGAAAATTATTCATAATTTTCTTTTCCCTCTTAAGTTTCCTGCTTTTTCTTGAGGTGGGTCTGTGTTTTTCCTCATTATATCTCATTTTCTCCTCTTTTTCTGATATGGGTGTCTGGAAAGATTGCTTCTTTTTTCAGAACCATTGAGTCTATAATTTGATGAATTTTGGTATTTGGTGAGAGGGGTATTCTTCCTTTTTTGTGGTTTTGATGTTCTGTGTTCGGTATTTTTGAAATAATTTTAAGGGAGTGGAATTTTCTGAGGCCTTAAATTACGGGTAAGAGTTCTCTTGGTCGTATATGACTAGAAATTTTAGGTGCATATAAAAAACATTGTGTGTGAATTGTTCAAAGAAAGCTTTCTTTGCCTGTCCTTCAATAAAGGGTGGAGAGAGATTAGAACATTAGTAAGAGAAAGAGAGAAAGAAAAGGAAGCCCTTCTCTTTTTGGTGGACTACATGGGTCTTTGACCTTGTGGGTTGTTTCTCTTCTCTTCCTTATTTCTTTAGTCATTAAGTGATGATCATGATGATGAAGAAGAAGATGATGATGAATTGATGATCACAGGAGATTGAAATCTTTGGTGGTGGTGGTTGTTGTTGCTGTTAGCATTGTGTGAGTTAATTGTTTAGTTGGTTGATTCAAATCAAAACTATAAGACGTGCTTCATCAATTCCTTTTAAAGTTCATTTTTCCTCCCTTCTGATGATCTTTCTGAATCCCTTTTGATTGAATTACATAGCCAAGTTCTCATGTTGATTGTGTTTGCCGTCATGGCATGTTCTTGTAGCATGCTGAAGTTCTCTTTGTGAGTAGTTTCTATTTTTGTTTCAGAATGGCAGGGGTATGACTTTTATGGTGGTGGTGTTCATATCTGGTGTACCTATCCATTTCTGGAATGGCAGGGGCATGTACATGTGCTTTGTTTTCTGAACATTTGATTCTGTGTGGTGTGAGTATTTTCTTGCTTCCTGTTTAATTGTAGTTCTACCAAATTAATTCTTCGGTGTAAAACTTTTATTTTCAGGATTCTGTCATCATTTTCCCCTTTAATTTAGTGCGATTACAGCTTGTCGTATTTGGTAGTGTTGGTTTGGGAATAGGCCTGTTACCTGATCTTCCATTTTTGGCAGTGCTCCACACATCCACCTTGATGTATCTTTTTTTGGTGTGAAGGGAGACACAAAGGCTAATGTGGCGCAGGCTTTGTAGTTTTAACCCATACATCGACTTCCAAAGACTTTACTGGCTAAGCTAGTTGAATCCGTTCTTGACCTCATGTTGTGGTCATATTAACCGAACCATCTAGTGAGAAGAGGTTGGGGGAAGTAGGGGAGATAGTGTTGAATCTTCCCTGATTTGGAATGACTTACCCCTGGTTTGCCTTACTGACTTTGGAGAAGATTTGCTAACATTTTTGCTGTTATCTGCAAATTGTGTCCTTTCCATTACGAACTCTGTGGATTGCAATGAACAATTGTTTCAATGGTTTTTGTTCGCTGCAAGTGTATTCATAGACAGTCGATTCTTACTGCTTAGTCAAGTTACTAGCTCTTTTTTGCTTCTGAATGGTCTCAAATTAGTGAATCTGAGATTGGTGGGTTTACAATAACCTGTAAACCTTCTGAATAGCTGCATGTATAGTCATAAAGATAACAATTGCCTCCAATGATAATTTGCCCAGAGACTGTCTGAATCCTTGTTATTTTTGGAGAACTCTGGTTTAGTTTGTTATGTTGCTTTCTAGTACGAAATTTCTGTGTTATGATTCTACCTATATTATTGAGAAGTTATCTCTTTATGAATTATCGATGAGTAGAAGGGAGGGTTAAGAATCTTAGAGTTCTTTGTGTAAATTGAATTAAAGCCAATGTTCTTTTAACCTATATGACTGTGTCTGGTGTTTTACTGTTACACTTGGGGTCTTTGGCTTACGGTCTAGTGATATGATCAATTGAGGGGAAAG
The DNA here is from genome assembly GCA_029747015.1 of Carnegiea gigantea. Taxonomy (NCBI): domain Eukaryota; kingdom Viridiplantae; phylum Streptophyta; class Magnoliopsida; order Caryophyllales; family Cactaceae; genus Carnegiea; species Carnegiea gigantea. The sequence goes on along the minus strand of JAKOGI010000133.1, from coordinate 243,413 downwards.
AGAGGTGTTTAAGGGCTTGCAAAGAATGGTTATGTATGTTCACATACACAAGTCTTGGGATGCTTTGAGATCTTTTTGCTAGAAGCATCTTGTGTTGAGCAGTCTCACAGATTGACTCTCTTTGATGCATCTTCCATGTGTATTTTCAATGGTTAAGAGACTTCTTAGCTGGTGATTATCTTCAATATTCATAATCAATTAGCTTAATACCTAAAACTCTTTCCCTTGTATTATGCAGAACTGAAGCTTTCTAACTTTACACATGGATGAGTATTCAAATAGAAGAGCTGCTGCGGGGCTTGTTATTTCCCGGAGGAGTTCCAGCCTTGTTCTGAGGGACTCATCTGAAAGCCGCAGAGACCGGAATGTTCAGGTTTGCAGTCGAGTTGGGTGCAGCAGCAAGTCGAAGCCAGTGAAACCTTCTGAAGTCGGGTCTCCTAGTAAAGCTAAAACTTCAAAAGCCCCTTTCCGTCCGCCTGGTCTTGCGAAGGAAGTCATTGGAAGTTCATCTAAGGCCGCTGCTGCAGCAAGTACTACACGAAGGCCTATGTTAGATGTAAAAAGGAAATCACGGTCTAATATTGAAAATGATTCAGAAGGTAGCAGTGTTCAGGAAGAGTCTGAGGGTATTTCAGAATCCGTTGGAAAGGCCCAGATGAGGGTTCATCCTGATCCTGAAGAGAATGAGTCTGCTGAACATAGTTCAGCAGCTGCGGGTTCCAGCTCTGGACCCACAAACAGACTTGTGAAGAGAACCACTCGGAGGTTTGGATTGGGGGGTCTAGATAGTCCAGCAGGCTCTTCTGCTTCATTTGCATTCAAGCGGACCACCCAAGGGACTAGAAACGATGGTGCTAGTACAAGCAAGTACCATCTGAAGAACTTAAGATGCAATCCGATATCTGATGTTGTAGCTTCTGGCTGTTCTTCTTCCACTGAGCCTACTATGGGCAAGAGGAGGGACGTTGGTAGGAAGAGAGTTGGTGAACCCGAGAGCAGTCTATCTGCAAGAGGAAAGAAGATCAGTGGACCTATGATGGATGATAAAAGGAGTGAAAGTACTAATCGTGGCATTTCTATCTCTGACTCAAGGAGGACCAGGAACTTGAGTCCTGCTGGGGATTCTGAGACTACGTCTGTTAGGACTAGAAGGGCAATTGCTAGGACAAGGCTTGTAAATCAGGAAAACAGAAGCAGATTACCACTGGTGGAGTCACCCCTCTTGACCTCATCTTCATCTCGACCTGACATATCTCTTGATTCAACTGCTTTCAGTTCAGATGATCAGTTTTCTGCTCAGAACCCATCAAGTCGTGCCAGTTCTTTTAGCAGATCTGTTAGCAGTGGCGACCATAGGCATCCTAATAGGTCAAGTGGTCCCTATGAAGTTGGCACTTCCCGCTCTTTCATGAACAGGGATGGCTTAAGACAGTACAACTTGGATGGCATTGCAGAGGTATTGTCGGTATCTTGTTCGTGGTCCATTTCTTTCTTGGGACTTTGGGAGAAAAGGATATTGGAAGCGATTTATACTTGAAATCTATCTGTCATGTTACATAGTTGATTTTTTTTAGTGAAGTTCTTATTTCACCGTGCAGATATTATTAGCCCTGGAGAGAATTGAACAAGAAGAAGAGCCAACATATGAGGTAATCAATTTTGCTTTCACCGCAAGCACCTCTGTTGGGTATTCAACAACTTCGATATGAGTTGACCAGCCTTCTTTTTAGACTAGAACAGCATGAAATTTCTTAAAATAGTTGAAGCCAATATCTCAACCATTTTTACTGTCAATGCTTAACACAAGTCTGAATAACATAGCTTCCAACTAATATGGGAAATTGGACTCCTTTGTTTACTACTGTCATGTTACCTGGCTTTCCAGCAATTGCTTGTTCTGGAGACTAATCTTTTCCTGGGAGGACTTGCATTTCATGACCAGCACAGGGACATGAGGCTGGATGTCGATAATATGTCCTATGAGGTTTGTATTTTTTGACACAGCATTTACTATTTGCTTACACTCCATCTTTCTACTTGATTTATTATTGGGAGGTACATAACCAGAGTTATGCCACTTGCTCTTGATCTTGGGGAGACAATGACAATACTCGTCTGCTATTTCAACAGGAACTTTTAGCATTGGAGGAGAGGATTGGGACAGTAAGCACCGGAGTACCAGAGGAAGATCTACGAAAGTGCCTGAAAAGGACCACCTACCATGGGATCACTGACTGCGGGGAGAATGAGGATGATGTCAAATGCTGTATATGCCAGGTACAGTATGACCCTTGAATTTGTGTGTTGTAGTTGTTAAACTTGTAAACAAGCACTACCACCTCCACCACAAGATGTAGATTCTCCATATTAGGGTTTGGGGAGATTCGGATCTGGAAAACCTTACCTTTACGAGTAGAAATGCTGTCTCTGAGATTGTGAAACCTAATTGGGAGGGAAGGAAAAGGAAAACCTGTGATTGTGTAGTATGCTCCCGGATGTTGTTTGCTTTGGTGGCTAAGACTATTGCGTCTATGATAGCTGTGGGATAGAAGTTCGGCCATGTGCACAGTCCAACAAAGTAAGATGGTTTTATGTTGAGACAGTCTCATACGAGTTTCATGTATGCCTTCAGTCCTTTTTTATATGATATGGTCTTCCATTTTGGTTTTCCAAAATTATACCACAAAAGGCAGAAAGACCAAACTAAAAGGTAGTCATTGCCATCCGTTTTCTGAGCAATGCGAGGTTTAAGTTTAGTATATATCTGTCGAGCTGGATGAAGATGGTTTGATTTCAATTCAAAATGAAATCCTTCGTGTCTATACAAAGGGAAGAATGTCATATAAAATGGGAAGGAGAGACAGAGTACAGTTTCGCTGAAGATGCTTCAAGGTTTTCTGTAGACACTTTTATCTGCACAGTAGTTAGAATTGAATAGGCCTGTTTTCAGTAAACTGATGACATTCCTGCCAACTAAGTCTAGCAGCAAATCAAAACCGACTTCATCCGATTTAGATTTAAACGTTGAGCTTTTGGTAGGCATAATAGTTGGCAACAATATCATCACTTACCTTTTAAGTGGTGGTTTCCAAAATTTGGTCATTTGACTCACCTGTTTTGCATTATTCATCATCATTTCTTCTCTGAGGGCCGCATCTTCTGTTAGGTCAAGGGTAGTGCAGTTGTGCTTTAGGTTTTATTAACAGCAGCTGTGCCTTCTAGACAGCCAACTACTAACCCTTTAAGTTTTCGGCTATTCCTTGCACTGTTTCAAGGTTGATTGAGGATGGGGTTTTAGGTAGGTTTAGGTCAATAACAACAACTCCTACTGTGGGTCCCGCTTGCACAGGGTCTGGGGAGATCAAGATGTAAGCAGCCTTACCTTTACAGGTTACCCATAAAGAGGCTGATTCTAATTGACCCAAAAAAGATTTGAGGAAACAATTGGAGTTTTTGTTAAAAAACTCTTCTGATACAAAATGGAGGCTAAACAAACTGCAAAAACTAACAAGTGATAACACTAAATACATAATAGAAATACTGGTGGTACCACAAATAAACAATGAGTTATATAATACCAATACTAGTAGTAGGTTTAGGTCAACATGGCTTAATCACTGTGTTTCTGAGAACCAGAGATATTGCTTCCAAGATATGTTGGTAAAACAATAATGGAGTTGTTGCATCTGCCTTGCTTATCTGTGATTATTCATGTCATGGGTGTAGTTGAGTATTTCACTTTGCTTTACATCCCTCTTTGAACCCCATGCGTTTGCCTTGCCCTGGGATTTTGCTTTTCCCTTTCTTTGTTTTGTGGTGGGGGGGGGGGGGGGGGCTCCTAGCTCCCGCAAAAGCAGGACCCACACTAATAGGAGTTATTGTTGGGTTACAACAGTGCATTGCTGTGGACTAAAGCTATTGTCTCACTAAATTGTCATCTGCTTCTTCCATCGCTAAGTACCATGCAGTTCCTGTTTCTGCAATTTAATTGTTCATGTAAGGCTGCATACATGCTACTTCCACCAACACGTGCTAGGTGGGTTTTCGTTAAGATTTAAGAACCCGTCGAAAACCAGTCTGACCCTTATATATGAACAAATCTGGCGATGCAGGAAGAATATGCAGATGGTGAAGATGTAGGAAGACTCAGCTGTGATCACCGGTACCATGTAGAGTGCATACAACAGTGGTTGAGACTCAAGAATTGGTGCCCTATCTGCAAGGCCTCAGCACTACCTTCACCTTCATCACCATCACTTTCCTAGTTTCTTTTTTTTCCTTTTTTCCTCCCTTTTTGTACAGATCATATTGAGGTCTGTTTCATTTCATCAGCAGAACATTGAATTTTTTAAATTTCCCTTTTTCTTCCCCCCCCCTCTTTTTTTTTTTTTTGTACATATGATATTTCTTCCTTCAGTTAATAATCCTGGGCCTTTAATAGGCTCCATGTTGGTATCATTTCAGTTTTCCTTGCCTTTTCTTTCTAAGTTTCATTTTCAAATTGAGAGGTCTTTTTACTGTTTCTCTAACATAGGTCAAGGCTGACATTTTTCTTTATATTGATATGATCAAATACACCTATAAAAAAAAAAAAGAAAAAAAAAACATTTTGCATAGTCATAGTTTTCATTTTAAAAACAGCGGTAACTCTAGAACCAAAACCGGAACCAACGGTTTCAATCTTAGTTTCCGAATGTTAAGAACCGGTTTGACTCCCTCTGATTTCAATCCCCAGGTTTTTAAACTGATACCTAAAACCACTCATCCTAGGTATGGACCGTCCGACTGATGAAATATGGAATCAACTGAGAATGATTGAGGTGTTCACCGCAAGCTACTTGGATCGAATGGTGTAGGGAATTTAACTGTTATGGCCATCTTGGACTAAGATTCTTGGTCCTACATTATAGTTGCAGTTAATTGTTTAGCTTTTGCAATAGTTAGGGATGTTAGGAAGGCAGATTCGTGATCACACTTAGGTTCAACTTTAGGTGTATTTAACTCAGCTCATTTTAGGGCTGCTCCCCTGACGTTAGAGACTATGTCTTGCAGCTGTACATTCGCACAAATTCTTGGATGAGACCATTTCATATAAGATTTCAATTCTTAGGCTCAAATTCTTGGATTGAAACATTAGTTACGTAATGAATTATATCTACATGAATGGATATTGCATATTGAGTAGTCTTTTGCTTTCGCATTGAAAAATTGAGTGTCTTGAAAATAGGCATGTAATTTAAACATATGATCAAGGAAATAATTAAATATATGCTTACATGAAACTTATTAGATACTATTATTTATGTGATGGAGTGTGCTCACAATTTCCAAACATATCATGTTTCATCAAATGTTTTGGGGTAGATTTCTTTTGTCTTTGTCTCTATCTGATATATTTCTTAAATTTTTTACATAACGTAAATTTTTTGTTAAATATGGGTTCATCTTAACAAGTAAACAAGAGTTAATAAGAAATCAGTTATTTATTTTTATTTTTTTGGGTAAAATAAGTAAGTCAAACATTAGGTCATCTTGTTACTCTTCTATAATGAAACTAATAAAAAGAAAATAAAAGGAGGAGTTGCAAGAGAAACTGGGAGAGAAAGGCACACTAACTGTAAAAATGAAATTTAAGCTTAGGTAAGAAGAAAGGAAGGCAAATTAAATGCAAAATTCAAGTTTCAGACGAAAAACAAAAGCGCCCACCGTGGGGCTCGAACCCACGACCACAAGGTTAAGAGCCTTGCGCTCTACCGACTGAGCTAGACGGGCTTGATGTCTGCAAATAACAAATATTTGTACTTGACAAAATGTATTTCCTGCATCATGAGAAACCCAACGTAATTTTTACTGTCTTAATTAATTTGCTTATTCAGCAATTTTTACCCAAAAACCAGAATAGCTATGGCATTAGCCACTTTTGTTTCTTTTAGGGTTTTTTTGGGGGATAAAAGTAAGACATAATGGTCGTTGTTTGCGTATTATGAGAATGCTACCCAAAATTATGTATTACTAATTTAATTTTAACCAACAACTTTGATTGTGGTTTTAGCTTCTATGAGAAATATTTACGTATATGCAAATAAAGACGCCAATTTTGAAAGACTGATACGTCAAATTTAATGCAAACATAAAACAATATGGGCATGTGTTTGAATTTCATGCCAAAAATAATGTAGAGAATTCTCCCACTTTGACCTCAACCTTATCTAAGACATCCTTTTGCTAGTTCGGGTTACTAAAACTGTAACCTCAAAACTGGTAACTTTTTTTTGTTCTGACTGACACTTCATCGAACTTTGAGAAGCCACTCAACCAGCATCAAGGCTGACCAGCTGGAAGTTATACATGGAGTTCAACTCCAATGTGCTGCAATGTGTACTTAAGTCTTTTCTGATCACTGCTAGTCAATTCTTACGAGAGATGTATCATTCTTCTGAGCTTTGATTTGGTTGAGTTCATGGAAACTCTGCAAATGTCATTCTACAGTCAGCCATACCCTTGTCAGAGCGTAGATTACTGATGGGGGTTCCATGATTCGAACTCAGCCATCTTCAAAGCTTTGCATATTTAATCTGAGAGAAGATCGATACAAGTGTCAGAATAATAAGAGCATCATTTTCTTCAATATAAGTGTTTCAGGTGAAATTAGGCGTACAATGACAATCCGTAAAACTATTTTCTTTCCAACCCAAAAACAATCGATGGCCCTTGTATGAATCCAATAAATAAACCAAAACAAAAACAAATGCAACAGCAGAGGGGGAAAAAAAATGGGTTAACAAGCAAGAGAACCGAACTTGGAACAGTTTGGGGAACTGATCAGAGCATTGAAGCAGCGAATGAAGCTTAGCGGAAGATGATCCTACCCCAACAATGAAAGAGGCTGATTCCAAGACGATGGGGGGAAACCCAGACTTTTGCAGAATGGATGAACTGATGAAGTAAACCTTTCTAGAACATGTCGCAGAAAAGGTAGGAAAGAAAAGAGAAGTAGACATAAAGAGAGATGTACAAAGTTAGTAGATCTTTAAGACCATTGTAGGCATAAATAGGATGAGAACTGAAGTAGTGAAATCACGTTGCTCTTCATTACAATTTCCACATCTTAAGCAATAAAATGGAAGTTGATTTATTATGGACAACAGGCTACAACTTTGGACACATGCATACTACAACCTACGAAAGGTAAAAACCATAACCATTATAGTGAGCCATCAATTAGAAAGTAGAACTTTGGAAGCTAGAATATATAGTAGTCAAGTTCCACAGGTGTTTAACAAGGTAAAAAGCATACCCACCGATGTCCAGTCGTCCCATGTCTGGCTAGAACACTTGAGGTGAAATGCAGCAATGACAGCAATAATGCCACCCCCCAGCATCAATCCCGCCATTCTGGATGTTGGGGAGATCCATATCATATGTAGGCAGTCTTACCCCTCCAAGCAAAGAGACTGATTCAAAATAGCGAGAGCTACAACGGAAACACCTGAAAATTAAATCGTTTCTGCAAGAAATATTTGAACTAACTGACCTAAATTATATCACTGCAATGACTCATCCCCCCCCCCCCCCCCAAAAAAAAAATATTGCTTCAATGATTTTTTTTTTTTTTTTTTAAGGTCTTGGAATCTCCGTTTCATTGAAGTCAAGCTACTGTTGGCCAAATAAGGGGTAGAACTTTCCCATCATAGAATTTCTCCATTCATAAGATTCGAACTCGAGACCTTGCTTAAGGGGAATAAATGTCAAACCACTTGAACCAACCTGTGTTGGTTTGCTTCAATTAAGTTGCATAACCAAAAATGTTCGCAAGGATGTCAAAAGCAAATTGATGATAGGAACCAGTCTTATTCTTACGATAGCCCATAAACGGAAAACTTATCAATAGCCCCAATAGATGCAGCAAGTTTTACCTAATCACCAGCACCATGCCGCTACAACTTATAAGATAACAACCAATAAATATCACGAAACAAATAGGATTGGAAACCTTGCACTCCGTGGGCTGGTGGCAGGACAAATATCTCGGTGCAACCTCATGGTTATGAGCTGACCTAATAGGAAACTCAATATTACTTAAGTACTCCTTTGGACCTAACAAGACGAGCAAACAATGAATCATCAATGATGAAGTTCACAAAATCCCAGAAAATTTAGGACATATAACGACTTCTATCCACAAGTGTCCAAACGCAAGTACATGTCAAGTCCAGACCAGATTTGGCCATTGTCCAAAGTTATGCATGCTCTGGTCTAAACTGAAGTGTGAAGCGTTTGAAATTCCTGTCAGTAATTAGTGTTTAATATGGACACCAAAAACTGATTAACACAGCGTACCGTATATAATGGGGTGAGCAACCTAGATAATTTCACAGGCAATGTCAACTGATAGAAAATTTTAGGTTTGTGCTAAGCAAGTAATCAGCAACCAAAACACAAAAATGCTGGGAAAAATAAAGGAAGAGACTTATGACCAGCCTGAGAACAGGAGAGCAGGAACTCATTCAGCCCAAAAATAAATAAGCAGAATCTCTCATACCTACAACAACTCCGACTGTAGGTCTTGCTTTCACGGGGTCTGAGAAACCCTACATGTAGGCAGCTTTACCCCCCTGCAAGTACTCATGCAAGGAAAAAACCAGGGGTTATCCAGAAAAATCACTGGCAATTCAATGCACAATATGATTCTTACCCCAGACCAGCCAAATAGAACAGGATTGTCTAATATCATCTATCCACAGAAATCAACACAGTTCGATGCAGAACATAATGCTTACCGCATACAAGTTAGAATAAACAAGATTGTCTGATATCACGTTAATGAAGGGCATTTTGTCCTCAATGATCCTCTCATTCCTTTCAGATAACTAACACCTATGACAGAAAACGAAGCATTCCAACAAAAGAATCTTTCCATCCAAATGACTGTTAAAGCTCCATACTTGACTTGCATGTTGGCAGGCAGACCATTGCTCTATAGAAATGATAAAGCTTGCAAAGAAACAACAGAATGTAGTGATGTCAACTAACTCAAGGAAACCCTTAGAGGTCGCAACGAGGGACTTGTGGTCAAATCACGTCTTCTCCAGAACATGCGTCTCCTACACCCGAAGGAAAAAACAATAGAGCTTCCTAATCTGGATGCACAGTAAAGCTTTTACGCATACAGTGATCAATTCCTATATAACTTACAGCCTTTTTTTATTAGAGTGTAGCTCAACGGTTATCCAAGTAACATATCCCATATAGAAATGATGCCGTTAAATGCCCAATACCAAGATCAAACTTTTGAGTGAACTTATAAAAATAAAGGGTCAAGTTGTCCGAGTCTTCTTGGCATGCCAAATAAGAATTAAAACAGTTCACGATCATAGGATGCCTCAGATAACCCATCAGCCTACCAACTAACCATGATCAACACAGCATTTCTACAGACTTGCGCAAAAGCTTCTGTCCTTGCTCTATGCATTCTCTGACCACATCTCATTTCCTCTTTGGAAGGACAGGATTGAGTAGAGATGAGAGCATCTGTCATATAACTAGAAACTTCCTGAACTTTTTACGAACCTTGCAAGTAGAATTAGTCATAAAGACTGCAAAATGTTCTCCTCACCACAGGAGGGACAGCGCAGGAAGAGGGGTAAACAAGTAAAGCTCGGCTCTTAACCATGAGGTTGCACCTAGAAGTATAAGCACTGTAGCGTTTCCTTGTCTTGATTTCTCATCCTTTTTCCTAGCTTATAAAGTAACACAACAGATTAGCCAAAACATAACACTTACAGGAAGTCTCCTTTTCCTTCAGGGGGAACAAAAAGGTAGGAGATAAATCAATTCACTCCTTGCTTGCATTCTTTTACCATGGAATCTTTATATACAAGAGTCGCAAAGAAATCAGTGAGCCACACCGTAGATTCAAGAAAGAATAGAAGCAAAAGTTACACATCAAAACAGAAAGGAAGCAAAAGGTCATCTGCACCTCTTGCACAACCATCCAGTTATAGCTGTTCTTTTCATCCTAAGCTTGCCAATCAATCTTCAGTTAGAATATGAGAACATGCGTGCATAGAATTCAGGGTATTCCGAACCACAGAAAGCAATAGCATCCCAAAAAAAGATAAGAGCTCAAATGTTATTTATTTATTTTTAAAAAGAACCTTTCACATTGACAATTGTGCAAGTTTCCACAGCAGATCAGCAGCTAGTAAAACTGTGTTTTGGCAGAAAGGAAACATGAACTAAACCCTCAGAGACTAGCAGTTTGCGATGATGCGATCTCATTATACAATGAGAAAAGCACTATGGTTTTCATTTTCACTTACAAAAGGTGATAATGCAGTCATTTGTGACCCTTCCCCCCCCCCCTTTTATTCTGTTCCTTTTTGGGTAATGAATAGCAGGGCAACATTTCTGCCAAGAAAGCTATGAAAAAAATCAACTGGGTGCGCTCAAATCTAGGAATCATTCATGATTTCACAAAATTGATATAATACAGGTGCCACTCAGTATATGGGTAGCATTAAAAGAGAGAACTTATACTCGACCGAGACCCCCCCCTCCAAAAAAAAAAAAAGAAAAAGAAACAGGAGAGAAACTACTTCCATGCTTCCATATCACAAGGGAACAACTTCAACAGTTCTACATCCCAGCATTCCCTATCCTATTTTTCTAGGACATCATGAGATTCTGAGCTGCATCAGGATAAATCCAACAAATTTCAACATCTCTGAACAGAGATAAGCAGTATGCTTTGTCTATACTGTGTGCGGTATAATGGAATCAACTCCTTCAATTTAATCATAAAGAACAAAGCACATCATAGATCATACAAAGTCCTATTTGTTAGAAAAAGAAAGAGCAAGTATCCTCACCATGAAGCGCTAGCTCCTAAGCAAGTGTCATTCACTAAGAACCCTTTAGCTCCAACCATACAATAACCTCAAAGATGAACTTGATCCCATAATGAGCACTATAAAATAAAACCAATGAGAATTCATAGTGAATCATTCATACGCCACTCAACAAACATCAAGACACGAAGGGGATAAAATCTGCAATACAAAGTATAGACTGTTCCCAAAATAATAAAGTGGCAGAATACCAGTTAGCTACCACTTACGTGCAATGTTATCATATCAAAGTACAGTAGAGAAGAAGCATCCTTCTTCACAGGGTAACCCAGACTATTTCCTCCAGCGCCGCCAACAACCCCCCCCCCCAAAAAAAAAAGGGGACGCACACAAAAGTCAAAATTGAAAATCAAGTAACAGCATAAAAAGAACGGAGGGCAAGCAGGATGATGAAGCGACGTGTTTTGGCGATCTGCATGTTACAGGATCAGAAAAAGGGTTCGTTTGTTCACTACTTTCAAGGAAAACAATAAGATCATGTGAGGCCTGCAGTTGGGTTACAGTAAATGAGAGGATCCAATTCTGAAAGCGAACTCCTCATTCTGAGAGATACCATTGAAGGATCAATGAGGATTCCCTTTAAGTAACAAAGAGCAAGCAGACAAATGGTAAGAATCCCAAAATCGGTACAAAAAGTTCAAAAGAGCTGGAAAAGACACAAGTCACACAACTACGTGTAAATAATAGTTCACTAAATGTTTAACAGGACAGCTATAGCAAGTGGAACAAAATCTAAGCTGATGCTCAGATATCCTTCTGACTTCTTAGTTGTGCCCTTACGGTCCTGGGATATGTAGAAACAGATATCACAGCTAACAGAATATATCAGATAAAATACCAGACATTTGATTTGGTCATCATATCAAAACGTTCAGAACCCAGCCCTCAAAATCTAAATATTTTAGAATAGGATATGTACTAATATTTGACTTTCCTGTAACAAATTAGGTACCAAGAAAAATTACAAATCCAACTTTTAAGTGTTTTGATCAAAAGAAACCACAGGTATAAGAACAAATTTTTTTTTTAGTGATTGATCAATATATAATATAGGCACAGACAATCTTGCAAAACTCAATATCTCATCAAAACTCTATACACCATTCACAAATATCTAACATTATACGTGCTTCTTTTCATGACTGCAAAAAGGGGATGGCTGCTTCCCTATTTGTCTTCCCTCCCACCCCAGCCCCTGTGCCCCCCCCCCCCCCCCCCAAAAAAAAAAAAAAGAGAGAGGGGGTGGGCCTTCTTGATGCATCATAGAAGTTTCCATTAAATCAATAATCAGATTTTTGGACTGCTTATATGCCAAATCTGACCAATGAGAGGGTGGTTGAACCCCTTGAACATATCCAATCAATAACCGTTCTGTTCATGTTGCAAACTCACTCTTTTTTTCCCCTTTTTTGTCAAAACATCCCCATACACACTCTACCTTGACCAGTTGGGAGAACAGATAAGAGGAGCCAGAGGACTTGTACAGGAAAAATACAAACAAGCTATTTCAGGGTAGAAAAGAGAAAAAACGGTGAAGAAGGTGAGAGACATAGAAAGATAACGAATCGCTGGCACATTAGGAACTAGATTTACCACCTTTTTGTAGTTGAGATAGGCCAATATATCTCAATGTAAGGAAGAGAAGTTAAGATTTAACAAGTGGTACAATTTTGTCATTACAAACACGGGCAAGACAAATGACAAGGAATACTAAAAACTTACCACCAATTATATCAAAGAATGTCACATCATGTTGTGCGCTGCACAATATGCATGAAAATGTTACAATTATTAGTATTGCAAAAACGCATAATGTAATTTCAGAACTGGATTTGCAAATCTGCACTACTCAGAATGTGTAGAGTCAAACGAGTAAGGCAAGCCATTATGAAATTTGTGTTTTATTGACGTTTGGGATTCAGTTTAATCTGAAAACACATGTAGAGCAACATTGGAGCTCTTACATAACATAAATTTTACCTTTACCCAAGCTAAACAATATGCTGCAAAACTTTCCATGTTCCTCCTCTTGGCAGTAAATTACAAGACTCATGGCAGAAGACAGCCTACAAGAATGACAAACATGCACAGAGCAACCACTAACAGGTGTTCCTCAAATACACCTTCATTGGTTGCCAAGTAACCAGGGCCCCGGCCAGTACATGCTCCGAACATGAGATGTGCATACATCTCATGCTCAAGCCCTCATTTGATCTTGCAAGGGTCATGTTTTCATCATATCGATGGAAGTCATCTGGATCATGACAAAGACAAGTTTTGAAGTGGCATTGCAAATAACCATGAGGCACATTTGTTGTATCCTTCAAAACCGGAATTACTAGACCAATGATGTCACCAAGGCAAGCCCAAATGTTCATCTCATATCTTATTCTTCGAATGCCTGCATGGATATTTTCTCTAACAGCGAAGGCCAGTCTTCTCCAAGTTGTTGAGGATCTAGTTCCATTGCAGCCTTGAAATCATGCAAAGAAATAGAATGACAAACTCTTTGGTCTTCTACAGGACCACCACCACTTTGCATATGCAAATGATTACTTGGCCAAACACCATTGATAGGCTTGCCATGAATTTGCTGCTTCTGGACGTGATGTTTTGACGTGTCACTTGTAGATCTTGGTGCAACTAACTGTACACAAGACCTGACTAATCGCTTCAAATATACATCCAACATGTTATTTAAGGTGTTAGCACATTCCAATGTAACCCCTCCAAGGCCCTGCACCACCGCAATCTGCTCCATACGTCTCCTGAGTGTCTCAGAATCATACAATTCATCATTATCAGAGAAGGTAACATAGTCACCAATGGATGTGACAGGTATTGCTTTGCGGGCTCCACCACTGCTACCTGAGCAAAATGGAATTCCCAGCGGAGCAAGTAGAGGACATTGGGATAACTTCAAGCGGCTGGCCTGTTCTACCTCTTCCCCGTCTTCGACAGCAGCAATGTTATTCTGGTCTTTGCGTGGGACGAAACCCACAACATCCGCAGGTTTCTTCGTCAACAGTCTCTCTTCCCTCTCAGGTTGCTCAGCAAGTCCCCGTGGCTGCGGTAAAGTCCTTTGGTAATCACAAGCAGTCAGATCCCCGTTTTCTGCAATCTTCGCCCCACTATCTTCTGTTGCAGTTGATTGATGTGAGGTAGAATCTGCCTTCCCATTTGGACCAAGAGGACTTGGCCTATCTTTAAACTTCCTATCCCGCATTCCAGACCTGACTTTTCTTGGGGACAAGGGCAAAACAACCCCATTTGACCAAATAGGTGCCACTGCACTGTGGTTGTGGCCAGGAACCACAGCCTGGACATGTCCATTGTCAGGAATTGTGGAGCTCCTTCCAGCTACGGTAGCAAGTTTTGCGGGACCCACATCGTGAACAGGTGGAGGAGGGGCCTTGGCAGTACAAGCATTCCTCAGAATGGCCCTTATTATCTGATTATGCAAAGGGAGGTTTTCCCTCCCAAGTATCCGATAACACGACTTATCGAAGTCGCTCTTACTTAGCTTTTGATTTATAAATCTATTCAAAAAATAGAAGTACTTCTTAAACCTCTCAGGTCCTACCTTCTTGATTAACTGAATCTTCAGCTCACCGGTATCCATTCGCGAACTCTTCTCAGGCTGCATTCTTGTCAAATCCAATCCACAAACAACAAAACTTGAAAAAACTACAAACACCAGCCCAACACAAACCACCAGTTCAAATCCCAGCCACCTGCAACTTCATGACCCAAAAGCACCCAACAAACCAGGAACAGAACTCACTCGAATTACCGAAAAGGAAAAGCAAAAGACATACTTTGCACCTCCGAAACCCTAAATTCACAAAATGAGCCCACAAACTTGAGATCGAACTTGCTGCAAACACTAGCTAAACCCTAAAATCAACTCCCACATAATACAAATCTGCGGGAAATTCAAAAACCCTAAGTTCAAATTCACCAATATAAGCAATAGAGCTTACGACACCTCAACTTCAAACGGTAAAAACTGTAAAGCGCGTAACTGTACCGTTGCTCAAAATCCCACATTTCCAATTCAAAATTAACCAACTGGGCACCCCTAAATTCTCCCTTCAAACACTGGGATCGGCAAGTTGAGCTAGAAACAGATAAGATCAAACTTGCCCTGAATTTGCCCAGATAAAATTCCAACTTGCACCGCACAAATTCAAAATGGGAAAGTAACTATATCGCCAGAGAATCACAAAGACAAGAAATTTGATCAGTTTCTGACCTTATTATGATTATTCGAAGCAGGAAGCTTGAAAAGGAGACGAATTTCTGTTGTTCCGAGCTCCCAATTCGAATTGTATGCACAGAATGAAGGAAACCCAACTTCCGTTTCTCAATCTCTAGTGCATTTGCTTCTATCTGTGCAAAAAGTTTTCTGGGTTTTGTGTGTTCTTTGGTGCTGATTTTTGCGAGAGTCAGGGAATTAGATTTTGTTTGCAACCCTCGATCGCTGCTATTTACTTGTTTTCTTTTCTTTCGCTCTCTTTCTCTCTCTCTCTCTCTCTCTCTCTCTCTCTCCCCCCTCTTTGTTGGTCTCCCTCCCACGGTCTCACTTGTGTAATAAATTTTATCTTTTTTTATTTATTTTCTTTTTAATTCTTCACTTTCCCTTTTCCATTTATTGTTTGACATCCTTACATCAAGTAAGAGTTTTGATAGGAGACTTGCACTTCTTTGGTACTTAAAATTTCTTCCCCTTTTTTATTAATTTGAAAATATATAAATTTCTTATATAATGAAGATATTTAAAATTTTACTTTTTTAACGATTTCACATAATATAAATTTTGACTTCTCAACGTGAATTACCATTCAACTTTATCAAAAATTCGATTTTGTCACTGAATTTTTGTATCCAAGAGCACCCACTAATTTATATTATGAATCCAAAAATGTTACTATGGCTAAATTTTGTAGAGAAAAAAAAAGTCAAGTGGCAATGCAAAAATGCCACTATCGTGATATTTTTTCTCTCATAAAATAAATTAATGACATCTTTAGATAAAAAACAAATTCAGTGTTAAGGTCAACTCTTCTGTAAAGTTGAGTTGCAACTTATATTGAAAACTCATAAATTCTTCTTTTGTCTATCTTTGTTATCTCATGATATTCTATTTCAACTGTTCTATCAAGGAAAATCGAAAAAAATATATTTAACTAAATTACAAATAAGATCTTCAATCTCTCATTTTGTCCATAAAATATGGAGATGTGAGTAAAGTTTAAGCTTATTTTATCTATTGATATAATCATCATTTTAAAAAGATTACATATAATTTGAGTGAGAAGTTCCTAGAAGAAGAAACATTTTTTCCATTGATATGATCGTCATAGTTATATTATACTTCCTTTTGTTTTCTAAAATTTAAAAGATTACATATAGATAAAACTGCAAAGTCGTGAATTTCTCTTATGTAATATTATAATAGTGTCACCGTGATAATTATATTTTTGTATTTTATATTTTGTTGTAGGAGATGCTTTTATGCATCTCAATTAAGATGAAATTAAAATACATTTTTATATGAGATAAAAATTAATCACGATATTTTGAGGAGAGGATAATAGATGTACCTATATAGCTACGAAGCCTACGATATAGAGTAATTTAATAGAACTAGATAACTTGATGATGGTTGCTTAAGAAGGCATGCTGGGTTGCTGTGGATGAAGTTTGGTCTTGATAGTGATATCTAAAGGAAGTCGAATTGAAAACACCAATATATTTTGATTTGTTGTTGCATATCAATAGGTACATTATCATATTTTGAAGTCACTGTATTATATTTTTATCGCTTGACTTTATTTTTAAAGAATATTTACACAAGTTCTTAAAATTATTATTCGTTTTAAATTTCCAATTCATTTCGAATGCAACTTAGACATAACATTAGGTAGGGTGCTCTTTTTTTTAAAGAGGGTATATTGAACAAATAAATTATTTATCCACGCTCTTATGATTCTCACGTAAGTTTTTATTTTCTATCAAGGATTTACCCAGATAAATTATTTTTCAAATTAATTTGGAATTTTCAAAAAGTTAAGTTTTATACATACAATGAGTTTTCTTGTAATCCAAATTCATCATTACCCATAAATTAAACTTTTTTCTTCATAGAAGAAAGTCGGTATTTGCCACACTCTTTGAGTTTTCCATTTTGCCAAGTTACTTTCTACTGTTATTGAGATCTTTGTTTCAATTTCTCCCCTCTCCAAATGAGCCATGCCACATTGATGAAGTCAGTTTTATCTCCTAGTTCATGTATTGAGATTAAAAACCTTATTTCACAGCTTGCTTATCTTTTTTTTTTTTTTTTGAGATTGTGCAAGACAAACGAATCCTTATTTTTAGACAATTGGTCCTTCTATTAGTCGAGCAAATAGAAAAATAAAATTCAGGGTGTCGATAATCAAAACATCTATTAGGTAATGTTGCAAAAAATGTTTATCAAATGAACTCCAATTAAAAGAATCCATACTTGAAGATAAAATTTTAGAGTCAACGTTGGGATTACCTATCTCAAAGCAATTTTGGGTTCGTAGAAATGCGTCAATAATTAGGGCATGGTAAGGTGTCACCATCAATGCGACATGTAGGATTAGTTTTGCACCTCAATTTAACCCCCAAAAAAAAAAATTTAAGTTGTACAGAAGTCATATTGAATTGCAAATTTTTTTTATAACGAAATTTTTTAAATAGAATTCAATTTTTGAGCAAAATCTAATTTTTTGATAAAAAGAACGTATTGTACCAATATTATGTTATGTTCCATGCATGCTGGCGAAATTTCAATCTATTTTTAAATTAAGCATAATTAGGACTTGTGTTTTTTCATTGGTAAATCTCAATTCATCAATTTTAATCAACTTCAACCTATTTCAACATACTTCACCAACTTTAATAAAAAACTAGTCAATTCAATCAACTTTCCATTATGTTAACCAGCTTCTACCCATTATATAAAAAAATTCAACCCACTCCAATATATTTTAACCCACTTTTAACAAAAGAATATCCATTTCAACCCATTTCAATCAGTTTCAACAAACTTCACCTATTTTCCAACCTATATTTCTAAACATAAAAAACATGCCCTTAGGACGTACAATACTTCACAGAACTTGAATTGAAGGCCACCATCGGCTGCTTGGCTTTAATCTTCCATTAACTTTTATGTGATGCTTGGTTATGTGTAATCAACCATGTAATAAAAACAAGCTTGCAATTGTATTTTCATTACCTTGTTTGATTATATGAGAGTATTACAATAAAAAAAATATCTTATAATTATGATCACCACAAACTAAATAATCATAATTTTATTGCAAATTGAATTGCATTATATTACATCCAACCAAAGATTGCATTATTTTTAATTGTAACCTATTAACCCGTTCCATGTCTCACACATAGGAACACTTCGATAGATAGAAACATCATATATATATATATATATATTAAAAGTTGGATGGAATTAATGTATGAGTGCCATGTGTCATGCCACTTAGGATGCCATGTGTAATGCAGCATAGAATTAATTAGCTACTTAAATGTACATTTATAGTTTAACTAATGCAATACTATTTTATTTTAAAAAATAACTTTTTGGATATCTTATATATTTATTAGTATACTATAATAAAATATTCATTACATTAATAAATTAAAAAGATGGTCCATAAAATTCTCCCATAAAAATAGATGTTATAGATATTAGAGAATTTTGACAAGAAAATAGTAAATAAATAATTATATTATGAAAACAAAAGGAATTTAAAGTGATTTAAAAGGAAAAAATAAAAGAAACAATAATAACTCAAAAAAATAATAATTATGCTGTTCTAAAATGTTTACTACTTTTAAAATTGAATATTTTTATTGCTTATTTATGTTTAATTGAACTTAAAATAACAATTGACCAAACTTTTTCCATGCACTTTTCGCATATCTTATGTAGTCATTAGTAAGAAGATAATATAATTTTTATTAAAGTAAGATAAATGAAAAAGTTGGTCCATTTATCTACTAAAACTTGCCCACAAAAGAAAAGACGTCTCATACATTAGGCAATATTCAAACAATAGTAGATAAATAATTATGATGCATATATAAAAGGAATTTACAATAATTTAATGAAAAAAGAAAAAGAAACAATGATAACTCAAAAAAATAATTATTTTCTAATGCAATATGAATTCTATATATTAAAGTGGCCAAATGTCGCATAGTTGTTACTGTTTAGTTAAAAAATATATTCTCCGAAAATATAATCATTTTAACAATGAAATACGAATGAAATAAAAAAAGTGAGTTCAAATTAAGAATGAAGAAGATGTTATTACAACAAAAAAATAATCCAGCCAAATGCTCAACTTTTGATAATTAAATAATTTGACATATCGATTTATTTTTACTATTTGAAAAGAAACTATCTATTATACTATTAATATATTGAAAAAAATACTTGAATTATGTCCTTGCATCGCAAGGTTATAATCCTAGTGATCAATAAAAAATGAATCAAAATTTCTACATCACGAATTTGAGTTAACCTGGAACTAAAATCTACATCATCCAAATTTAGGACGAAGTAAATTATGAGGCCATCTGGAGAGAATTTTACGAAGCAAGCAGCTTCAACTGGAAGTGCAACACACTTCAAACTCGAAGAAGAGGGATAGAGAAAAAATGCAACAAATAACATCTCACAAAGCATGAAGCTTACAACATAACAAATACTGCTATAAATAGAAAGTATAATCCAAGCCATCAAAAATCTAAGCAAAAGAACACTTGTCTGAGAACTTCCCAACATTCCATAGAGCAACAGAATTTTCATCCTATCCAAAACTTGATGTCGAAAACTGTTTTAACACAAAGAACACAATTTGCTCAAAACAAAAGGCATAGCCTAGTTCATTCTCCTGATGAGCTCGTTGATGAAGTTTTCTCTGTTCCCAGCGTCTCCACCCTCAACAAAGTGGTTTCTCTTCTTCTTAAGACCGCCCAGTGGTGCCTTCAATTGGAAGGGCCATAGGAAGTTGTTGGCTTCCTTAAAGTGTGGTCCAACGGTGATGATCTCGTGGATTAGATCTTCCACACAGATGATACCATACTTGCCAAGAACCTGTACACGTCGAACGAGAGTATGGTCACTAGAAATGTAAAACCCATGATTTCTTACTATATTAGTAGAACAAAACCAAGGAAAACCACATTTCACAACACTCAATTAACCCAGTTCGCGATGAGTATAATCGGTAATCGGCCACAACACTTGGGAAGCACCAACATTCATAGGATAGATATGAAAGCTTAACTCAGACGCAATTATTCATCAAGCAGATAACTGTAGATGCAGCTTTATTTTCCGAGGAGAGAAGTAGAAATATCAACTCAGAATATGCCAAAATTAGCTCAGAAATGATTAGATGCCCATGATTCATCCCAAAAGAAGAGCCAGAGTAGGCATAAACACGAGCGCAATTACAATAACATAAGCAACTGTCAGGCTGCAAACAGATATTACCTGCTCAACGATTGAGTTATCAGTCAAAGCAATTCTTTGCTTGTCCACCTTGCCGTAACCCCTCTTGTAGATAAGCTCCCTCACACTCTTCAAGTTGGGGTATCTACACATTATTCCAATTAAAACAAAAACTAAATCACAAACTTCTTCCATTAGAAGCAATTAGAACAAGCAAGGAGACGTACCCATAGGTAACATAAGGCTCAACCCTGTGCAGCATGTTTAGGGTTGCCTTGTTCACCTTCAGGAATACACCGTTGAAAATCTGCAAGGAAGAAGACGCGAACATAAGAGAGACCAATGGCAATGAGATATACGGGCATAAAGCTAAAACCACTTCCCCACGAAGATTTGAATATCAAAGCCAGTACGATATCAGTGGCTACCTAAGTAACAAACCATAACAGTTCATGGACTTCCTAAAAAGCTAACTCTATCATAAACAGTTAACTTCTGCATGTAATATAGATCAATTACATCTCAACGTACAGAAAATATACTGATTAATGACTACTTTTTGCTCTGCACTGGAAGTACGTGTCGCCAAAAAGTAGACACAGTCGGCAGCAATTGACAAAAGAGACGAAACAAACGAAGACAGCTGATTGGCAAATTCTAAAAATCATTAGAAATGCATCATCAAAGATTTCATTCAAGGCACAATACCTGTCTCAAACGCAACAACTGCAAAATCGACCTTGTCTTGGGGTGCATGGCGTTGATACTGAAAGCAAAATCGCATAATCAGAATCACATCACATAATAAACCAAAACACTCATTCTATCAACAAAACCAGAACACCTACCCCCTGATGCGAATGATAAAAAGAAGCTTTGCCTCTGGCTCAACATAAAACCCACCCTTCAACTTAGCTTCTCTTCTCAAACGGATCAATTCCTTCTCCTGCAAACAAAAAATTTGAAGTTAGGGGCTAAACACCATTAACAATGAGAAATAGAGACAAATAAAAAAAATATACAAACCTGGTTCTCATATTCCTTCGTGTACTGCTCAGCCCTCTTGTAAATCAGCTTCCTGTTTTCGGCTCTCTTCTTCTTCTCAGCTTCAAGTTCTTGTTTCTTTGCCAAAGCCCATTCTTCTTCCCTCTTCTGCTTCTTCAATACAGACTCTGGAACAATAACCTTGGTAGCCTCCTCACCCATCTCTGCTCAATTAATTCAACAATTCCAATCAAACCATCAACAAATTGGTGCGCCACAAAGAAATTGAAGAGGGTCTAATTACTAATTGCAACTTCCAATCGAGCCATTCACACAACTAGCTAGTCAATCCTCTCCCTCCCGACCCCTTTTTGCCAACATATACACACCCAATATTGGGGCTTACCATTCCTTACGATTATTAGTTGGGTCCCATCTTGCCACCAGATTTAAAGCAAGTCCAGGGCTCACCATCGTCTTATTTTTCTGGGTTTTTGTCACCTGAATGCGGTGAATCACCTTTAATTCACATTTACTCAGAAAGTGAGTAAATTTGACCACATTTGTCTACAAACAAAATGTTTTTGCCAGTTCAGTATCACTTGGCACACATTTTATGCGACCCTATACATTATTACTTGCTTAAAAAATACAGAAGATGTCTTAATTCTACGAGACAGAGCAATGTATCACAAAAACTGGGGTTCCATTCGAATAATGAGAACTCCTTAAAAAATTGAAGAACACCATTTCCAATATACACAACAAGCACTGACTAAAATATCTACATATCGATCTTTATTAATCGAAAAAGCACCACAGAGATGATAAAATACAAGCTTTTCTATTTTATTCATCTAGCAATCGACAAAGAAAACTAAACCAAACCCTAAAAACAACATGATCATAACATAGACATGAAAAACGCAAAGAAATCATACTTTCGAGCATATAGGTCTGGACTAACACATTCTCCCCACCGCCAGCCAAATCAAACAAGTATTCAAAATCAAATGTCGATCAAAGTTGCACAATCACCATGAAATGCCGATCAAATCCTCAAATCAATGCGTATATGTACGTTCCACTAGGATTTACAGTATCGAAAGTGGTACTAATCATACTATACTCAAACTTCTAAGCTATCCGAAGATCCCGAAATCAGAAATCAAGCACGGATTCAGGTGGGGAGAGAGAGAGAGAGAGAGAGAGAGAGAGAGAGAGAGAGAGAGACTTACTCTTATCTGCCGGCAGGTGACGCAAAGCGTTGGACGGAGCAGAGATAGGGAGAGAGATTCGTTAAAATCAGAAGACAAACGGGAGCTAGGGTTTTACAATTTGTAGGGTTTCATTCGAATGATTCCTAGGGCTTTGCATTTTGACGGTTCTGATCCACCCAATGAATCCATCCTAGCCGTTGCCTTTTTGGATGTGAATGTTCAAGGCTTCTGGGCCTTTCTGTAATGGGCCTACAGATCCACATCGTTTTTCTTTTTCTTTTTCTTTTTTACTCAATTTACAATAACCCTTTTTTAGGGGTTTTTTTTTTATTTTTGGAAAATAATAATTCGAACTTTGGGGGTAGTGAAAGTGAATAATCTGAACCTAAAAAATACTCACCAGCAATCCGAACTATCGATATTTCTATTATCAACAATCCATACTTGAAAAAATTACCCAACAGTATGTCGAAAGGGGAGCACTGGGTTTGATTTTTCCGTAGTACAGATTATTGATAATAAAAATGTCAAAAGTTCAGAGCGCTGACCGTAACTTCTTAAGTTCAAATTATTGACTTTTACTGTCCGCAAACTTCAAATTATTGTTTTTCAAAAATCCCTCTTTTTTTGAGTAGTTAATTTATTACGATTTACATATTTATTTTAACATTTAGGAGTATATTACATTCTACTTCTCATTGTTTTTATCTCTTAACGTTCTTTATCACTACTTATCAATTTTTCACATATATAATGACAATTATTTAGCGCATCTGATCAGTTTCGTTACTGCTTACCAATAGTTTTAACAGTTGAAACATCGATGCCTTTAGAAAATACAATTAATAACAAAATTAAAAACATCGGTCATATCTCATGTTTATAGAGTTATAGGTCATTAAAAGGTAGTTAGTAATTAAGTTGTTGGGTTAGCTTTTTTTATGCACATATGATGCCCAAACTTATCTTACATTCATATCAATAATATGAGGACCATAACTAGTTAATTATCCACCTTATATTTGCCACACATGTTGCATCATTTCCCATTATATTGATGTGTCTAATTGCATTTGCCTCACCTCTCATCAAGAAGATGAGGGTTTAAATCTCACTAAAGATATAGAAAAGATACCCTTTTCCTTACCCTCCCCCACCCCCTTATCTTTACATGCCTTCTCATAATATGTTTCCATGGGAGATGGATCTTTAGTGAGTATACTTACCAATGGAGTAAAAAATAAATAAATAAAAATTGTTGCAATATTGGATTGACTAGTTGAACTTTTGTAAATATTGGTTTGATTATTGCTTCATCTAACTTGTGATTTGCAACTATATACATGCTTGTCTAGCATACAATGAAGCTATAAAGAGATAAATTGTACTATTTATAGGATATTTACTTGTACAATCCATTGTCAATTATAATTCAGATACATTTTTTTCAACTTATTTTTTGATGAATGTTGATCGACACCAATGAATGATGGTCAATAATTATTGGTGTTGGTACATATTATGGAAATAAAAAATATGATTAAGCATTGATTGATGCTAATGGGTTAAGTCAGTACTAGTGGGTGTTGCCGTGTTGACAAGGATTCGTAAGTGTTGATCGGTTTAATAAATGCAAGTTAACACTCGTATATATTCATGTAAGCTCTTTGTTTTGTATTATCAAAAAAAAGGTGCCCGCTTTAGGATGAAAGGGGATATTTTAATGATTATATTGAGATTTTCTCATTTTAGGAGTAGAATATACGTATTGTTTTTATCTAATATAATAATAAATTATTATAGTATCTATAAAGAGTTCGAAGTTGTTTGGATGTGGGCATGTTGTAATCGTAAAGAGATTAAATATGTTGGAATTGACTGAGTTTATCATTTAAAATGATTAAAGTTCCAAAATTGATTGTTTTGCTTGTCGACAAGGGTTGCGAGATTGGGCTTGAATGAGATGATTAGAAAGTTGTTACAACTATGGGAATAGAAAGATATCATAATTGAATTTATTAGGGAATCAAAGTTTACAGGTACTTGTTGATTTTTTTTTTTAAAAATTGATCTCGCTATAGGGGGTATTAAATTATTTTTACAGTTGAATTTATTAGGGAATCAAAGTTTACAGTTGTTTGTTGATTTTTTTTTTTTTAAATTTGATCCCACTATAAGGGGTATTAAATTATTTTTTTTAAAATGCATAGCTAAACAAGGGGTAAGTCCCCTACGTAAAATTAATCGCACAAAAGATGTAGAGCGTGTTCGGCAACAGCATTTTGGATAACGTTTGGCGTTTTGACTAAGCCAATACACTTATTAGGTAATTTTTAGTGTTCGGTAACATAGTATTTTGACAAGCATTTCAAGTAACGTTTAGCATTTTAGGCAGCGTTTTTGAAAAATTAATAGTATTAACGTTTTGGATTCCAAAGTAGCGTTTCATTTTTTTTTGTCGAAAAATATCCTTTTGAAATTTTATCTTTGGAAAATATCTATATCCTTTTATATATATCAATTTATATTAATTAGCTATCCTAACAGCTAAATCTACCGAACACATTTATTTCAACTGCTCATCTAAACAGCTATCTGCTAACAGCTAAATTATAAACGATATCTGCTGCCTAAACAGTTATCCGCTATCTGAACCGCTATCCACCATCTGAATCGCTAATTTTGCCGAACAAGGCCGTGATCAAGATGCATTGTAAATGTCTTCAAACGACTAACATAAGGGTACACTTAAATAGCTAAAAGGGGCTCTTAATGCCAATATTTGCAAGGTGGTTGGCAAGTCTATTGGCTTCTTTTTAGCAACGTTCAACTGATATCTTCCACCATGGACTGAATATTAAATTATGACACTCCTTGATGATAAAATCGAACAATTGACTCGTCTTCCGTGGTTACATCACCTTTGATACGGGCATATGGCTACTTGCATGGAAATTCATATGGGTTAGAGTATAAACTTATTCATGAGCCTTCAACCATCAGCTTAAACTTTTGGTTGATATGGTTCTTGAACTTGGTATCAGAGCCTTGGCTTACATTCACAATATGAACCATAATGTTCTTTGGGGATTGATTATTGTATTTGATTGTTCATATATTATATAAGGGTTCTTCAGGTTTCAAAGACCTTGTAACTTGAGTGAGAGTTGCCCTCCTCCTTTGTTGGATGCCATCTACTATGATGTTAATGAATGGATAGAGTTGCAATGGAAGGCATGCATAAAATAAAACATTGAATTCTCATGCATGTTTTTGTCTCCCCATTTGAGTCTTACAATTTTTGCTCTAAATATAAGATCCCTATCTCAAACTTTGACAATTTTACAGATTAAGTCATGAGTTTGATAACTTGCCAATAGTGTTCTTTGAGGACAATGCTACTGACAGTACCTGGATCAAATAGATTAAGATTTTGCTTTAAATAAAATAATAAAAAAATAAAGAGATGGAATACTAATCCTAATGTATTTTGGTTAACATTATCAAGATTCAAAATCGGTATTCTTTTGGGGTTAGAAAGTGATGTCTAAGTTTGAAATAAGTGTTTTTCCTTCTGTTGAGCATAGTTAATTTATGTCATCAAGTTACGATTGTTGAGCACTATCTCGAAAATAAAGGATACTTCATACATCTGACAATGTGATTGAGGATCAGCCCGCCTGTTCAAGTTGACGGTTATAGCACTATTGTTTTGCTTTTGCCCCTACTCGACCCTCAAGTTGAGGGTGTCTTTAATGAGGGCTGGAGACGGACAAAGGCTATAACTTGCGAACCGAACAACTGACCTACAATTAAACATAATAAAACATATGTAATTGGAGCTCTGCTATGAGGATTTATTGGTCTTTTAGTGAACCAAGGGTGAATTAGTACCATTTCGTTACTTTAAACTTTTGTCATAGCAATTTGGAATGCTATTTTAGTTCACACCCTACCTACCAAATCAAGTATTATATAGTTGTATATTAGTCACTATACTTGCTATTGGGATAAATCTTGTCACTTGGCTCCCCAATTTGTAAGGACAATCAATGTCAAAATTTACAAGAAAAGTGACACATTGTGTGCAATGCCATATTATGTGCAAGGTTGTATGAGGTTATGCGTGACTTTATGATTCGAGGACACGAGATGAATTGAGAGTCAGAGATATGCCAATCCGCATAAGGGTCTGTCAAGACCATGGCTGAGAACAACATATTTTGTTGACCATTGGGCATGTTCTTTGGATTTATGATAAATACTTATTGGTGCTTATTGGTGAACACATGCTGAGACATACCAAAACATTTAAATCATTATGAATCATGCTGAACGACACTGAATAAATTTACATAATAAGACGCTAATTGTAATTAAACATGTAAATATGTTTATATAGTTATTTAACTAGTGTATACAGCGAAAATTAACACTTGTAAATGCGTATTTATTTATGTTGTGGTAGAATATACAAGTTTTCCAACAAGTTGTGTTTTAAATGTTATCATTGTTGTAAATTCAATTTTAAATAGCATTTTTTAAATGAAACGTATAATGTACAAATATTTTGCGAATATATGCTTAGTTTTATAGTCATTTTAGTATTAACACAACAATTCCCTGTATTGCAAGTAATGGATTGTATCATTAGTTCAATTTTAAAAATACCTTTTAGCTAGAACTGGTGAACTATCTGGAATACACAATCAGGTAGTTGTTAGAACATTAGAAGTCAACATTACAAAAAAATTAGGATTAGACATTCAGTGCTTTTTTAGCATAAATTCTAAAAAAAGTTGCACAATAGAACACAGGGTAGAAATCTAATATGCGGATAGTTTTTCTTTTTTTTGGATAAAAAATATGGAGGTAGTTATGTATATGAATACATGCAACATGAAACTTGTTAGCAGATTTATTCATTTTTGATAAGCATTTTTATTCAAAAAAATGGATTTCAATTTCAATTAGATTGTCGAAATGATTATGTCATTTGACATAATTTATGACAAAAATCTATGTATTTAGATAATATAATAATTCATCATAATAATATGCATTTTATGAAGGCAATAACACTACTGATATTTTTTTATATTATACCTATGAAACATTTTAGTTTAGTTATACAATGTAAAAACAAAATTTCAATGAATTTTACAACATACAATAATAAATATATTTAGATTATTAGGAAAACAAGTCCAATCATTGATAAACAATAAGTGATTTGGAATTAATCACAATCCAATCAATTGAATCATTTCTCAAGTGTTAAATTGTGATGAATTACAATAAAATATATTAAATATTGACAATAAATACTTATTATAAGTTGAAAAGAAACTGTCTATTACATACATCCTCAGTCTGTCCCGCCACTCATTTTGACAAGGTATAATAGTGACCAAATGCAATACTAATTTATAACGAGTTTTTGAGAGAAGGACATTATAAATTATATGACATACCTTTCTTACAAACAAAATTAAAATGCAATACTAATTTATCGTGGCCAAAAAAAAAAACATAAAAAAAAAGAAGAAAAGAAAAGGTCCCATTTCTCATTCAATAATCAATATTGATTATATTGATTCATGTATGCATGTATCTGAAGTCAGAACTCCTCATGTTCACCACACCATGTGTCCATTGATTCTTCACTCAATCCCTTGTTATCAAGTTGGGAAGCAGCAGTAAGCGGAGCCCTAATTGCCGAATCATTGAATTGATCACCCACAATCTCCACCCTTGTCTGCGTATTCGAAGCTGCTCGAAACCCTAGCCATGGTTGATCAGAAGCCATATTCAACGGGAGAATCGGTAAATTTTGCATTTTTCCTGGGCATGTTTCGTTGAATGGAGTGCCCTTCCCTTCGCTTCCCTTTTTCCCGTTTCCCTTGCATATAGATGATCATGATAATGTTGTGACAATTAAAATGCTGTTTTTCATTGTTTGCTGCAGAATTTCATTCACGATGAAGATACAAGGATTGATGCGATAAAAGCTCGATGTAATCCCCCTCCTGAAGTGTCTATTCAATTTATAGGTGTTTTAATTGACATGCTCAAATGGGTTTTTTGCACCTTGACAGTTAAAAATGTGATAAAGAGACATGCTGATTTGACAGAGCGCCTTTCCAGGTATGATTTTTGTTGAAATGGCTTGAACCAGTGGGAAGAAGATAAATTTATGTTTACGAAGGGGTTGAGCATGGTGTTGGGGATTGTTTAATCTGGAGGTTAGTGTCACTCTTTAGGATTAGAAGAAACAGCAGTCATTATTGTATAATTCAATGGAAAAATGTTATTATCTTTTATGCTTTCTTTGTCCTTTTAATGCTCTCCCCACCCCTTTAGACAAGTATCCCTGTAATCTATATGTACTCAATGGCATGTTTTGCATTATTGAAACCAGCTGTCATATGCTGATCAGTCCAGGGCTGAGGTGCAGTTATCCTTAGGAAGGATTTGTAGTATCCTCTTAGTCTATCTCTTAGTGTCCTGCTGACTTACTGACACTACGCATTATAATTTTGGGTGCAGTTGGTGCGTATAGTCAATGAGTTTATCGGCAGATGCTTCCTATTAGCCTTTGTCTACTGTAACCTGAATCCCTTGGGAATTTATGTTGTCTAAGACTTGAAGTTTTGTGTGATTCTGAGAGCAATGATTTCTTCGAAACCGAGGGACTTGTTT
The DNA here is from genome assembly GCA_029747015.1 of Carnegiea gigantea. Taxonomy (NCBI): domain Eukaryota; kingdom Viridiplantae; phylum Streptophyta; class Magnoliopsida; order Caryophyllales; family Cactaceae; genus Carnegiea; species Carnegiea gigantea. Next base: position 214,077 of record JAKOGI010000133.1, on the reverse strand, counting down.
GGGACTTTGGGACTTTGAGCAGCCATTGTTAATACAAATAGCTTTAGTAACATTTCTGCAGGAAGTGATACACCATGCATTATCTCATGGAATTTGTGTACTTTATAGCATCCATGTAAGTGACCATAGATTTTCAGTTCTGCACTAATCTAGAATCTAGTGTTGGGCAAAGGGACCTCTCCGCATTGTAGGAGAAAGTTGCTACATGTGTCACCATACGCCTTCCATAGTGGGACTCTGGGGTTGTTTTTTTGTTTGTTTAGTAACCAAGTGTAGTTTGGCCAATGCACCCGTGTTAATACAAATAGCTTCAGTGACATTTCTGCAGGAGGTGATACACTATGCATTATCTCATGGAATTTGTGTACTTTATAGCATCCATGTAAATGAGCATAGATTTTCAGTTGTTCTGCAGTATTCTAGAATCTAGGGTTGGGTTAAGGGACCTCTCTGCATTGTAGGAGTAAAGTTGCTACATGTGCCACCATACGCCTTCCATAGTGCTACTCTGGGGTCATTTGTTTTGCTTGTTTAGTAACTAAGCATAGTTTAGCCAATGCACCTGTGTTCCTATACTTTTCTAATATGCAGTATCTGGAATATTTTTTATTTCCCTCAGCAGACATTTCCTCTTCTCTATTTGATGTTGGTTGTTCTTTTATGAATTTAAGGATTTTATAAAGACAAGGATGGGAAGTTTGTGATTTAGTTTTTTTAGTTGGAGTTCGTAGTGGTATTGGTATGTCTACTTTGCGGCAAAAACTTGTGTGTATATATATTTTTTTAAGATAAGCTCTTTCATTTAGTGAGCTTGGACTCAATCTATGTCACCTCAGGTTCAGTATTTTGCAAAATGCCTTTTCTCAACCACATTTATTGAGGTGGAAAGTGTGTCGAAGTGGCCAGATGAAGTTTACCTTGTCCCTTTCCTTAGCTGTATGTTAGTAAAATTTCTTGTGTTCAATCATCTGTTATGTTCTTTCCTTGGTCTGATTATCACTTAAAAATTTAGTCCATGTGGTAGCTGATAGTGATAGGTCAGTGATGTGGCCTTCCATAGTTAGAGGTTGAAGTTTCTTCAGCACTCAAATACAAGTATTATAGACGTAAGTGAAATTATTACCTCTTTGAAGGACCAAGAAAAGCTGCGAAATTCAGATATTTACTGACAAAGGTCTATTTTGTATCGTTTCTTTTTCTTAAGAAGTTGTGATGATCTTGATGATATGGAAATTACACATTCTAAACTCTTGAGAGTTGAGACTGAGTCATGACTGGCCAAGAATATATGGGATAGTTTTTAATTTATATAAGTAGTTGATGCTCTCACTTTGTGTCATAGCTGGATAAAATTGGCTATATTTTGCTTTAGATGGGGCTCCTTTATTTTTTCTTTTTGCTAACATCTTATTTTTCATTTAGTGAGTCACATTCATTTCTTTCTCCTCATTCTTTGTTGTTGTTTAGAGTTTAAAGGGGTCTTGTTGTCAGCGTTTAGACCTGGTGAAACTTGATTGTCCTGTCAAAGGAGAGCACGTGCGCTACTTTCTCTTCTCAAATGTTGGACACATGTTACAACACCATAATTTTAGTTGTGAAAATTGTCTTGAAGAAAAAGCAGATAGAGATGTTATCTCTTAGCTGTGTAATTGAGAAATTGTCTATTCCTGATTGTGCTGAAGTGAGCTGACTGCTGAATGATCAGTATCTTGTGTGGAGCTTCATGGACATCTTTCTTCAAGATAGCAAAGAATTTCTCTTCAGGAGTTATGCTAAGGCAAAGGCTGAGGATAAAAGACATGGATTAAAAGGGAAAGAAAAGGCCAACAAAGAAAGGGAATTAAGGTATTTAATAGTTGCAGAACACGAAGGTGGTTGAAGAGTTGAGTAGGCCTTGAGGGGGTTGTGTTTAGCAACTTTAGTTTGGATCCTCTTTGATGCTTCTATCATCTTTTACTCTTATCTCTAGGAGCTCTTCTTTGATTATGACTCTACCCCTACTTCCCATTATTTCCTTTCCCTCATCTTGGAGAAGCTCTAATTGGAGTGTTGGAGGAGAAGTTCATGGAAATTAAAATCTTTTGGTTTGCGGAGATATCACAGAGTTCACCTAGGCAGGGCCAACATCAAGAAATATCAAGCAATATCAAGTCTTGCATCACATTGATTTCCATTTGAGTGAAACCGTACGAAAGCATGAAATGTAAGGGATAAACCAGGGTTTCTTAAGGTGCATCCCATTTTGTTTGACTTTCTACTTTTAGGTTTTTGGTGAAGTAAGCAAAGAAGTTATCTCTGAAATCGATCGGTAAAGATTCTTTAGAGCTCTTCTTATGGGATGGTGCATCTGGATTGATTTTTTATGGCCTTCGACTGTTGCTAGGACTTAATACCGTCCATGTTATGCCAATGGGACAACATATTTTTTCATTTGAGTAAGCTTTTTGACTCTCAGAAAGTTACTTGTGTGTATGGGAATATATTTGTTGTCATTATGGTTCTTATTAGCTAACACAGATGGCCAGATGGGGTAGCTCATTCTGAAACATTATTCATTACTCATTAATTGCTGAATCTGTGGAGTAATAACTAACTACACTCTAATGATAAGCCTTTTTAAAAAATTACTTTGGCGAATTTTCTTCCCCTCAAAATGCCCCGTTATTAGTTATTCCTAATATCTGGTTCTTCACAGTGATTATCCAAGTGAATGAAGATTATGATCTTGTTGCTGGTTAGACATTATCATAACCATTGTATCACGGCTGCCGCACTATTGAAACTATGATAGCTACCTTAACTTCTTTAGATCTTCAATAGTACCATTCTTAGCATTGGCTCTTGATGTTTGAATTCTCGCAACCGTTCTATCATCTTTCAGCTGCAAAATATTTGTTATGGCCACTCTCTTCTCGTGATGACTTCTGGTGATTACAATAGGGATTCTGATAAGATGATATTTGAGCGTCTGCAGAAAGAATTTGAAGCTGCACGTGCATCTCAAACCCAAGGTAACTAGCATGAAATCTTTCTTAGCTTTTGAACGGAGATATCATCAGATTGCTTCTTTGCTTTCCCATCTCCACGATGCTAATCGTACAGGACTGAGATTTATTATTTCAGTCTTTTTGGTTCTCGTGCTGTACATTTATCTCAAGCTCTTGCAGAATGGAGCTGATTACCACATTGAAATGGAGAACCCATGAAATCCTACCAATTTTTTCTGAGCTTTTCATGTGCTTTCCCCTAGTGATGCTGTTATGGAAGATTTGAATTTTGAATAACTGTTAAAAAAGTGTTCAAATTCCGAGCTTTGACACTGAGTTCATCCAAGCTTAGACGAGTTCTTTTCAGTGTTATAAATGCCGTACCGTACCGTTCGGTATCGGCCGAAGCGTACCGTACCGTTCAAGAAATGGTACAAGCTATTATCCGGTATTGGACCGGTCAAATACTGGTCAATACCGCTCTGTACTGTCAAATACCGAGCGGTACCGGTATTTTCGGTCAATTACCGCCCGGTACACTAAAATTTCAACTTTTTTGTACTTTAAGTTATTAAATTTTTTGAAATTCAAAATGGTACTAGCCCGATACATCGGTACATAAATTCGGTATGTCTCGTTCCAATGAAATACCGGTACAGTGACCGGTACGATATTTATAACTTTGGTTCTTTTGCTTTGCCATCATAAATGTATTTCAGTCACTGGTAGAATGTGATGTCCAGCTTTTGTTTCCTTGCTTCTCTCACTGGAAAATTTATCTCATTTCCTAAGTATAAATGGTTATTAAGCTACACTCGTTTCACTCTTGTGACATAGTATTTTAATTTGTCTTCAACATCTGAGGATGGTTGTTAATCATTCTGCAGAGATTTATTTGGAAGGTGAAGATTGGAACGATGGACTGTTGGCCACAATAAGAGAACGGGTATGTTTCTATTTTACCTTTTCTCCCATACTGTAAAAAGGATAGTTTGTTTATTTTCCATTTAGTGTGCTAGTATCTGATTCATGCAATTGATTGATGTACCTAATACATTAATGTTGCTAGGTTCATATGGAGGCAGATAGGAAGGCAACATCAGCGGATTCAAACATGCTGGATCCTTCGTTTCTTGGAAAAATCACTTACAGGGTCGGGAGTAAAGTATGTGCTCCCTGCTCAATAGCTTATTGTCTCAATATAAAGTGCGTGATTATGAAGTGTGAGATACTAAAGCTACATCCTCATAAGCTGGCAATTACTTGTGTAGCCTCTCAAAATGGAACAGTGCCTAGCTTCTTTTGGATGGAAATAGTAGTTTAAAAGTTTTAATGTACCTAACCAATCAGTCATAGTGTTTATTCCCCCCCTTTCTATCAAGAATCATGTAGAACAGTGGAAATTTGTGCCACTGGTTCAGCTATTGTATTTAGAATTCTGTTAATCCTAGGTCAAATAATTGGGTGTTCTGTGCTTTTTTGTGTTTGAGATAAGAGAAAAGAAGGAAAAATAATAAATCTTTGGCATGCATTTTTGGTTTGTCCCGTGCCATTGAGTGCAACATTTAATAGTATATCCTTCTATTTTCAGCCCTTTGTTTTATGGGACACTGCAATAAATATATAAAAGAATTAGTCTGCTTGATGCAAACAAATTGGCTATGAACCATGAAGTTGCAATTAAGTTGTTCTCATTTGAGACAAGATGCTGCTATGATAGGGTTTGCTGTTCTCGTGGAGCTGAGCACTTCACTCGGTATTTACCACTTTTTATTGGATTATGCATTCATACAGGTTCTCATTCAGGAATTCAATTCAATATATGACTCTGTGTTACGACTTGTGATGCCTTCCTCCTGTGTAAGAAAACCCAAGGATATACGTGGATTTGAACTCATGCTAGCAGCTGCACAGGGTCATTTAGAATTTTCTTTTCGCACTTTATCAAATCAGATAACTGTCACGGTTACAGCATATTGGGATTCCTCGCTTGTACAAAAAGATCTGGAACCGAATACTGCATGGTATGAAAGCTACATGTCGGTGTCATGTTAAAATTCACAGCATAACCCTAGTAAAACTATGCTAAACGATAGCACCAACATCATCTAGCGTGAGCAGTGTCTGCGGAGATCCCACTTTAGGCAACCTTGCTATCAATGAGCAATATTTTGACTTAATCTTTGAAGCATATTTGGGGACTTGTCAAATTCGTTGCAATGCTCTTTTGACCTGAGCTATTAATTTACTTCTTAAACAGGTCATATGTTGTTTGGAAGGTGCAAGGATTGGCATTCAGTATGAAACATCTTTTGCAGGTAATACTAAATATGCTTTATTTCCTAGATTTGCTTCGTTTTTTGGAATTCTGCTTAGCTTCTTGTCATTGGAGACATGATCCTCTTTGCTATTGTTGGTTTTATTGTTATGGTGGGTGATTCAATTCGTATCCTGATCTGAACTTATACTGGAAAAATTCCTACCGAGCGGCGGGTTGAATATGTTGTTAAAGCTGCCCTGTCCAAAATCCTTGAATATGCTTAAAGTAGGGAGAACAGACACCAAGTCCTAACAAACTCAATTTTGTCTCCTGGAGTTAACCTTTCAAAATAATCAAACTATATTTGTCACCTTTGTGAACTCAAGAAGATAATATTTTCAATGCATAGCCTAGGAGTAATACATTTGAACAATTAAATTTATTTTTTCATGTAAATGTAGGAGAGATAGGATTTGTGGAAAAATTTGGTTGCATGATGCAAGAGAAGTCTGTAATCCCCATCTATTACTCTTTCTCCACTACAAAATTTGATAATTTGACTTTGGTTTAGACTTACCATTTTGTTGAATGAATTTTCTTTGTTTCTGAATGCTTGGTTCCTGGTGGACTTCTCCTTTCCTATTATAATTTATATAAACCCTGTAGAATCCTTTTTTGATCAGAAAACAAGCTAGCTAATATGTGCATGTACATTAGTGTAGTTTTTCACTTTTTTTTTCTGTAATGAGCAGGAGAGCCGTGCGAGCTTTATCACTGTGTGCTTGAGAGCAAGTCATTTTTGGAAAAAATGACGGTTCTTGAGCACACGATTCCCTTCTTTCTTCCTATACGAGAAGCTGAAAACGATCTTCTCTCTTCCAATGCAATGGTGAGGTTGGTTGCCTTACCCTTCATTCTTGTTTCTAGCTTTATTTTCTGTTCTGCTTGTTCTAAGGATATCTGTTTGTGTTTTGCTGTCTCAGAAATTTATAGATCATGTGGGGGAACTCTTGCAGGCCTATGTAGATAGGAGGGAGCAGGTATGATATTGAAGAGCTTGTTATACAGTGTCCTTGCATATCTCTGTTAAAGGGCTGATATTGTCTGCCCGTTTCCAAGCAAAAAATTGTCCCCGAATTGAAAAATAATGTTTTTCTTTTTATATCGTTCAGTACTCTCATTCCTTTTGTCTTAGGCTATGTGTACTAGTAAAATACTTTTATAGATCTATGTACTTTAGTCATTCCCTTGGATTGTAGATGCTCACAGTGTGGAGATAATTGAAAACATTTGATGTATTATTTGCAAAGTATAAATGTCTTAGGACACTTGGATAACATCTGATAGTTGAACTTTTCATATTAGACAGTTGCGACTTGGACGTAATGGATATCTGTAGATGCTAAGTGTTTCTGTGAGCTTACTGGAAACTCATTCAGCACTCAGAGATTTAATGGGGTTGCAGGACTGACGGACATGATTATTCTATTTTTGTCATGTAGGTTCGTCTTATGAAAGAGTTGTATGGAAATCAAATTGGAGATCTTTACCATAGTCTGCCTTATCATATGATTGAGTTTGTACTTGGGGATTTTGAGTGGTAAGTACCTTTAAAGTCTGCCTTGTTATGATATTTGAACTATTTATCACGCATGGGATCTGGATGAACACTTCATGATGTCCTACGTTAGTTGGCGGCATCTATGCATCTTAGACTGAAGTTTCACATTTGCCAATTTCTAGATGCAAGAGTTGTGTTGAGGCATTAATGGTAGAGCGACAAACAATTTATTTATTTATTTATTTTTCATGAGTAGTCAGAAGAATGCATTAGATGGACATCAATGGGATGCCACCCATGTACGAAAGGGGCCAAGACAAAACATCATGCCCTCAAGCTCTCATGCATAATATCATCTACAAATCCAAAAAATACATGTTTCTTCTACCATTAACTGCATGACTCCAATTATGTAAGATTCTTAAAAATTGGAGCTTCAAGTCTTGCAAAGGACAAAGCTTTGCCCTCAAAAATCCAACTATTCCTTTCCTTCCATGCACACCACCATATTGCCAAAGGAATGATCTTCGAATTGCTACCAACCCTACTCTCTTCATTCTTCTTCTTCTTCACTCCTCCAGGACATCTTGAGAAAGGTTGAACCCATCTAACACCCATGAAGAGACAAATGCCAAAGTGATGAAACCCAACTACAATGAAGAAGGAGGTGGTCCGCCGTCTCTTCCGCCTCAAGACACATAAAACACCTAGTAGGCCCGTTAAAGTTTCTTGTTTTAAGCATATCCTATGTGGGGGTCTTTCCTTTAGTGGCCGCCCCAACAAAAAAGCATGCTTTTGTAGAGCGACAAGCGATTACAGGAAGAATTCTTGAAAGTGGCATTGGCAGGCTTTGAACTGCTTTGTTTCCTGCTTATTGCCAGGGAGAAAATGGGCATGACTCCTCTCCCAATTCTACTGTATTTTAACAATTTAAGAACATAGCCTGTTTATGCTTTGTATATAAGATTTCTAACACTGGAAATTTTTTTTGTCTTATTTTCTGTCTTCTTTCATGCTTTTCTGAGTCAATGGAAAACAGTAAAGGATGCCACATATATCGGGATTTTAACTGGCTTAATATGCCCCTGGTGGTTTTAGTTAGTGATTCCACTTGCAGTTTCACAGCTGCAGTGAATTTACAGCTATTATTTGGTGGGAGATCTGGCTATAGTTTGCAAACAACAAATTGCTCCATTATTATGTCAAGTAAGGCTTTCTAGAGGCTTGAATGTCATGGATACAAGTGTAGCGCAAGCCTCTTTTGGATAGCATGAACTAACATAATTGTGAGCTTGCAGCATATATGAATTGTAAATTAGCAGACGGTAGATCTGGAGGGCTATAGTTGTCTGTTGTCTTGGTTATTTGTTTTGTGAAATAACCTGTTTTTGTGAGTCCTGGGCACATTCTGGACGAGCCTTGTCTTGATCATTTTGTTCTTGTTTTCATTGCTCTAGCTTGCAGCTTCTGTTATTTGGATCAGAAATCAATTTCCTTTTTCTTTGGTGAGCGATTTTTCGCTTGATTTGAATACATTATTGATTTTTCTTGCCCCATTTTTTGGGCCTTGTATATGGACAGCACCAGGATCACTGTCAGTCTTAAATACGCAGATTTGGTTTCTGTCCTTCCAACTAGAGTAAGAGTCATGGCTTGGCCATTGAACAACTCCAAGAAGGGTGTCACTGGTGCAGCTCAGATGACTAGGAAGGGGACTGGAGTGATACCAAGTCACCTTATTCCTGCTCGTCTGTCTTATGCCGAGGAGGCCTTGCGGACGTTGAGCTTACCTGAAGGTAACAGTTCTTAAATCTTTGAGTCAACTGTCAAGTGAGACAATTCTAGAAGATCTATTAGATTGAGCTCATTCACAAGATGCCTTCTTGTGTTTTATGCAAGCTACCTATGTTCATTTAGCACCTACATTGCATAGTGTTACTTACTGAAGTATGTGCAGTCATAAACCATTAGTCCCTTCCCACTATGATTAAATCTTTTCCTGCACCAAAGAATGATCAAATCTTTCCAGCGTTGTTGTGTGCCTGCTAATGATTTGCCACCTCTCTTTGGAGCCCTTTCCCCCCATTGTTTTAACCTTCTTTTTGTTTGGGTGGGCCCCGCCTTGGGATGGGGTTGTGCTTTTTTGAGAAGGGGGGGGGGGTTCAAGATGGAGGGTATGTAAGTTTTCTAGCTCAGGTTGCCTTGACTCTGGGACATTAGGCCTACTGTACCAAACGGCTGCTTCCACCCCTGAATTTGTATCATGAATGGTGCTGATGCCCCCATCAGCTTACGTAAGTTACAATTGATCTATTGGAGAATTTTGCCCCGGTATATTTCGTCAGCCTTACCATCCCCCCTCCCTGTGCCTCCATAAGGTGCCCACCTAGGATGGGGTATGCAGGGTTTGAATGTGCTAACTGTATCCCTACAATTGTCCACTGTTCTCGTTAAGCCCTTCATTAGAAATATGTTATGCATGCTATTTCATTACAATTAAGCAGCATTAACAATCCAATGAGCTTCTTTATGGCATTGCTATTCGAAGACCAAAAAAACTGCCAATTGCAATCCTCTCAGCTTCTTCACTGGGAGGTTTAGAGGACCTTATTTTAGAATTTTGTTTTGTTGCAATTGTCTGGTTGGAATTCTGCTTACTTGTCACTAGATTGTCTTATGTCTAGTTAGCCACCGAACATTTGTGATAAGATTTAACACCAGCCGCACACATGTTGTTGACCATATCTCGCCTTTGTTTCATGCTGCCATCTTCAGCTTTTGCAGAGATTGTGTTGAACTTGCCACAGGCACTTCAGCAGGTGTTCCCGTCATAGCTGAACCATCGCATGTTCAAAAAGAGCATTAGTGTACAAAGCTGAACGGGAATCCCACCGGCACGAAATTTGTATCCCTTGTGTCAGAAACTACATTGCCATATATATTTCAGGACAAATTTTGAGCTGTCTGGGAATGAGATCATTTTGGCTGGAGGGTAGTGTTAATCTTATTCCCGCGTATATATTCTGTTATTTAAACCCTAGCTTGTTTGGTTTGGTGTTGGAATTTGCATGATCTGTATTATCCGTCCCAACATTTCATAGTCTCTTGGCTTTGGGGAGCATGTCCTCATCTTTGAGATTCTTATTTGAGGGTAGTGATTGTGATTACTTCTGCTCCTCTTTTTTTTTTCTTTTTTCTTTTTATAAATAAATTTCGAATGCCTTCAGAAATAATGAAAGCACCATTTTTTATAGGATAGTCTAAGAGTGGAGCCTTCAATTTACTGATTCTTTTGTTTAGTAATTTGTCATTAGGTACTTCCTCAATCCAAACAGGAGCCTCATTTTTTTTTTTTTTTTTTGGGGGGGTCTCACAGAAATTAAACTCAGTTCTAAGAGAAACAATTACTTTGTTACAACGCGAGCTCTCAAAGGGGCCACATTAGAGACTACATTGGAAATCAAGTTCCAGCTGTCTACCTTAAACTCTAAAAGCAGGCAATGAAACTCTAATCCCAGTAACCACGATTAGGGGTTTGACATCTACTACTGTTTGTTTGGTCCATTGATAGTTTGTTACATATCATTGGTCCAGACTCCAGACACCTATTGCTTGGTGAGTTACAAGTTTTTACATACGTGATATCTAAAAGTACGAGTTTATATAAATTAGAGGTGAGGAATTAAATGTGATATTTAAACATTCAAAGGTATGAATTTATGTAAATTAGGGTATAAGGGATTGAATTTGAAGGTCTGAATAGATTTATATCGGAAGGGTTTCATTTGATATTTAATTCTGCAATGACAAAAAAAATACCAACCAAACATATAAGATACGAAAATAGTGGATGCTATTCCTATCCATGGCCCAAAAAATGGTGAATCAAATGCCATCTAATAGTTGTGATGTCTCATTTAGATATAGATACCCTTGTGTAGGGAAGTTTCTGTGAAATCAATGAATTCTCTTAAAATATAATTATTTTATAGATTGGATCTTTAATGGGTCTAGTTCGATATTTGTGTTCAGTGTCCTTCTATTAATTTTTTTTAATATCAATTGGGCCTTAATCAAATGAGTCATGCATATAAGCTCAAATGAGATTTCAGTCCAAACCAATTGGCAATAAATAAAGTAACTCACAAGCTTATATACATGCTCAAACCCTTTAATTTCATTACTGTAGGACAACACCTACTTTCCTATTCTTACATTTTATCAATGTGGGAGAACACCAACTTTCATACTCTGTGTTATAGGTGTATCCCATAAGCTTGTCAAGGAATGGCGAAATTAATAGTGTTTGCTAAATATATGAAGGTTGGATGTCATTTGAGTCAAATTAACTAGGTTGTCTGTATTTAATGAAGTTTGTCCCGTGAGAAATTGATGCATTGTCATATAATCAATTTAAGAATAAATAGAATTGAGTTTTGATATTAAGTCCAGTAATTAGGGGCGAGCTAATTTTGCCTCTACTTCACAACATAATGATATTGGACTTCTTTTTTTTTTTTTTTTGGGCTCACCTACAATTTTAGAGGGATATATAACTAATGAGAATATGGATATAGGACCCTATACTTTTGCAAAGTATTTGCAAAATTTTGAAAAGATGTTGAGTCGAATATCTGGAAAGTACTCTTCAAAGTTGGAAAATACTACTATAAGCATTAGACATCACAAATCAAAGGGGGCAAGAAAACACTTGCCATGCAACGTTTAGGGTGATCATCATCATCACATTACAAAGCTAACAACAAAATTGTTTATTTTGCATCTTATGCAAAACTGTCAACTGAGGCAAGGACAGGTTAAGTTAGAAACTGTGCTGTTTAATGCCAATGAAACTTGCCTTGAAGACTTGTTAACTGTGGGGTTTATGTGACACTGAGCTTCAGGCTGTTTAGGGGTAAAAACTGACACATCTGAAGACTGGAAAACTAAAAGACTACTAAGTGGCTAATAGAAGATCAAGTGTTGCTGAGTTCTGAGGACCAGGATCAGAACTAATTCATGCTATTGTTCAATAGCTCCTCGTATATTTTGCCATCCTCTTCATGCTCATCTCTAAACTGTGTAATGTTGCTGAATTGTGTCAATGTCTAATCCTTTCAGTTTCACCACTGATTCAACGTGTCCTTTCAATGTATGCAGCTCTCTCAGCCTGCAATAACAAATTGAACCGAATTATCTATCTATGCATAACATGGTAAGATACAACATTGGTTATCATTATATATGCAGACATGAATACCATAAACTCTACTAGCTGGGAGCAAATATCCCCAGATCAGGGATTTCAGATGCAAGTAGCCTTGCACTTGAATGATGGAGGCTGCCTGGTTGGATAGCTGATTTAAAAGCATTTGCTAGTTATTACTTTAGTAATCTATGATAAAAAGAGGCATGAGGATATCTAAGTGATGCAATTTGTTTAAGTTCAATAAAACCCAAAGCTGAAAGGATTGTCTAAATGTGACTTCTTCAGTCGCAAGAAAGCAGATGAACAGACACGAAAACCATGCCTGTAGTCAAAGTTAGAGGTATTTGTCGCACCTTGCAATCTCTGCTCTCCTCTTTGCTTGTTCTGCAATCTCAGAGAGTTCCCTGTAACTGCTCTTCTCAGGGAAGAGGTTGGTGGTTTCAGGGGGCTGAAGTCCATGCCGAGTCCTTTGTGCTGCTGCCCATTGTGCTTCCCTCTCTTCTTTTCCGTAGTCCTTCTTCATGGTAAAAGCAGTCTGAGTCACAAAGAGAGAACGTTCATTAATCATCAACCAACCCACAAATCCAACCTGAAAAGTATCTCTAATTCATAACATAGTCTCTCATTAACAGGGAAATTTACCTTATTTTCCAGGAGATTAAGCCAAGCTCTACCACTCAGAACGTAGCGGATGGCGAATTTCAGGATGTCAAGCGGAATGTAGGTGACCAGAGTGTAAACCCAGACAACACCAGCCCATCCCCAGCCCATTCCTTCTATCCTTGCAAAGCGCCAATTGGCATAGACAGCTATGACAGTTGCAATCTGTTAAAAAGGAGTGTATGAGTGAGCCTTTTGTGTCAAACTTGCTAGCAAGCAAGCAAGAAAGTATATCTCCTCTAACTTCAGACCTGATTTTTTAGGTGGGGTCTAGACTGAAAGCATTGATGGGATTAGGATTGAGTCTGATTCGTCTGATTATGTTGTTGGTCTGATTATGAGTTGGTCTGATTACGTTGGTCGGATTATGTTGTTGTTGCTTCAAGTTTGAATTGGGGTATTTGGTACAAGTCAGTTTTTGCTTGGTCTAAGAGCATTCCTAGAGGCAAGTCCTTTGATGCCGCACAAAAACTGCGCTAATACGGTTGCTAAAAATATTCACAAGATATAGCAAATCACACAAGCAGGAATACAAGTTTTACCAGCTGAGCAATCAGGAAAGCACTGAGCAACAGGAGCCCAGGGCGCTCAATAAAGGACCAGCTGCGAGATCTTGTAACAAAAATGAGGGCCTGGCTGATGACACTAACTTGAAGGTACAAGGCTGCCATCATTTGACCATGATTCAATGGCTTTACATTAAACTTCTCCTGCAGAGTTACAAAAAAATGCGAAGGAAAAGGAATCTCAGTATCTCAGTGAGTGGCAGAGACTAAGTTCGATTTGACTCGTGCAAGAATGTCTTCACCTCAAAGAAATTAGTATCGCTCATCACCCAGAAGAATACCACTGTCATTAGGGCCATGTAACCTCCCAGAACAATGCCAGTGGCAAAGATCTCTTTCAGTTTCCAACTGTCAGGTTGAGGCGATGGCTTGACTCTATCCTTTGAAATTGTCATAATTGTACCTGGTGAATCCAGCAAGAGAGCCGTTAATGTAAAGTGGAGAACATAATTTGCTGGGACATGGTTTACAGGTTAATTGATAAAGTAGAGGAGCAATTGTTATTGACAATTCATACCATCATTTAGGATTGCAATGATTAAAACCATGAAGGGAGCAAAATCGAATTTCCAAATCAAGGCAATAAACATGAAGCCAAACTGCAGAAGAAAAAGATAAGAAGTTGGTCATAATCACCTCATAAAAGCAGCTAAACCCATATCATGTTAAGGTAATAGAACTTACCACAATACGGATGGTAATTGAGACTGCATATATCTGCAAAAATTTGAAGTCATGAAGGCCAAACATAATATTTTAAAGTCAGAAAATGTGGAAGGAGAACCACAGTAGCAAACAGAAAAGGTACTAACTGTGTAGTTTTTCATCCTCTGGAAGATAGCTCTGCTAGTCAAGACAGCACTGATAATGACACTTAGTCCAGGTTCCGTTAGGACAATATCTGATGCGCTTCTTGCGGCATCAGTAGCATCGGCAACAGCAATTCCGATGTCTGCCTTTTTCAAAGCAGGGGCATCATTCACACCGTCACCAGTCATGCCACAGATATGCTTCCTTTCTTGCAACCTCTTCACAATTTCGTACTTGTGTTCTACAAAGTGCCAAAAAAGATTCGTTAGGATGATCAAAATGTAAGATAAGCATCATGAAGTTGGTTCTAAATCTTCAAACTTATCCCACTACTTTCTGCTCATTGTTTCAATATTATAGTGGTCCACGGCAAAATATCCGCACAATAACTTAGTTGATAAATGTGTTTCAAGACCAAGGTTCTTCAATGATAGGCTCATGGTAAATTCATTTCTAGGAATAAGATTGCAAATATCTAAAGTCCCCCCCCCCCCCCGAATACAAATAAAACACCTGCTCTTCATAGTCAAGGTATTGGTATGGTCGGTTCCATTTATAGTAAAAAATTTCTCAACAACCTACCAAAATGAATATAATGAACAAATGCAAAGAAGAGACATCCAGCTTAAGAGAAACTAATGCATGATGAGGAGGTTCCAGTTATATAAATTTCAGAAAATAAATCTACAACATACCCGGAAACACTCCTGCAAATCCATCAGCTTTCTCAATTAACTCATCTACTGGAAGGCCTGCCACATTTGAGTCCTTATCTTGTCCAAGCAATGAAGATGACGGATACATATTGGTTCCCATTCCAAGTCTCCGTCCAGTCTCCTTGGCGATGGCAAGTTGATCCCCTATAGATTGGCAGAGCAATATGAGATGTACAAGCTACTAAAATGAATATAGTGAACACACCATATGTCTAGGGAAGGCAAAACAGCTCAACATGAACATTACCCGTTATCATCTTTACATTCACACCCAAGTTCAGAGCTCTCTTAATTGTTTCAGCACTGTCATGCCTAGGAGGATCAAACAAGGGCAGTAAACCAACAAACTCCCATGGACCCCCTGAACTTTCTTTTGTTTTCTCCGGTACTTCCTGGTGAGAGAAATTCCAAAAATGTAAGAATATGAATCCTTGATGCAAACTCAAAACTCATATGGAAAACACATTTTATACTATGTCAGACACACAAACCTGCCGTGCAACAGCTAGAGATCTAAGACCGCAATCTGCATACTTGGCAATGACAGCGTGAATCCTCTTTTTAACATCCTCCTTGCAGCCACAGAGCGTGAGGATCTGCTCATAGAAGAATGTTCATGAATATCAATGCTGGGCGCTTCCAGTTTCATGCGTTGCAACAGAATGGGAAAATTTACCTGCTCAGGAGCACCTTTGCTTGCTCGGTGCCAATTTCCATTCACACCAATGTAAGTCAAAGCAGTCCTCTTATCCACAGGATTAAATGGAAAGAAATGGACTTCTCTTATCCCAGCCCGTGCCTAACAATTATGGATAATAGGTAGAGACATCAGAGTATGCTTGATAATGAATTCAAGCGGACATATTAATCGACTGCAGAACTAACATCTACCAATTATGCCACCTGAATGACCTAGAACAACGCCTGAACTAAATCCACAGCAATGGAACATAATTTGGATTGAAGCTGAATACACCCTATCCTAACGACAAGATTGAAATTGGACTGACCAATATTGTTTGCATTTTCCCTATCACAACCTACAGGTCAAAATCACAACAACCTAGAGATCACCTGAGGTTGGAACGCAACCTGATCAAGATATGATCACGATATTTCACCAAATGTCCTCTCCTGATATAGGATTAACCCAGCTCAAAAAACACACTTGAACTTATATTAAATCTATTAATTTAATGGGCTTTGATCATACCTCCTTTGGGTCCGCAAGCATTCCCACAATAGCAGCATCAATTGCATCCTGGTTTTCAGTCCTTGAAGCCCTAGCAGCAAGCAGTATCACATAATCTTTCTCTACTCCCTTTGCAAAGACTTCAACAAGATTTCTATCAACAGTTAGCTTGTTCAAGGTCAATGTCCCTGTCTTATCACTACAGAGTACATCCATGCCTGCCATTTCCTCAATGGCTGTCATCCTCTTGGTGATTGCACCCTGCTCAGACAGCCGGTGGGAACCAATGGCCATAGTGACGGATAAAACAGTGGGCATAGCGATTGGAATACCCCCAATTAAGAGAACCAACAAATTATCAATTCCATCCCGATATTTGCGGTGCTGAATTGGGTACATGACTAGGATTTCAATCAACATCCCAACAGCAATTGAGCAGATGCAGAAGTTACCAATTGCTGTAAGCACCTTTTGGAAGTGTCCAACCTGGTTTGTGCTGTCAACAAGGTGTGCAGCCTTACCAAAGAAGGTGTGAACACCAGTAGCAATAACAACTGCTTCTATTTCACCTTGTTTACAGGTCGAACCAGAGAAGACCTCCTCTCCAGGATTCTTGGTGACAGGCAGAGATTCTCCTGTGAGAGCAGATTGGTCGATCTTCAGCGGATCACCCTCAAGAAGACGAGCATCAGCAGGGACTATGTCCCCTAGCTTAATACTGATTATGTCTCCGGGGACTAGTATTGCAGCCTCCTGCTCACTCCATCGCCCATCTCGAAGAACCTATATCAAAGATAAAGCATGACTTTGTGAAAACATTAAGGAACAATATTCAAGGTGTTCAAATACTGATCGTTCATTACCTTGGTTTTAGGAGCAAGGTTAGCCATAAGTGCTGCAGCTGCATTTCCAGCATTGTTTTCTTCTATGAAACTGATGGTCGAGTTAATAACTAGCAGGACAATAATACCCACAAAATCCTGCCAATCTGGAGGCCTATGATCACCGTTTGCCAAGACAATCGCCATCAAAGCAGCTGCTTCCATGACCCATGATAATGGGTTCCACATAAACCCCAGAAACTTCAGAAATTTGCTCTCCTGTTGATTCCATATAAAGCGATATCAGGCATTAATAAACCACACCACAAAAGCTTTAAGAAGGCTTGAAAATGAAATACTTCATATGACATATGACTGCCAAATTCAAACCTTTTTCTCTTCCAGCTTGTTGGGGCCAAAAATCTGGAGACGGTTGGCTCCCTCTTGGGACGAGAGACCTTCTCTTGAACATTTGAGCTGCTCAAACACTTCCTCTATAGGGATTTTCTCCTGGAAATCAAATATAAAATTTCAAAGCCACAGAAGAACATCTCTGCTGGAGCTGACTATACAGAATAGAAAAAGATCTTGAAGGAAGTCGAGATCTCCACTACTTCATGACTTACTGCTGGTATGTTGAAGATTGGAAAAATAATTGAGTAACTTAGAACCTACATGATTTTGGGAAGGAATAAAAATTTAAAGTCACTCTGAGTATTAGCATGAAGGAAAACCCAAGCAAAAGTAATCTTGGTTAAATTTGGGTTGGACTCCATTGTGAGCATGACCCCATTCTATCCCTCCATATACAAGATCCTCTTCCTATTATTTCTTGTTTAGTTTACCTTGATTAACCCTTATTACAAGTGAAGCCAATTAAAACACAGTCATGAACCCTTTGGCGTTTCCAACCCCTGAAAGTGTTGCACTTCCACATATGAAAAGCATTCACTGTCCGACTTATCTCCATGATGAATAAATGCTCAATTATTATGGTCATATCTCCTGTCCAAATTCAAGAACTTGGACCTGTGGAATGCTTATGGTGTCTGTGCCATTTTTGACTTACAGAGATTCCAGATTTCCATGTTAGAGGATAACACAGCTTACTGGAGATTTCCATGTTAGACTTTTCAGCTTACTGGAGATTCCAGATTTCCATGCTGTCTTTTTTTGGTAGAACATCTAATGATCTGGGTAAATAATCATTGTCATGAAGCACAGACACTCTCCTCAACTTATCTACTCCCCCCAAATTTCGACATTTATCAAACACTCACAGATTTGTGCCATATACACAAGATAAGAAACTGTGTTTAATGTTTGATTTTAGATCATGTAAACAATATGTGACCAGTTTGTGTTTTCTCATCTCCAAAAGTTCTCATAGCATAACATATTGTATCGTTTGTTTTTTAAACAATTACGTATTGGTGTATGGGGTTCCCTGTGTCATCCTATGAAAGTTTCATGGTTAGATTTATTGTCATGCTGAGATGCACAAAACCCATGCTTAGATTTATTGTCATGCAAAGCCCAAACCCTCAAAATCTCACGGGGCGATGCAGCTAGCTTTACATTATCTGAAAAATCAGCTCAATTGCTTTTTTGGGGGGTTTTTTTTGGGGGGAAGGGGGGAGGGGGGAGGGGTTGAGAATCTAGCTTTTTATCAACGAATTGCCAATCAAATGAGAAACTTTACGTAAAAGTAAAACGCAGCTAGCAAAGCAACAAATGATCCTTATTCGTGGTCCTCGGAGAGGGCCATAGAATGAATTATCAGAGAATATTATATGCTATATTTCAAAGATTGTCATGATTCAATATTGAAAATCAAATTCTAATCAGACCAAAAATTATGATGCAATTTGATTTAAGGAAAATTAAAATTACATATAGAGTAATGAAAAAGATATTGCTGTGTGACACAAATAAATTGTCTCAAATGGGTCTAAAGTAATATATCAAATTTATTAATATATCATATGATACGATTAAGTCATCCATGCATCTTAATTAATGGAACCAAATTAATATATCCTATGCTTTAAATTAAGTGACTAAATTTATTAATAAATATTTAATAGTTATAACTACAAATTTCAACGATCAATATTGAAGATCAACCATGTTGGCAAGAAGAATGAAATTAGAGTAATTTTATAGAATTTATTATGATAGTAATATCCTTCCTTCCACTATATAATTCACAAATTTATCAATATGAATTTTTCTAGTAACTCCTCAGGTATGAAATCTCAATCTCAAATTAATCAAAACTAGCAACTTCATTTATTAATATAATTAAGTCTACTCTTATGATTTAGTGCAAACTGCAGAAACAAAGCTCATTCCACAAATGCCAAAAATAAAAAATAAAAACTACTGTAAGACCACCATAAAATCTGCACATTCTTCGTCATCGCCATTAACATTGATTTCTGGAAAAATTAAGAGAGAGAGAGAGAGAGAGAGAGAGAGAGAGAAATAAAATTGTACCAGATCAACATTCTCGTTCTTGATCTCCTGGAGACTCATCGAGGTGTTGCCGCCGACCATCTCGCCGTCGACTCACAGAGTCAACTCGCGCGGCGACTCAGTACAACTTATACTAGACTAAATTAAAACCCTAGCTACTTAAGGGAGAAATTACGCAAAACTACAAATCGTCGGAATCATCACCGAGTTCTTGAGAAAAAGAAGAAGAAGAAGATCAACAGAATCCCAACACTATCTCCCTCTCCTCTCTCTCTCTTCTCCAAATTGGCGAAGGTCGATGGTGTTTCTGCGCCGCTATTTATACCAGCGAATTTGGAGAAGGGGGGGGGGATCTTTGGGCGGGACCCACCTTCCTCTTTATCGCTTTGTTTTTACGATTTCTTGTTTTCTTTTTATTCTTTTTCTTGTTATTTGCTTGTATTAAATTATATTCGCTCACTCTCCTTCCCAATCGCGTGTTTTGCAAAAACCTAATTTTACTCAGATTTTGACGCAATAATAACGCTTTAGGAATCAAAGTTACATTAAGATACTTTTGCTTTTATCACTTGTGGCTAGGCTGTAGTACAAGATACTAGAGATAATCTTTTTTTTTTTTTTTTTTTGGTTTGAAAAAGATAAGCTTCTTACCAAAGTTATTAATTCATATTTGTGGAGTGACTTTTTAAATATTTTTACATGATTAATAATTTATTTGAAAATAATTTTTTAACTCAAAGATGACTGATAACTTATGTAACAAATACTTTTAATAAAAACATTCCTAAACAAATATTAATCATTCTCATAATTATTAAACGTTACCATAAAAATATCTATTTCACAATATGTTTTAGATGAAATGATCTCACATAAGAGATATCACTCATGTGAAAGAACCAAGTTTTTGAACGTTAGTTTGTACAAGTCATCCAATTATAATGCATGACTTTCATTAAAAAGTGACAATTCTGATCAGTATATGACTTATTATACCATATTAGCAGCAAATACATATTTGAATAGATTATGTAATGTATTTCATATCTACATATACTCCTTTTTATTTTTTTAGGGTACATGTGCATACATTTTAAATAACTATCTAAATTAAAGTTAAATTATCTTTATAAATTTATATAGGTTTGTCAGAATCGATTTCTCTAAAAGTAGATATGCATGAAGAGATAAGATCTTTTATATTTAAATCTCCCCATATTTTATAAAAATAATATCTATACTGAAAATTATTGTTGTTATGGTACACTTTATATTATGGCTAAAAAAGTAGTCTAGGAGTTTGAGCATTATTTTTTCATGAAAGAGTAAAGGGAGGGAGCAAGCGAGTACAGCTCACGCGATGTAAATTGCAGTTCTCATAACAGTGCGGATGGTGGCACAATTTGGTATGGATCATTTTCAAAGGGACACGTGTCAAATGGTGATTGATTTGACCACAATCGAGGAAATTCCCTTGCTCGGCCGTGCGATTTGCCGCATCCTTCATTGTCCTTGCAAGTGCTGCCAATGTGTGTGACCAGCGAACGTGGTAATTGCCTAGTGGAACTTGTCCATTTTAAACTATCAAAAGTTTTTTTTTAAAAAAAATTTATATAATAAACTTAATAATGTAATCTTCTTTGTCAATTTATCTATTGGTCTTTACATGAATATTAAATTTTATTTTAAGATTTAAGTGAAAAATCGAAAAAATCGAACCAAAAAACAGATTAACTGAACAAATTTTTCAAAAAAAATTGATTCGGTTAACCGAACCGAATTTTTTTCCGGTCTTCGGTTCGGTTATGGTTCGGATTATTTGAAAATTCCGATTAACCGAATCGAAAATAATTTTATTTTTTTAAAAAATTATACATAAAAAATAAAAAATTTAGGTAGGAAAGTGCACTTTTTTATTATTTATAAATGGTAACCAAAGTTTAATTTTTATAAAAAGAATTTAAATATAAAAATGTAAAAAATTTAGGTAAAAAAGTGTAAGTTTTTATTATTTATAAACGACTAATCGGCAACCGAATCGGAAAATCGGTTAACCAAATCGAAAAATCGGTTAATCCAAATTTTCAGTTAAGTTACGGTTTGAGTTTTGGACGAACCGAAAAACAATTAATCGAAATTTTCGATTCAGTTACGGTTCAAAATTTTTTTGAATCAAAAAACCAGTTAACCGAAACTCCGATTAACCGATTTTCCACACCCTAATACTAGGTGGCTAGAATTGAGGGTAAAGCACATTACTTCTTCTTTTTCTTCTTGTCTTTTTAAAAAAAAATTAATGGTGTGTAATGGAAGTATGACAATGGAATTTCACCATGTGACCTATATACTGCGTAGTGGAATTATGACTTTGGACATTTGGAGAAGTACGTGGCAGTAGGGAAGGCAACAACTAACCAAAGCGAAGAAAAATCATGGATATATTCTCTATGCAAATTTATATGGTTTTCATTTTATAGGGCTATTTTATATCAAGAATATGATGTAAAAGATAGATATTTTATTTTATAAAAAAGGTAGATATTTTATTTCATCTCTTAAAATCAGGAATCAATTAACTTATTGAAAATTATTACATGCTACTGATAAGATTATAATTCGATGTAGCCGTAATTAACAATGTTAATATGACATGTCCAGTTTAATAACTTTACAAAGTTAGTGAAATCTCTCGATATATATCTGCATAAGATACCTCATTTGCCATTATTATTATAGTATTTGAGAAAGGGGAAAAAAAATCAAAATCTCGAGAGGAGTTTTAAAGTAACTAACTTATGACAACCATTTAAGATAATCCATTAATGAAAACTTGAATAACTAGTATCCTTAATTACAAATTAAGTAATATATCTTTTATTAAATATGGACTTCTATCTAGCTATCCTTAATTAAAATAACCAAAGGAATTGTGCAAGGTGATCATTGCACCCAAAAAAAAAAAAAAAGGATGATCATTATATCTACTTGAGAATCAAATCTAATGCCCAAATGAAATAATCCAAATTAAAATATCTCAATAGACTTATAATTTAAGACTCTTTAAAGCGAGATCATTTATTAAAATAATTGATCCCTTTTTCTTTTTTTCCCCCTTTCATTATATTTTTTTATACATGTCAAGCAAATAAGAAAAGGCCACAAATAATTTGAGATATAGGGGAATATAATAAAGTAGGAAGGTGATAATTTTTATACATAGAGGAAAAGTGCATACAAGAAGCTAGGTGCCATCTATCAATTTGCACTCAGCCTTCTATTTGCTAGAGACCATGCTTTTGGTTGGCAAGGAAAAGGGGATTCCCATGCATGACAATATGGTATGCATTATTCCAATATATGTATGTGTATGCCCTTAAAATTTTATTCCTTTATCTCCTTTTATAATTCTTGTGGTATTATTTCATTCCTATTTTAGGTTATTTGAGAACAAGAGAAAGCAAAGATGGATTGTCATGTTAGAAATCATAATGTTTCATACAATGCAACCCTAGGAATGTTTCAAAGAATATGAAAATTATCAAAAGTTCACAAATATGATGTTAAATTAGTTAATAAGAATAATAATATCGATTTTTATAAGAATTTGTCCTTATTTTTTGTTACCAATAATTTTATGTGGAATAGGAGTCTGCATCCTTCTGCAATGTAATTAAAAGAGAGACAATAGTAAAAATAAAAAGAAAAAAAAATCATACGTAGAGGTAAGCATGCATATCCTATCAAGATTTAATTATGTTTATGACTTGATACGTACTTAGGTGGAAACGATAGACCACCATAGAATCAAATGAACATTTACACTCTTTAGATTTTGTGTCTAGGGCAAGGATTGTATTTTTGAGTCCATTTTCTAGATGTCCCCCGGCCCCTCCATTAGAGGCCCATTCATGACGCCTAAAACTAACACAACTACACCTATTGAATAATTGCAATAAAACTTATAATATGATATTTATTTTTTTGATAATTTAAATTTTTGACATAATCTTTTTAAAAATGTTTACTTTTATAATAATTAACATTGCTCGATTCGATCTGTATATTTTTGATAATTTAAATTTCTATAACATTACTTTTATAATAATTAACATTGCTCTAACCTACCTCCACTTAATCAAGATATTATTTTTTGAGTTTTTGTTGGGTTTTATGGCCCAAAATTCGAGTACCGGCACGGTGGGACGACGCTATGTGAACACGGGCGTGCCACGACGAAGGAGGACCAAGCCGAGAGGGGGCAGAAAATCAGCACGGGTGTGCCGTGCCATGTGGCACGACCGTGCCATGTGGCACGGGGTGACCGTGCCACGTGGCACGGTCGTGTCACGTGTCTTTTCGCCGCCTCTTTCGGATGGCGGCTAGGGTTTCTGTCTCCGAGGGGAATTCCTCCTGGCGGCTAGGGTTCTACTTTAAAGGAAAAACCCTACTATTTGGACCCTATATAAAGGGGGTCAGGCCTAGGATCTAAAATATCTCCAGTACTCATACATACATGGAGAGGTAGAAGTACTTTGTGAGAGATTACAATAGAGAGGTTGTAATTCTGCTCTTAGATCAAATCACTGTGGTGATTGTGATCGTGTTGTATTCTTCCTGCTTATAGTGAATTATTCTGGTGCTGTCGCCGTCCGTGGTTTTTTCCCGATTTGGGTTTTCCACGTTAAATCTCTTGTCTTCTTATTTCTATTTTCTGTTATTCACTTGATTTCTGAATTTCTAATTCATCCTATTACTTCCGCTATACTGTTACTTTGATATTAATCCTAACAAGTGGTATCAGAGCTTTTGTTATAGGATGTCTTCTATCATGAAGGTAGATATTCAGAAATTCGATGGGGAGATTAGTTTTAATCTCTGGAAGGTACAGATGAGAGCAGTTCTCATTCAGCACGGGTTGTGGAAGGTTCTTAAGGGACCTCACGTAAAACCTGAGAAGATAACAGAAGAACAGTGGGCTGAAGATGTAAAGAAGAGACGTGGGTCGTTGACGGAGGATGAATGGGAGGAACTGGAGCTGAAAGCGGTTTCAGCCATACAGTTGTACTTGGCACCACATGTTCTGCGAGAGGTGCTAGATAAGACAACTGCGGTGGATCTTTGGGCTCGGCTGGAGGAACTTTACATGACGAAGAGTCTCGCCAACAAGATCCGTTTGAAGGAAAGGTTGTACACCTTTCATATGGCTGAAGGTACTCCTGTCCAAAAACACTTGAATGAATTTAATTCTATTCTAGTAGATTTGGAGAGTTTGGATGTTAAAATTGAGGATGAGGATAAGGCCATTCTGCTTGTTGTGTCTCTACCCCCTTCCTACAAACTCTTTAAGGAAATCATGTTATATAGTAATTCGGATACTATATCGTTTGAGGATGTGAAGTCTAACCTGCTGTCTAAAGAAAAGTTTGACCAAGACATCCATGCTGATCAGTCTGAGGGATTAGTTGTCATGGGTAGAACCACTGAGAAAGGGAGGAACGGTAATAAGAAAAAGAACCGTTCTAAGTCAAGGAATCCTCATTCTAACAAAACCTGCCACTACTGCAACAAATTGGGTCATATCAAGGCTAACTGCTGGAAATTAAAGAAACAGAATGAAAAGGAGGATAAGGAGAAAACTGCTACAGCTGATTGTGTAGTAGAGTCGGAGTCTGATGGTGATGTGTTACTTGCTACTTCTTTGGATACCACCTCCGAAAGGGGCGTGGATGTTGATTGGGTTTTAGATTCTGGTTGTACGTTTCATATGTGCCCTCATAAGGATTGGTTTGTCACCTATGAGGCAGTTGACACTGGGGTGGTACTTATGGGTAACAATGCTAAATGCAAAGTTGCAGAGATAGGTACTGTTCAGATAAAAACCCATGATGGGACAATTAGGACATTGTCTAAAGTGCACCACATACCTGACATGACTCGTTGTTTAATATTCTTGGGTACTTTTGAGACTAATGGTTGCAGGATTTCGATGGAAAATGGTGTCCTAAAGGTAACTAAGGGAGCCATGGTGATAATGAAGGGATTGAGGTAAGGCAATCTCTACATTCTACAAGGAATTACAGTTACAGGTGTAGCTGCAGTTGGTACAACAGATGATACAAAGTTATGGCACATGAGGTTGGGCCATATGAGTGAGAAAGGGTTGACCATTCTGGGTAAGAAAGGTTGTCTTGGTAACGCCAGTACGGGTAAGCTCGATTTTTGTGATCACTGCGTCTTTGGGAAATAAAAGAGGGTAAGTTTCTCGAAGCAACACACCGTACTCAGGGGATCCTTGACTACATTCATTCTGATTTGTGGGGTCCTTCAAAGGTTCCTTCTTGTGGAGGTAAGCGTTACATGTTAACTTTTGTTGACGATTTCTCACGAAAGATTTGGGTTTACTTCTTGAGACAGAAAAATAAGACGTTCTCCATGTTCAAGAAGTTCAAGGCTCTGGTTGAAAACCAGACTGGGAGAAAGATCAAGAAACTTAGGATTGACAATGGTCTTGAGTTTGTTGAGTCAGAGTTTGAAGAGTTCTGCACGAAAAATGGCATAGCTAGGCACAAGACGTTGGTTGGTAAACCACAGCAAAATGGGGTTGCAGAACGAATCAACAGGACTCTACTGGAGAAAGCTAGATGTATGCTTTCACATGATGGGCTTTGGGATCGCAAGGCCTTTTGGACAGAGGCTATTTCTACAGCCTGCTACCTGGTAAATCGTTCACCACACACCTCCATTGACTTCAAAATTCCAGAAGAAGTATGGTCAGGTAATCCTGTTGATTATTCTAATTTAAGAATATTTGGATGTCCTACATTTGCCCATATGAATAATGGGAAATTAGCCCCCAGGGCTGTCAAATGCATGTTACTTGGATATGCATCTGAGTCTAAGGGATATCGCATGTGGTGTCCTGAGTCTAAGAAAGTAATTCAAAGCAGGGATGTTACTTTCAATGAGACTGCTATGCTATCTTCTGGGAAGAATACTGTTGTTCCTTCTACTAATGCAGGTAATCAGGAAGATGCCAATGTGGAGGTAGAGATGGAGACCGTAACAGCTCAAGGTGGAGCTACTAATCAACCTAATAGGGAGGCCCAGGTTACTGAACCTGGAACTATCAGTCCCAATCAACCTCAGGAGGAGGTTGCCCATTCTATAGCTCGTGATCGTCCTCGAAGGGAGATCAGGAAACCTGCCCGTTACAACGATGATGAGGGGCTGATAGCATACGCACTTTCAGTTGCAGAGAAAGTGCCTGAAGGTGCTGAACCTTCAAATTACACTGAAGCAATCACTTGCCCAAGTTCACCTAACTGGATCCTAGCTATGCAAGAAGAGATGGAAAGGCTGCAAAAGAACCAAACATGGGAACTCTGTGAACTGCCTAAAGGCCGAAGAGCCTTAACTGCCAAGTGGATCTACAAGAAGAAAGAAGGAATTCCTGGAGTTGAAGATATAAGATGGAAGGCACGGTTGGTTGTTCGTGGTTGCAACCAAAGGGAAGGTATTGACTACAATGAGGTCTTCTCCCCTGTTGTTAGACATACCTCTATTCGAGTCCTTCTTGCATTTGTCACATTGTTTGATTTGGAGTTGGAGCAACTTGATGTGAAAACCGTATTCCTACATGGAGAGCTAGAGGAGGAAATTTACATGAGATAACCTGAAGGGTTTGCAGTTCCTGGAAAGGAACAACTGGTATGTAAATTGCAAAAGTCCTTGTATGGACTCAAGCAAGCTCCAAGGCAGTGGTATAAACGTTTTGATATGTTTATGACTAATAAAGGGTATACACGTAGTAGATATGACAATTGTGTGTACTTTAGACAGTATTCTGATAGTACTTTTATTTATCTACTGCTGTATGTCGATGATATGTTGATTGCTTTTAAAGACAAGACCTTAATTGGCATGCTGAAATCTCAACTCAGTAAGGAGTTTGAGATGAAAGACTTGGGGGCAGCAAAGAAGATACTAGGCATGGAGATCCACAGGGATCGGAAAGCAGGTAAACTGTACTTGTCTCAAGAACGGTACCTTGAGAAAGTACTAAGTAAATACAACATGGACAATTGCAAGGCAGTTTACACTCCACTTGCTGCACACTTCAGGCTGTCTGCAGGATGCTGCCCGCAAACAGAGGAAGACATCAGAAGAATGTCTAATGTACCTTATTCTAGTGCTGTTGGTAGTTTGATGTATGCTATGGTTTGCACTAGACCAGACTTATCACATACTGTAAGTGTGGTAAGTAGGTATATGCACAATCCTGGGAAGGATCACTGGGAAGCTGTGAAATGGATCCTTCGATATGTGAAGGGTACTATAGGGAAGAGGTTGGTGTTTAATAGAAACAAAGCTGATACATCAGATGTTGTAGGCTTTGTTGATGCTGATTATGTTGGTGACTTGGATAGGAGGAGGTCCATATCTGGATATATCTTCATCATATGTGCAAGTACTATCTCCTGGAAAGCATCATTGCAGTCTATTGCAGCCTTGTCTACTACTGAAGCTGAGTACATTGCTGCTACTGAAGGGGTGAAGGAAGCTACCTGGCTAAGGGGCCTTGTGATCGAGCTCGGAGTCCCACAAACTCCGACTATTGTGTTTTCTGATAGTCAGAGTGCCATCCACCTGACTAAGAACGATGCCTACCACTCGAAGACCAAGCATATTAGTGTGAAATACCACTACATTAGAGACACAGTTGCTGCAGGTGAAATAATAGTGAAGGAGATTCACACGTCAGAAAATCCTGCAGACATGTTAACCAAGCCTCTACCATTGACTAAGTTCGAGCATTGCTTGGACTTAGTGGGTATTCACAGCCACTAAGTGCCCATCGGGGCAGTGCCCCTAGGGATGGGGGCATCACCCTTCGGGGTGCGATAACGGAGTCAGAAAGCAGTGATTGGAGATTTTGGTCCAAGGTGGAGATTGTTGGGTTTTATGGCCCAAAATTCGAGTACCGGCACGGTGGGACGACGCTATGCGAACACGGGCGTGCCACGACGAAGGAGTACCAAGCCGAGAGGGGGCAGAAAATCGGCACGGGTGTGCCGTGCCATGTGGCACGGGGTGACCGTGCCACGTGTCTTTTCGCCGCCTCTTTCGGATGGCGGCTAGGGTTTCTGTCTCCGAGGGGGATTCCTCTTGGCGGTTAGGGTTCTACTTTAAAGGGAAAACCCTACTGTTTGGACCCTATATAAAGGGGGTCAGGCCTAGGATTTAAAATATCTCCAGTACTCATACATACATTGAGAGGTAGAAGTACTTTGTGAGAGATTACAATAGAGAGGTTGTAATTCTGCTCTTAGATCAAATCACTGTGGTGATTGTGATCATGTTGTATTATTCCTGCTCATAGTGAATTATTCTGGTGCTGTCGCCGTCTGTGGTTTTTTCCCGATTTGGGTTTTCCACGTTAAATCTCTTGTCTTCTTATTTCTGTTTTCTGTTATTCACTTGATTTCTAAATTTCTAATTCATCCTATTGCTTCCGCTATACTGTTACTTTGATATTAATCCTAACAGTTTTCACAATCAAGATGCTATACACTAAAAAAAAAAAAAAATCCTTAATAGTTTTTTTTCGCTTTTTGCTTGACAATGTGGACACCTCATACCCAATTGTTTCTCCATCTCTCTCTCTCCCTCTCCTTTTTTTTTTCTTTTTTGGTTGGGAGAAGAAAAATTCACCATTGTTACGTAAGCATTTTATTGATTGCTAAAATCCAATGGCTGAATTTGCTTAGAGATGGAGAATCTCTCACATTTTCTTACTTTTTCTATCTTTTATAATTTCTGCCTACCAAGAGGAATCTCCAATTTTTTAATTGTTTAATTGTTTTTCATTTTTAATATGTTAAACAAGCATATTATTAATTACCAGGTGGTTTTACAAATACAGTCAAGTGGTTTGACACTTGTTCCCTTTAAGCAAGGTCTTGGGTTCAAGTTTTGTGAATGGAGAAAATTTGTGATGAAAGAACTATACTTCTTATTCGATCAACAGTAACTTGACTCTAGTGAAATGGATGATCCTACACCCCCCAAAAAAAAAAACAGTACCAAGTGGTTTTAAAAAAGACTATCACCATCCATTCAATTTCCTCCCCCAATTTTCAAGGAATGTAGGAATTTGTACCTTCTTTTTGGGCCAGAAAAAAGTGGTAGGTTGGTCCTAACTCATGTTCCAAAGAACATGAAGAAGACATCCCCAGTTGGCAACTACATACTCCATAGGTGCATGATGTATACACTGTTAAATAGAGCTCATAACTAGTTCATATGATTAGGATTTACTAGTTAATCTTATTGAAGTCGAGCTAATGTACTTCCTCTTATCTATTTAGAAGAAGGAATGAAGGCTTCGGTTCCTCTTCTCTTAAACTATTCAACCACTTAAAGTCCTAGATAGGATGGCCTCCCCTACATCATTTGATTTAAGTTAGCTTTGGGATGATCTCACACTATATTATATTTTCTGCCTTTTTACTTGAAAGAAATCATTTTCTCTAAGGCACATTTTAAAAGAGAAAGAACCATTTTAGCCATTCACAATATGAGAATATATATATATATATATATATATATATATATATATATATATATATATATATATATATATATATATATATATATTACACTTAGCCATTTGATAGACTAAAGGAAAAGAGAAAGAACGAAAATGAATTTGTATGATTTTCATTTTTTGTGAATATTACATGAGGCAAGTAAAGGAAATTTAATCAATTTATGACCTAAAAGTATCAATTAGTTCAATTAGTAAAATTCTTAAAATTTGTTATCAAAAACTTGAATTTAAATTTTCACCAACATTGATTTTTGTGTCTTATTCACACAAGCAGGGTGGGTGTTCTAACCCAAAGACCTAGCTGGTGGAGGTCAGTTACTGCCTCGGGAAGGGTTTGTCCAAATAGATGGTATCGGCATCCATTTTCCAGCCTG
Source organism: Carnegiea gigantea (assembly GCA_029747015.1). Taxonomy (NCBI): domain Eukaryota; kingdom Viridiplantae; phylum Streptophyta; class Magnoliopsida; order Caryophyllales; family Cactaceae; genus Carnegiea; species Carnegiea gigantea. The sequence goes on along the minus strand of JAKOGI010000133.1, from coordinate 183,834 downwards.
AAAAAGGAAAAAGAGCATCCAATCCATCAAAAATGACACACACTGTAAAACGTCATGAAAAAGCTTTTACGATTTTATTTTCTTTTTAAATGGAGAAATCCTCATCTTAAAGCCACATGGATAGAAGTATGGTTGGACAACAGGCCATGCACCCATTGGTCAAGTGAGTAAGTATATTTAAAATAAGGTCAATAAAGGGTCGAGTCAATAATGGGCAAGGTCAATAGTGGACAAGTCTATTAAAACATATTAACGGGTTGGATAGAATCGACCCATTAATTGCCCGTTTAGTTACCCGTTACTTTTTCAATCTACTTGCCACACTAATTTACATGCCATAACGAGTTAAGCTTATTGTCGACACTTTATAAGTAACAATAATTATTATACATAGTTTTTTTGTGTATGTTTATTCATTTTAAAATGGGCCAAAAGTGGGTCAACCTATGACCTAACATATTTATATACATAAAGGCCCGATCCAATCCAAATTGTTAACAGTCCAGCCATGACCCAATCTGTCCCACTTTATAAACGAGCCGACCCTAATTCAACTCGATCCATTGCCCACCCCTAGGTACAAGTGCACAACCAGTTGTAAATCCCCTCCCCTCCCAAAAGAGAGAGAGAGAGAGAGGAACTTCTACATGAGTCAAAACCGATGGAAGGAGGCACCCATATTGACTATTATTCATTGTGGATTGATGGTTCCAATGGATTTTGGGAAGCCCCAAACCAATGGCCCATGAATTTCACTGGCTTTACAGAATGCGGTGGTCCTTTAACATCTACTGGAATCATCCAAGCCATGTTCGACAAAACTAGTTGTTTTGTTGGTTATGACCAACACAAAGACATAGCTTAGTACCAGCATCGGACAATTACATTATGATGAAGAATGTGAATGGCACTACTCACTGCACAATTATACGTGGGATTCGACCAGCTTGGCCCCTAAAAAGCTTTTTTTTTTTTGGGGGGGGGGGAGCCGACAAGGATTCCTCGTAGCTATGAACACGCCTAGGGTTTTGAGTAACAGTTGGGCGGGTAAAGGTGGGTTGGGTCCAGGGGAATAAGATTCTCCTTCCACTTCCTGGACCCCAGTAATAATTGCAACATCTTAGAAGGGTAAGGTGATATGAGAAGCGTTGATACAAAACAAAATTACAACGAAAGGGGTCCAGTCTCCGATTTGATGGAAATAGAGTCAACAAAAGATTCCATTAACTCACACCGATTCAGATTCTCCAGTTGCTCTTCTCATTTGAAATTGTCTCAACCTCCCTTCCAGGTCCATCTATTGTTAGGCTGCCAGACACATATGCTTAGAGTTGGGCAGTAGGTCGTGTCGGATCGGATTTGTGTTCGTATCGAGTTTAAACGGGTGAAGAATCCCTCGACCTAAAGCTAACCCGTTTATTAAACGGGTTTAAAAACCTTAACCTGTACCCATTTAATTTTTAAACGGATTGACGCGCTTAACCCGTTTAAGATAAACAGGTCAAGTTCAGTCGCCTAATTAACTATTTACACATTCAATATTTTCAATTAATACTTAATTACAGCGTTAAAAATTAAGTTTATATATCACATTAAATAATTACTCTTTAAAATTTCCCTAATTCGTCATAATTCACAATTTTTTAAAAATAGTATATTCTTAGTTATCTAATAAAAAGTAAATTGATAAATGACAAATGAAAAAACGAGTTAACTTATTTAATTCATTTAATTAAACGGGTTAAATAGGTACTTTTTCGTGTGGAGAATATTAACCTGAACCTAACCCGTTTAATTAAACATGTTAAACATGTCAACCCATTTAATTAAACGGGTCAAAAATTTATACCCAAACCCACTTAACTTCCTGTCGAGTTCGGATCGGTAATCATGTCGGGTCAGCTTTTCCTAGCTCTACATATGCTGCTATGCTAGGGCTGAGGAGCATCTTTTCTCTCAGATCCATCCCAGGATAAAGGGGCATCGCCCACGTTGTCCAAGCGTTCGGCAACCCAGATCGAGGTATCGTGGTGGGTGGCCGGGGGGGGGGGGGGGGGAGGGAGGTTCAGACAAACTGAACAGGCCTGTTACAACCAGCAAACAAATTCCAGATCACAAAGGATTGCTTCCCCATAGTTTCAAACTCATGAAATCGGGGATTGAAGTTGCCTTAACATGCTCCTACAACTGGACCAAAATCCGCTGTAAATTTAATTTTTCTTCTTCCACCCTCCCCCTCCAATGACTTGCTGACTAGATAAAACTGAAGCAAGCAATAGATCATTTCGCTAAAGTCACTCATTAAGCTATATAATAGTCTTAAATTCTGCATCTAATGCTCAAAATCAACGAGATTTACAGAGTTAATGTTTCAAAACTCAGGAGGATATTTTCAAGTAGGCATTGCAAGAACAAAAGCGCTGCCAAGAAGGCAGTTGTTGCAGAAATTAGCTGGCTGCATCAGACACGAGTCACAAATCAGGCCTCAACCATGGGCTCAGGACCAGATGACTCTGTTTGAGACCGGTTTGGTCGTACAGAATTGAATAGAATGTCTTTGATGACCTGTTTGGGAAACAATTCAGAGTACCATAACATAAGTCAAACAAGAGTAGAACAAAACCCCGCCTCGTCAGTTAGACAAGGTAAACAAGTCATTTGAGCTGGGTAAGTCTCAGACAGCGCCCAAATATGTTTGTGGAACATCCGAGCAGATCATGCTCAGCCTGGCTTGTTCTGGGCCCGCGTTATATTCAGATTCACCATTTGGTTTCCTGAACTTATCAACAAAAGCCTATCAACAATGGCTAAGGAATTGGGTTGGGTTTCAGCCACGATCAGGCTGCCTCGTTTCAGGTGTGGTTTTATCAATAGGGTCAGGTTATTCTGTAGAGTATAAATGATTTTAGCAAGAGTCTACTCATCATCGATGATCCTTTCGAAAAAGAGAAACACAGAATGGCAGACATAGAAAAGACTTGCATTATGTATGGAGATAGGAATAGCTATATACCTGCGACATTAAACCATGAACTTGTTCAACCGTTATTTTTGTACTGTCACGTTTAATCTTAGCAAGTGCCGGGTCTTCCTGCTACCAGTAGAAGTCATAATCCATAAATAAGAATCCGTAAACCAGCATATGAAATTCAACAAAAATATGCAAGGATAAGACATGTAATTTGTGCAATGAACGAAGGTGGAGGCATGAGATACTAGTCCAGTATACTTTGGGAGACCAGAGATCCAAGGGCAAGCTTCCCTTGCCACAGCCATGAGTGACCACAAAATAGCATTGACCACAAAATGACCCAGAAATGGCAAGTATCAACTCATCAAACAATATTTTTGGACAGGTGAAAGAAATTTGCAGTATTGGTGCTCAATCATGATAGACTAGTATTCAGAAACCAAATGCAACACATAAGTGACATGATTGATCAGCTGACAAACCAAAAGACATAAACAGGGTATAGAGAAGAATGCACTTGTGCATATCGGTGTGAAACACCAGTGAGTACCGGTTAGTGACTTCATGCTCTTATCATCCGATAGAAACAATTAAAACCACTGTACATAGTTTTTACTTTGTGTCTTGGCATGCTTGCAAAGGACTTTAGCAACCCAAAAAGCAGTACTACACAAAGATATCCTTTGCAGACAGTGTTTGCCAGTATTTGCCACTGATTGAGATGAATGAGATCAAATGGTTAAGTGTTCCGAACAGAAAGCATAAACGATTGATGGCTACCCCTGCCCCCCCCCCCCCCCCCCCCCCCCCCAAAAAAAAAAGAACCCACCAATTTCTTTATTTGTTCATGAAATGCACCCAAATTTCGTAATTATTTTAGAAGTTGTCAATTCACCCATGTAATTGGGATACTCTGGAATATCTTGGATTGTTTTCAGAGATCTTAAATATATTGATAGGATTTTCTAATTCCATTAGCAATTTGATCCTTGGACTCTGGTATGACTTTTGTAAGTTTGAGAAGCACAATGGAAATTTCTGTGGTTACTTAAACTTGAGTAATACTGGAAAAATATTCGATGGTTTTAGGGATTTCAAACTCGGGACACGAAACGGCCTTGTTGACTCGGAAATACACTTGAACGAACCGAAAAACACCGAGAAATCGGAGTGAACTCCATTTCACGGTGGATTGGCCGCGACGGCTGGTAAATAACGCGACATGGACACATAACTCATACTAAAATTCCAAAAAAATTACAGGAGATCAGGAAGGTGAAAAATAGAGGGTCAAAACAGATCTGAAAGGTAAAAAATTTGTAATTAACTGAATTTCTTAGCAACACATACCTCATTAACCATTGTTTTACTTTTTTGCAACAAGCAAGCAACTTTCAAGACGCGAAGGAGTGGGGGAGTACCGCTGGTGAGGGGCACTCAGCGGTGGCCTGATGGCCATGGAGATACTTGGGATTTGGCACTGAGGCATCGCCGGTGAGAGTGCCAGAGAGTGGAGGAGGACGAAGGAGTGGGAGGCAAAGGAGTTCCTCTGGCTCTGGGAGGCGAAGTGGCGAAGGCGAAGGAGAGTGGGGAAGGTGAAGTGGCGAAGGCTAGTGAATAAAATTAGGGTTTTGACTTTTTAATGGGGTTGGCTTGCACTTTGCACCGACAACTCTAGAGTCTTGGGGTTAATTCATTTTTTTAATTGAAAATGCTTTGGTTTTGCCAAAAATTGGGAAGTGGCGGGGCCAACAAATTTTGGAGGTGCTTAATTATTAACATTCTAAATTATTAAATTGTTATTTGTTATCATATTTTAATATTTATAATATTTTAGTTATTAATAATTACTGTGAATGATATTATTAATACTCTAAATTATTAAGTTGTTAAATATGTTATTGTCATCATATTTTATGTTAATTATGTTATTTTTATGTTATTTATGATTACACTATTTTTATGTTAATTATGTTATTTTATGTTATTTTATGTTAACTATGTTATTCTTAAGTTATATTTATGGTAAGTTTATGCGAACTATGGTAACATGTTAAATTGTGGTACTAAAATAAGAACTATGCTGGCCCATTCTAATCTGGTAAAATAAGAACTATGATAAAAATAGCATTACTTAATGAATTGTAGTACTAAAATACAAATACAGATGAAAAAATAAATTATGTGAACCTTCTCACGCCGCAACGGACGTGATCCGTTCTGCGATCAGCATATCCTAACGCTCCCGTGTTACCGAATCTGCGTTTTAAATCTCTGGTTTCATGTATAGCCCCTCAAAGAAACAAGGACAACCAATGACTAATGACAGGGAGATAAAAAAACTAAGGTGTTTCCAAGCTTTCAAAATCTGGTCCAGGCTCCTGGCATCGCGGACTCACTCTAATGCAGTAATCATGTTACATATTGTGTTGTCACGAGTGAAATCATAGTTTGGTCAACTTCAAAACCCTTCCCATGCAGCCATTTGACTGGGGAATGGCCTCATTATGAATCCATGGTTAAATCTCCAACCATGCTACAATGAAAGGAAGTTCAACGGTAACAAGCTTCTGCAAACCCATAATAAACTTGACACAAAACTTCATTTCTCCCATTAAGTTGTACCTAGCATATCAGTCACCTCTCGCCCCTCTTCCACACCCCCACCCTTTTTCTTTGTGGCCAACAAGTCAGCAGGACAGTGACTGACAAATTGAGCTTGCCTAGTTCTGATGTCCTAAACCCTGTAGAGTTCAATTACCTAGATGACATCCAACGGCATCAAGTGAAGACTTCAGCCTGGCCAGTCACATCCCACGGCAAAAACAGAAGAGGAGGAGTGCGGGTAAAGATTGTGTAAATTATCAACAGAACCAACAAAATGAAGGTCTGGACTAGGATTCAATCAATGGGCAGGGTAATGAGCCAACCCAACATCACTCCAACAAATTGAGCAAGAATAGTAGTGTCTGAAATAGACACAGAAGTCAGGATTTCTCTGAACATTTTTGGACAAGTATCTTCAACCCTGCAACAACCCTATCCCCCTGAGGAGATGTTTTCAGTCCTCGTGTCCTCCCCTCCCCCCCCCCCCCCCCCCCCCCCCCCAAAAAAAAAAGATTAAGAAAAACCCTCCTTCTGTCATCTGGCAAGAGACCAACTGATTGACTATACAGCTTGTAACTGTGATTAAGCCTATTGGTCAACTAAAATATGCCCATGGGAACAACAGAAGAGAAGATAGATAGCAAGTAGAATTGCTGTGCTCCGGCCGACTGCTTTTCAACTCCTCTTTTAAAAAATATTCGATCCGGCTTTTCAACCCTTGACTAACATTAAACATTTTAGCAGCTAAATAGCCTAAATTACATTAGCTAAACATGTAAATTATAAGCTAACAGACGGTTAGAACATCAAAAATTATACCACAATGTAAGTCAGCCGAAGATGGTATCAGCAAACAAATCAACCATGCATTCCATACGTTATCTGTTTCTTTTTTTCTTCTTCAGAAAACCACATCAGTCAACCAACGTGAAAGCAATCTCCTGGACCACACGAGTAGGAATAGGAATTCAATCAACAAGCAGGGTAGTGACTAGTGAGTCAACCTGACATACTTCCAACAAGTTGAGCAGGAATGGTAGTGTCCAAAGTGCACACAGAAGTGGGATTTCTTAGAGCATTTTTGGACAAGTTTCTTCAATCCTATAACCCTGTTCTTCAGAGGATATGTTTACAGTCCTCCCGTCCCCCCCCCCCGGCCCAAAACCCAAAAAAAAAAAAAAGACAAGAGAAGAAAAACCTTTTTCTGTCATCTAGCACAAAGACCAACTGATAATTGACCATGCAGCTTGTAACTGTGATAAAGTCTACTGTTAAACTAAAATATGCTCATGGGAACAAGCAGAAGATTGATACGAAGTAACATGCCATCAACAGACAAATCAACCATGCATTCCATATCTTAATTTTCAAAAAAACAATATGCTGTCAGTATGTTTCATTGGCACGTTGTACATCACAACTTACCCCTGGAATATCGCCCACGATGGAGTACTCCCATGCTAATCCTTTTTTATTCTTTGGGGGGCAGGGGGGTTATTAGCCAAATTCAAGTCAAATTTTCCACAATAATCTTTTTTTTTATAAGGAAAAAGTAATACTATATAAAAGGGCAATAACAGAATGGATGAAAAGCTAGCATCCTACAAAAGACCATATAGCATCCTAAATAAATTTTCCATAATTTCAAGTAATATCTTAGGTAATATGGATTTCTATGATGGACCGAAGACTTCAAGAATAACTCATAACCAATAACATAGTTGCTGATCCAATATCTAATAACTATTGACAAATAGAATTCTTCACAAAATCAAACCAGAAACTGACCTCTTTCTTTCTTTGGGAAGGAGTCAACATAGACCCGAAACGTGTATGAGCCAACTGATTTTCAGCTTGCTCCAACTTCTCAGCTGCACAAATCGTGAAGATGTTACCTTTCATTGTCAATCAGAAATAAGTGAACATGTTCAAGTAACAAGCCCTCAATTAATGTTAACAAAGTAAGAGCATAGCCACTTAATCTGTTTGCTTAACCTCAACCCATGAATGGTACCATTGCCAACCTCTTATCTGTGAGAATAAAGTGCAAAACTCCTGCAACAGCCCACACCCCAACAAACCTACCCAACAAAAGAAAGAAAGAAACAAAAGAGACCTTGTCTTTTTTCTTCTTTTTTTGGGGTTTGGTTTGGACGGCTGGGGGAGGGGGGTGATTGACCAGAACAATAAACAAAGCCAAGTACCTAGATCAGAAATCTGTCCAGCAACATAATCTCCATTCCCCAACAAAGGGGACGATGACAGGGTATTCACCCAATACTTGTTCCACAGGAGATCCAAGAGGTGGGAATCAAGCGAAGACTTGAAATATGTGATGTCCAATGCATAATACTGTCAAATAGAAAAGCAGACAATGAGGAAAGTGTAACAGAGAAGAAGTGCAGCAGTAGAGCAAGGGATATTAAAAAAGACCTGCTTGCAGTGCACTCCAAAGTCTTCAATCTTATTTAACGGAATGGTCTGATATTCTGAGACAGGCTCATCTGGAGGTTTATAGCCTTCTGGATAAGTCCTAAAGGCCCCAATATCAACTTTTCCAGCAGAAACAGTTCTTGTCGGATCTATAACAACAGCCAGAAATGGTTCCTGGAATTGTTGATTCAGCATTTGTGTTGAAACATCTATCCCGGACAGCCAGCAACCATAACCAGGATGAGAGTGATACCAGCCGACCACATTTTCCAATCTTCCAGCCTAAATACCATTTTCAAATGATGAAATTCTCACAGTCATGGGAATACCGACATGAAGCTCCAATTTGACAACTGACAACCCCACCCCACCCCAACATCAAGATAACCAAAAACAGGAAACCTACAGCTTGTCAATTAAAATTTCAGAAGAGAAGAACAGACTGAATCTCCAATGCATTATGAGTTAATAATAGCCCAAAAAGGGAAGAAAAAAAAAAAATACAGAATAGCTTACTCAAAAGTCAAAATGCTACCTCGAACTAGCATCTGAAGAACAAAGAAATGCTACTGGGAACATTAGATAGGTAAGGGACTCTACTTTCTCAGCAACCAAAAGAGACATCAGAAGACCTTGAAATAAAACCCAGTGCGGTAAGTGTCTAAACGGAAACAAGGACCACAATGATTTACATCTTTCTTTCCATGAAAATCAATCATTCAAGCTTCTTTCTTCATGCCATAGCCCCTTCACCTCTTGAAATGAATGTCAAAATCTAACAAAAACCCAATATTCTAAAGGAAAAACCAAATGCTTGAACTCATTTCTTCTAGATTCTTAACAGGACATCAAACCAATTGGCCATCTCCTGTATGTCGAGCACATCCCCTGCCTCAGAAAAGCCATAAAATGAAAGACTGGAATTCATCCCTACCTGGCCTTCGCATCCAGAACAAACATCAAATCACTCAAACTTCAACCCCAGAGTTGCATTTGAATGCAGCCATCTAAAGGTAATGGAACAACATAACAAGAACTTGGAAATTTTGGTAAATTAAAATACAATAATCACAAACATTTAACCTATTAAGCTTGAATATGTGTATTTGATAATTTCAAGTTTAAGCTCAAAGCGCAGCTGAATTGAAGTTACATTACATGGTTTTCCTAAACAAGCTACTTTTTGGTTCTTAATCCTAGTACAGATTTAAGCAGCATTACAATCCAGAAATACTACATCCAAACAGCTAATGCCAAAATTTCAGAAACAAGACTTCTCTCGGCACTTTACCTCTTTCTGAGGCCTCGGCAACCAACAGAACCAAATTGTTTTATGCTCTACCCTTAAGATCAAGAAACCGCAAATCATCCCAATCCTAACAATCACTAAAAAATTTCTAAAAAAGCAACTATAATTGAATCTACACTCAACCAGCGAATAATCACTCAATGGCTCAGTACACTCAAGGAGGCATCACATTAGGGTAAGAGAGAGAGAAAGCGAGAGAGAGAGAGAGAGAGAGAGAGAGAGCGCTCCCTTTGTATAAACAACCACCAATACAACAGACTACCAGAAAGCAAATAGAGCCATATCATTGACTGCTCCCCACCCTACCTCCGACCACAACCACCAAGGCACGCCGAAAATGTTACCCGCTTGGGGGGGGGTTGTTCCCAACAAACACCAAATAACTCAACCCTTTTCCTCAGGTCAAAGCCCTACCATTACTACAACCAAACAGGCATCAAATAACAGTTACAGACAGGGCAAGGATCACCGTGATAAAGAAATCAAATAATCCACTATTTCTTTTGTAATTTCCATTAAAAAATATAACTTGATCCTTGTCCGTCGTTCAAACAACCGTGAAGTAGTTAACCACAACCAAACAGCTACCCAATTAGGGTTTAGGAAAGAAAAGACACAGATAGAACCTACTTGTTAGTTTAGGAAAAATCAACAACTAGAACTCGAACAATACAAACCCTAAAACAATCAACCATCAAATCACTTCACCACAACCAAACAACCACCAAATAAGGGTTTTAAGAGGCAAAAATAAACACATAAAAACACCTAGTAGCTAGTCGAACAATAATCAACAACCATATATCAAACAAAAGGGAACCCTAAAACAACCAAACCCAACAAAACACCAACCAAATTAGGGTTTCAAATCCCACCTGCTTATTAGTCTGAGAATAATCAACCATATACTCATAAGCATCAGCCTGGGCATTAACCCTAGTTTCAGTACCCTCAACAGGCAAAGCAAAAGCATCCATGACAATAATGGCGTCGCCATCAGTCTTCCCTTGCATCAACCCCATGACTTCAATGGTCCCACCTGATCGCGCGTGCACGACCATCTTCAAAAGAGCAAGTGCGGAGATCTTAACCCTCTTGAAGAAATGTGGGTCGTTCACCCATGGCTTCTCCTGCTGAAACTTGGCCTGGGCAGTTTCGTCGTAGTAGAATATCGCATCTGATGCATCAGATGGTTGTTGGGGGTCCATTGATACGATGTTGTTCTCCAGTTCCCATGTCTGCTTCGCCATTGCTGCTGATGATGCCATGGCGTTTGGATCCATTGTTGTTGTTTTTGCGTTGTGGGATATGTGAAAATCGCAATTTATTAGCAAGTTTTGTCAGAGAAAGTGGGTGACTGAGCCCGATTATAGAGTGATTGTCAGAAGCAAGTTCAAGAACTCCCCCATGTCTAGAGTAATGTTTTAAGGGTGGGGGGCTTGCAGAAGCTAATGTGACTCTGAAAATGACCCAAATTGCAGACAGGACAAATATTTGAGTTGATATTAAAAATGGGTTAGGTTAAAATGAGTTTTGAACGAAGTATGAAAGTAGTTATTGTCCTATATTGATAAAAATATAAAGAATATAAAAGTACGTGTTGTCCCACATTGATAAAATTGAAGGGTATGAGCATGTATATAAGTTTGTGAATTACTCTATCCATTATCAATTGGTTTTAAGTTGGAACTTTATTTGAGCTTATGTGTGTGACTCTTTATTAATTGCCCAATTGATATCAAAATTTAACAAATTATACACTTTGATGAGTATTTAATAATGTCTTGGATCTTGATCTAGTGATTGAGATGGGAGTCCTTCTTATATTACGCTTTCGGTTTAATTTTCCTTTCTTATTATATTGCAAGTTTTTGGTGGATTTATTTAGTTATGCATAATGCATATAGAGCGCTTTGGACTGTTCTAACGCTTGAGTGGGCTTCTATGCATCTAATCATTGGTCCCACTTGGAGTATTAAATGCTTCATACACCTTACAAGTTTATGCTTCCTTTCTCTGTCTTTTGATTTCGTTTCTGACTATCAGGTATGTCTTCTAACCTTCTCATTCTATTTTATCTATCTTTACTCTCTTGATTTGATTCGGGATTTGCCTAGTCTTTCAATGTAGATTTTGCTTTTATTTAGAGTTGGTTTGGAATTTCTAGGTTGTCCTCTTGTGGGGAGATTTGGTACATTATTAGGTCTTAACTATCTTGATTGGATCCTTGATACTTCTATATCTGTCTGGTTTTGTCATCTATTGAAATTTATATTCTGTTTTTACTTGGGTTTTCTCAGAATTCATTGCACAGCATGCTTTTTTTGGTATGTTGATCTTGCTGTGGTGAATAAGACATGTTGATATGCTGAGTTTGTACATAGATTCCCTGTTTTAAGGATTGGTAGATATCCTTTTAATTATAATCCTCCTTGGGCACTTATGATAATTGGCTCCAAGGTTTGGATTGTGGGATCGGAGGCTTCTTCCTCTGTTGATCTTGTCATTTTTAGTTATATTGAGGTATGTTGTGTCCTCCTGTTTGATGCACTCCTTAGGTTGATTTCTTTCATTGTCAAGTTTAATAGGTTTGAAAGGTTGATTAGGATTTATGATTATCTGTCTTGTTCCCTCATTCTAGTGCTCTTATTATCTGACTTCCCCACCCTTCATTTTATTAGTTTGCAGTGTACATGGGCTATCCATGGGCTATCTTGCTTGTTTTTCGCTTGTTCTCTTTCAGGTTCATCCCCTTTCAGATTCCAAGACTGTTGAAATTGGTAATTTTAATGATTTTCTGTACAATATATGGCCATGCTTCCTCACTCAGTAATTTTGTATCCACTTTCTTAGTTTCAGGAAGATAACATGTATGGCACCATTGATGTACCTCTTAGATTCAAAGCTGTGGCATTATAATAGTATATATATTCTGTGGAATGCACGGAAACATGCTTGGACTGCATGGCAACATGCTTCGGTTTACTGGTGTAAACCAATATCGATCACTTTTTGGATCCTTGACCTTGCAATATTTTCAATTGTTGTCTCTTACTGGTGGTTTCTCTCTCATATCTTTTTCAGGGATATGTCATCAACACTAACTTTATTTATTTTCTGCTTGTTATGTATGGAATCAAGTGTATTATCACATACACTTTTGAATTCTAATTGGAATCACTTTCTTTCATGGGTTGGACAACTTGCAGGTACACAAATTGCTGGGAGGAGCAGTTGCTTGAGCCTTCCACTGTTGTCCAGGCATCCTATTGCTCCCCTTTGTTATTGTTGTGGCCTTCTCGTGGGTCCCTCTGCCTTCTCAGGTCTGGTGCTGCATCATGGGGATTGTTCATGGTATACGATGATGACCTGCGTAGGCCTGAGGCTGCATATGAATTTTTTATGGCGTGTTCTGTATGGTTTGCTTCTTATGGATGCGTGTGACTTATTTAGGATCCTCATTATTTATGGCCTTTCTTTTGATTTGGTTCTGTGGAAGTCCTGTTACTGTGCCCTTTGTTGGGAAGTCTATTCCCGGGCCAATGTTGGCGCATTACTGGACTTGAGGAGCCGACCATGTCGCCGTGCATATAGGTCTGTGATAATCTACTTGAGTCTGAGACCTTCTTGTTGTTGTCTTGCCTATTATTTTTATGGATATTGTTTTCTTGGGTGCGCCTGGTTGTGGTACTTTCACATTATTTTCTGGCCACCTAGTTGGTATTCCTATACACTAGCTGGCAACATTCATTGGCGCTCGGTCTTAAGAATGTCCAATTTGTGGAAGCAGTTGTAATACCCCGAGTATGGCTTAAAAGGATCGAAGTGACTACTTATATCACCAAAGGTGCACCTTTCTTTTCAAAAAGCTCACTCTTAAGAACTCCACAGTTAAGCGTGCTTGTTGGGGAGCAATCTTGAGATGGGTGACCTCCTGGGAAGTTTCCCAGGCAGCGTGTGAGCGAGGATGAAGCACGTCGGAAAGACTTGTGATGATTTGTGGGGCCAGTCGTCGATCCTTGAAGCCGTTATTGGTAAGACCTACGACCGAGAGGGGTCGGGGCTTTACAGCAGCAGTGCTTCCAAAGGGTGATGTTTCAACGCTGCAGCAAATCTTTTTTTGAATTTTATATTGCCTTGGAAGTTTACTGCACACAGAGTAGTGCTTTGCCATTAGTCCTGGAGGTTTTGTAAGAACTCCACAGTTAAGCGTTGCTTGTACTGATGGGAGCAATCTTGAGATGGAGTGACCTCCTGGGAAGTTTCCCAGGCAGCGTGTGAGCGAGGATGAAGCACGTCGGAAAGACTTGTGATGATTTGTGGGGCCAGTCGTCGATCCTTGAAGCCGTTATTGGTAAGACCTACGACCGAGAGGGGTCGGGGCTTTACAGCAGCAGTGCTTCCAAAGGGTGATGTTTCAACGCTGCAGCAAATCTTTTTTTGAATTTTATATTGCCTTGGAAGTTTACTGCACACAGAGTAGTGCTTTGCCATTAGTCCTGGAGGTTTTGTACTGGCCCTGTATTGCATTCTATAATTTTTCCTTATGAAAGTACTTGCATGGAATGTTCAAGGTGTGAAAAAACAGCAAATATGTGAGAAAATTCGTTGTATTGTTCGTTCCCATAAACCTGATATAATGTTTCTTACTGAAACGATGGTAGCAGACAAAACAACTAAACATCTCATCTCCCAATTTGGATCTGAGTAGTATGATTATGTAAATCCTGTAAACCATTCGGGTGGTATGTGAGCCCTATGGGACAATACTAATATCCTTGCTAATGTTATGCTCAAAGAACAACGGTTTATCCATATGCTTGTTCTTAATGTCAAAATGCAACAAATGGTTACTCTTTTCAGTATTTATGCTCCGACCAAAAATTCTGACAAACCGGGTTTTTGGAACCATCTTTCAAAACTGAATAATGTTATAGACACACCATGGTGTATTATAGGTGGCTTCAATGAACTGAAAAATAGCATGGATAAAAAAAAGGGGGCACCAATCTCCCAATCACAATGCAAACGCATTCCTGCTTTCTTACATACAATCAACGCAATAGTCTTCCTGTTTGGGATGACTGTTCACCTAGAAATCTAGGATACGGGGTTAGCTTATTTATGAAAAATTAGATTAAGCTATTGTTCGGAACGATTGGCATAATCTGTACTCTGATACTAATATCACTCATGGACCCTTTACGTGTTCTGATCATTGTTTCCTTCTTCTTAATACACAAGGGTCCTCAACAGTTCATAAACAACCATCTTTCCGTTTTCAGCCATACTGGCTTCAATACGAATAGGTCCATTGTATTGTTCGCCAGCAGTGGCAACACCTTGTTCTCGATTCGTCAATATTCTGTATTGCACAACAGCTCAAATGTATCAAAAAAAAGCTTAAATCTTGGAAGATTACTTAAGGTGCTAACTACAAAAAAACAGATCGAGAAAAATACGGAGAAACTGCATTATGTGGAAAACTGCTTATCGACAATGCTGTTAATCCACGACTTAATCACTGGCATAATAGGCTTATCAAACAAAGGGAAAAACTAATGCTCTTTCATCAGAGATTTTGGGGCCGCTTAACTAGGAAACAATGGTTAACGGTTGGTGATCGGAATTCACGATTCTTCCATAAGATAACTACAGCACGAAAACGACGTACTTATATTTCTCGTATCAAAAACGAAATTGGTGGCTGGATTGAGGAAATTAATCTGATCAATGCTAAATTTTGTCATGATTTTGCCCAACGTTTTATGTCCAGTCACACTACTCATACTACCCTCACTCCTATCACAGCAATGCGTAAGGTCACTGCAACCAAGAACTTGAGCCTCATTCAACCTGTGACAGAGGAGGAGATTCAACAAGCCTTCTTCCAAATGAATCCTTATAAAGCCCCCAGATCAGATGGGTTTGGTGCTTTGTTTTTTCAAAGACCACCTTTGTTTAGCTATCCAAGACTTCTTTTGTACTAGAAAATTACTCAAAAAATTCAATCACACCTTAATTGCCCTCATATCCAAAGTTGACAACCCTGAGGTTACATCACATTTTCATCCTATTAGCCTATGTAATACTTTCTAAAAGAAATTCTGGTCAATAGAATGCGACTTATTCTGGAACGACTGGTACAACTGACCTAGAGTGCTTTTATTTCTCATCGGGCTATTCATGATAACATTCTGTTAGCCCATGAAGTTCTCAAT
This sequence comes from Carnegiea gigantea, assembly GCA_029747015.1. Taxonomy (NCBI): domain Eukaryota; kingdom Viridiplantae; phylum Streptophyta; class Magnoliopsida; order Caryophyllales; family Cactaceae; genus Carnegiea; species Carnegiea gigantea. The sequence continues at coordinate 168,293 of JAKOGI010000133.1, read as the reverse complement.
AAATTTCACCATATCAAAGGGAAAAAGGGTTATGTTACAATTAAGCTAGATATGGAAAAAACTTATGATCGTATTGAATGGGATTTTTTGCAACATAGCCTTCGGAGTATGGGTTCTCATCCTCATTGGATCACCAGGGTACTAGAATATTTTATTACGGTAACTTATTCACTAATTATTAACAATGAAACCTGTGGTTTCTTTAAGCCTACTCGAGGGTTGTGCCAAGGTGATCTCCTATCGCCTTATTTATTTATCCTCTGTATGGACGTCCTGACTCAACAACTCTATTTGGAAATGGCTCATCCAAAATCGGAAATTGGAATAAAAATTGTGCCCCGAGTAGAGAAACTTCCATGCCTGTTCTTTGCAGATGATAGCTTACTTTTTTGCTGAACTTCTTCTCGTGCTGCGTTTAAACTCAAAGGTATATTAGATAATTTTTGTCAACAATCTGGACAGTTGGTTAACTTTCATAAATCCAATATTGTCTTCTCTAAAAATTCGACCAACTTAGATAAGCTCCATATTGTGGGTATTTTTAATATTCCATATAGGGAAATATCTTGGCTGCACAGTATTCGAAGGACGTCCTAGCCTTGGAACCTTTCAGGGAATATTAAGTAAAGCGGAAGCAAAATTATCCAATTAGAAAGCTACGGTACTATCGAAAGCGGGGCAGGTAGTGCTTATCCAGTCTAATCTTGAAGCTCTACCTACACATACCATGCAGTGTTTTCAACTCCCTGCAACTGTTATGCAGAGATTAGATCAAGTCAATCGGAAATTTTTTTGAAAAAAATCTTCCACTGAAAAAGGATTTCCATTGGTAGGATGGGATAAAGTTTATAAACCAAAAAAATTTAGGGGTTTGGGTATGAGGAAAGCTGGTGCAATTAATACTGCTTTTTTGGCTAAACTAGGTTGGAAGTATCTCACGCAACTAGATAATTTTTGGGTTAAACAAATGTGAGCAAAGTACGGTCCTCCTGACCAGTTCTTTCACATTGCCCAAAAACCATCCCACTCCTGGGTTTGGAAGTGTTTACTTTGTTAAAGAGCCTTCGTAGCAAAGGCAATGCAATGACAATTAGGTAATGGTCAAACGATAACTTCTGGACACATGTGTGGTGTCATCACTCCTGTCAAGCGCAGTTAATAAATGTTGATAGTGCCCAGGCCATTGACCTTATGCTCAAAGTCAGTGAGTTCATCCTTCCTGACAAATGGTGGGATATACTAAAGCTTTCGCAAATTATGCCTACTTCTGTTCTTCCTTACGTACTAGTGGTGCCTGTCCCCTTAACTAATGTCCCAGACACATTTTGTTGGGGGCTTACAGGCAGTGTTGAGTTCTCTGTTAAGTCTGCCACTTGGCAGGCCCATGATAATCTCAGTTTTGACCCGTCTCCATGGAAGTTTAAGTGGACATGGAAGCTGGATGTCTTGCCGAAAATTCAAATCTTTCTTTGGCAATTGTGTCACAATACCAGTGGCGAAGCTGGAAACTTTTGAGAGGGGGGTTGGAAATATAGATGCATTTTTGACCTAGAATTGAAGTTAAACCCATAAATTAACTAAATTTGTAATGGAAATTACAAATAAACTCACAAATTAAACAAGAAAAATAAATTAAGCATTTCGACTTAGACTTGAAATTAAATCCACTAATTTAAAAAATTTAGAATTAAAATTGGCAAATAAACTCACAAATTAAACAAGAAAAGTAACTCTGGCATTTTGACTTAGAATTGAATTTGTGCTTGAAAAATGTTGAAAATTAAAAAATTTAAAAAATGAATAAGCATTTCAACTTAGAATTGAAATTAAACCCAAAAATTAAACAAATTTATTAGTGAAATTGGCAATCAAACTCATAAATTAAACAAGAAAAGCAAATTTAAGTATTTTAACCTGCAATTGAGTTTGTGACTTGAAAAAATGTTGAAAATTTAAAAAGTGAAGGGCTAAAGAGAAGAATTGAACCCACAACCTGTTAGTAAACGAAGAGCACATGTGCACCAAGAAACCACTGAGCCATACACACTTTGTTGTAGCAAATTGCATTATGTTTTATTTATACTAATTTTACATTTTTTTTTTGGGCCACATATTTTTTCTTTTTTTTTTGAGAGGGGGGCTCGGTTGACCCCACTGACCCCACCTTGTATCCGCCACTGCACAGTGCGCTCCCCTCTAGGGGGTAACTTACTGCGTAGAGGCTATATATTGATCCTATTTGTCCAGCCTTTCTCTCTCACATTGAGGATAATGAATCCTTTTGCACTGTGTCCATTTGCCATCCGAGTATGGGACCTGACCACCAAGCATGGGGGGATTTGCCAAGCCCCTTTTACGACATTACGACACACCGTCCGTGATGTCCTGCATGAGTGGTAGATGCGATGCCGAGCAACCATGCCCAGAATTGCTGTGCTCCTTTGGAGTATATGGAAAAGTATCAATTCGTTCATCTTCCAGAATGCTTTGCTGAATCCCATGTACACCCTTATTCGAGCTAACCGTAACTGGGCTGAATGGAAACAACGACATTGCCCTACACTTCTTTCCCTTCCATTGCCGAGCTCCAGACTAACATCTCCTCCTACCCCGGCCCGCCTTATTGGGTGGACCTCCCCTCCAGACGGTATTATTAAACTCAACTTCGATGGCAGCTTGTCTTCTACCGGTGTTGCAGCAGGGTACATCTTGCGAGACAGTAGCGGTCGACTTCTCAAAGCTGGGATCAGATTTGTGTATGATTCACCAATCTTGGTAACAGCAGCCACAGCGTTACGTGACGGTCTTAAAGCGTCTTTAGGCGCAGGAATGATGCATCTGCAAATTGAAGGGGAAAATCACATGGTCATTCAGGCTGTCAAGGGTGAGATTCATATCCCTTGGAAAATCCAAATGCTGGTTCATGATATTCGAACTATGTTATCAAGCTTTGCGTCTCCCACCATTCAACATGTTATTCGCGAAGGTAATATGGTCGTGGACTGGATTACTAAACTGGGAGTGCTGCTTAAGACTGATCTTACTTTTTCTCACTCCCCATCCCCTGAGCTATCATGTATCACCCACGCCGACTACTTAGGTAGAACCTTGCGAGAAGGGCTATCTAAGGTCTGATTGTACTTACCCATTCTCCCAAAAAAAAAAAAAAAAATGGATATAGAGCTAGAAATGAGTCAAGCTAGCTTATGAATAAACTCGGCAAGAAGGCCGTAGAGCTCAACTCAAACAAGCTTGAGTCATATTAGGCTCAAGTTTTGAATGAGCCGAGGTGCGAAGCTGAATTGCTTCAAGTAGTATACACATATATCTTGTTTTGTTACTATATTATGCCAAAACCTGATCAAATTGAGGGTCAGGTCGGGTCGAGGGTCGAGTCATGAGGGTCGAGTCATGAGGGTCGGAAGATATGATTTTCTCGATCCTGACCCTACCCGACCCTCATGAGGGTCGCAATACCTTTGATCCTGACCCTGACCCTGCGGGTACTCTCGGGTCATCGGCTCAAACCCGATCCTCAAATATTCTCGATACAGAAAATGAGATTTTTCACTATGTTTCCTTTTTATTATAAAGTTCGACATTAAATATCCTGCAAAATAAAAGGTCAAAGCATCACATAATGTTTCGATGAAATGTATCGCAATTATAAATATTCTTGTCATTAAAATGATTAGTTCATTAAAACAAATACTCCAAACATCAAAGAGGGCGTGTCAAAAGGTTACAAGCCAATGAGATTTAATGGAAAAAGGCTGAGAGAAGATAAGAAAGTAGCAAGCGAAAAAGGCTTTGAACAAATGAAATCCAAAGTATCTTGTGTTGATTATAAATTTTAATCTTAAATTTTAAATTTTTTTTAAAAGTAAGGGTCAGCGGGTTGGGTCGGAGGGTCAAAACCTCTGCCTAAACCCGACCCTCATTGTAGTCGGGTACCCTCAATTTGAGGGACGGGATTGGTCAGAGACCAAAAAAGCTGACCCTGACCCTCATTTTTGAGGTCAGGTGGGGGCCCGACCCGTTGATCAGGTCTAATTATGCCTCGATTATGAATTTATGATATTATGATTCTGCGTACGTCTTTCAGCTCATTAATCTACTTGATCTACTCACCATTAATCTTCGTCCAACTATAAAGAATTCAAAACTAAGGAGAGATTAAAAAATACAGAAGAATCCTAATGGCTTTACATCATCAATCAAAATTCCATGACAATGACTGTTACAACTTTAATCTCCATCTTCTCCCATGGCCATTCACTAATTCTTTATTGTCCTGCAATTGCAAGGCTAAAACATAAACTTCAAATTAAACTAATGTAAAAACATTCTTTAGAAAAGGGGGAAAAAAAAAAGAAACAAAGTTATTGTGGGCCGAGCCACAAATTGGGCCCACAAACCAAGATGAGCATGCGAGCTAAGCTCAAACTTGCTCAAGCCCGGCCCGACTCATTTCCAACCCTACATGTTAACAAGGCTTGCTCCAATATATCGATTTCAACCCTTATAAGAAGGTCAAAACTCAAAATTATTGAACTATTCAAGTTAAGATGAGTTTTGTTTGAATTTTTATGGATTGAAGCCCAATTATACATGCTTATTTTTCATAATAAGCTTGCCAAGAGTGTGGGATCCATACTACTAAAAAAAAAATTCTAATCAACTTGAAGTGACTCAATCCAGGAAAAAAATGACTGCCTTATTTAAAGACAGGTTCCCCTTTTGAACTTCAAGTTAATTTGCAATATTAGACCTAATTTCAAGCAATGGGCCTTAAATATATCTTGTTACCATGAAAAACATAGTGCCAAATTCAATAGTATATTTAAATTTTAGACTATATCATGTTATCTATAGGCTTAAGTGTTTCTCGCATACATTTCAATTTCCCCAGTGCTGAGTCAACCAAACGGTTAATAACCTTAACCGTTTGAATTTTCAAGGATAATGACTATTTTGGATGCATCCGTTCAGATAGTGACATACTCCAACTCCAAATTCCCGTCTTATGAATTTTCAGGATAAATATACTTTTATTGGCCTACAAGTCTCTTTCTGAGCCAAAATCTTGAGAAGTTATGGCACAATTACCTATACTAGTTAGGCTTCGACTCGAGTGCAAATAGCTGATGCTCCACCTCCAACTCCAAACTCCCTTGCTTACAAGAACTATTGTGTATTTGGAGACCATGTATGTGGTATGCACAGTTGCATACTGTCATTACTGTGATACCAATTACCAAGCACGAGTTTCTTGTTTTTGTTTTTGAGACAAGTATCTTAGAGTAGATAATGAGGCCAAACAACATAGATAACAACAACGCGACAATAAGAATGTCATCAGTGATAGATGAATGTTTTTGTAGATCCAAAAGGAGCAGTTGGACATGAACTCACCACATAACTTCAGACAAAGACAAACTAGAAGGTAAATATGCATAAACATCATAAGGGCGAAGCTATACCAAAAGAGAGCCACCACTAATAGTGCAAAACAAAGGCCTTCACTATATACCAGACTGCATAGTGCAAAACCAGCAAAAGTACAACGATTCATCATGGAGTGTAGACAACCTGTTAAATTTTATATATCAATTGGGCTTTCAACAACGAGTCATGCATATAAGCTCAAATGAGGTTCCATCCCAAAACCAATTGGTAATAGGTGGAGTAACTCACAAGCTTATATACATGCTCAAGCCCTTTAATTTCATCAATGTGGGACAACACCCACTATCATATTCTTTAAATTTTATCAATGTGGGACAATACCCACTTTTATACTCCAACACGCCCCCTAACAAGGCCCAACACGTGCACACAATTTTAATCAAACGGGGACGGTGGCAAATCAAGATCGAGCAACCCGCTCTGATACCATGTTAAATTTTATATATCAATTGGGCTTTCAACAACGAGTCATGCATATAAGCTCAAATGAGGTTCCATCCCAAAACCAATTGGTAATAGGTGGAGTAACTCACATGTTTATATACATGCTCAAGCCTTTTAATTTCATCAATGTGGGACAACACCCACTATCATATTCTTTGAATTTTATCAATGTGGGGCAATACCCACTTTTATACTCCAACACAACCTTACCTAAAGAAGTAAAGGTCATTTCCAAAAATGGGCAAAGAAGTTTTAGAAAACACATCTAAAACAATGTGAGAACAAATCTTCAGAAAATTTGGCTAGAAACCCCCACTGTGTCAAGAACTGCAAAGCAACCTAAGGCAAGAAGAACTACAATGTATGCAAGCCCTGGTCACGAAAGCTCTCGTTCTCGCCCTGTTTCATCAGTGCCATCAGACAAGACAAGGCGCTTCATAAAGCACACTTCGGCAAGAAGATCTTCTGGAATGCCAAGAACCACAATATCCTTCTGCTATACATTGAGGGAGGAAGAATCGAACCTGAGACCTAATATACTCAAGACTTCAATCTTAACCACTTGGCTACAATTTCATCGATTTTGGCTAAAATATTGATAGAACAGTACTTCTAAATTATGGCGTTTATGGTGCTAGAGGGCAACTATAGCAAAGCACAGGAAAGTAAAAGGATGTCAAGATCCAGTGATTCAAAGGATGGAATGAGGATCTAATTTTGAGCACAAAGGTGAACATATCAGAGGGCATGTTTGCTTTGGATGAATTAGAGACATAATACGTTGTTGGTACTCGAAGCCTGTATCTTGTAAAATTTGAAGGATAAAACTTTCGCCGATCTTCATTTGCATGACTCTCCTTCTGAACCAAGCAATTTAAAGAAGCTGAAACAATACCTATGTTACCTAGGCTTGGGTGCAAGTACCTAACACAATTGCTCCAGTATTAGATTCAACCATTTTCAAGATTTTTTGAGGTTTTTTCCCCTAACTTGAAGCATAGAAATTGCCATTTCCGCATGTACCATAGATGAGATAAAAGCCCAAAAAAAAAAAAAAAATGCGAATGTTACAGACACACAAAAAGAGTTGTTGGGTTCATAAACATACAATTGAACATACAATCAAGTTGTTGGGTTCATAAACATACAATCGAACATAAAATCCACACATACTTCAAATGAAAACAAAAATTAAGCAAATGCATTAGTACATTTTATTCTCTCAAGTGATGATAGGATTAGGCAAGACTCATTATATCTAGAGCACATGAGGAAGCAACTATACATAACAAAGATATGCACCAAGTAACAAATGCTGCATCTTCAGGAAAATTGCAACCACCACCACAACTATCTGGTATGAGTCCCACTCAAACAAAGTATTGGGATTTCCAATTGTATGTAGTCTTAGCTAAAGAAGTAGAGGTGATCTCCAAGAGTGTGTGTGCAGATATCTTATGGAAACGGCATTGGTCTGGTTGGAGACGCATCAAATCAGCAAGCCAAAACCCTTAGGGGAATTTTGCTAGATGAATACCTGCTGGCTCAAAAGGCAAAATGTAATTTATGGAGAATTACAGTTAATGCACTCACCAGCCGTTAAACTTTCATTCTCTCCCAGTTTCATAAGTGCCTTGAGGTGAAACAAGGCTCTCCACAAAGCTCGCTTCTGCTAAAAGATCATCGGGAAGGCCATGAACCACAATATCCTTCAAACTTCCGTCTTTCAAATTGTACATGACTAGTTTCTCCTCATCCTTCAACAACACTATCTCTTCTTGCCCCAACATACATAAAGGCCTAATTTCAGCTTTGTCAAGGTTATTGAACGTGAAATTAGTCCAAGACTCCTGGACACCATACTCTTTCATCACCCAAACATCAGGTCGAGTTTCTTTAAACATGCACAGACACCCACCAAGCACAACTAGATGATTAAACACAAACTTCTCCTGATCAACTGAGCTAGGAGGCGGCACTTCACAGAACTTCTCCTCCACCAAATCAAAAGCAACAATAACGGACTTATAATCAGGTTTTCTGCAAGCTAACCAATGAATAAACCCATCTACAAATACCCCAGAAGTAACATGACCAACAACATGATCATAAGGGGAACTCTCTGCCCTTTTCCAAGAACCAGTTTTCAAGGAGTAGACATTAACAAACATCTCAGTACAAAAAGGCTCATCCTCATTACCAGTATACCCACACTCATTATCAGTATCATAGTAAGAAATGGAACCTATCTTGTAATCATCACTTACAGAATCATACCCAAATCCATACATAGTAAAGCTTTCGTGAGGATCAAGAGCAAAAGGCGATCGAGGCACTTCCTTGATTTCTCTAGTAACTGGATTCAACACGAACATGTTATCTTCCTTATCCTGAACTAAAAGCAACCCATCACAAGAACCATGAACCTGGCTCCAAGAATCAGGGTGATCAGGAAAACTGAGCTTTGTTGCAGAGATGGTAATTTCGTCGAACAGGTGGCGGGCGCTTCTCAAGGGGGCGGAAGAGAGAGAATTCAGAGCAGCAGAGATGAATACAAGTGATTCTCCAAGGAGATTTCTGCTCCGATGGAGGTGGGTTTTGATGAAATTGGGTTGGGAAACCAGGGCTCGCCATGGCTTTGATACACAACGGCACAGGCCAACGGTCTTGGCGGGTAGCCGGGAGAGTATGTCTACGGTTATTTCTTCGGGAAGGTTCGAGTAGCTTCGCATGTTGATGTTCTAACGCTCAACTATTGATCGGAAAGTTGACCGGAAGTATGGCCGGCCTCCGGTGGAAGGTCACTGAGTTGAGTTTTGAACAAAAATCGTGACATTAGTGCCTCAGGCTCAGGTGCGAAAGCCCAATGGCATATTTGAACAAAGATAAATGTTGGGAGTTTTAGTCAAAAAAGCAAAAGATAAATGTTGGAGTTACACATTACGCAATAAATTCAGAGGACAACGACTTGTTGTACACATGGACTATTCTCATCAATACATGAATTTGTGTATTAGATCGAAAAATCAATGGATATTTAAAAAAATTCAACACGATTAATGATTTATCTAAAATGACTAGTAAATTATGTGAGAGTAATTGGTTACTTGTAAATAGGGTTGACAGTCTAGTCTAAATTTGATATCAGTTTGATTCGATACAAGGTAAATTATCCAATTGAAATCCAAAAAAATAAAATAAAATAATTTGATTCAAATCCAATAAAAAAATAACCTGAATTCGAGTTTGGTTCGATCGGATTTGGATGAGGTTTCATCTGATCCATTATTTTTTTTAACAATTTAACTTTTTTTTTTGAATTTAGAAAAATCCCAACAACTTAATCTTTTAAAAAAAAACTAAATAAAAAGTCTTCACTCTATATACAGTACTCTCTTGTCTCTTAACTATCTCCCTCGTCCTTGCCAATCTTACTCTAGATCTCTCTTCTTTATCAGCCAAAGTGTATTTTCTTTCCTCTCCTTGCAGTTGTGCTATTACTATTCATCTCTTTGCCTCTTGAGTGGATTTGCGCTCTCTTTTTTCAACATTTTCTTATTTTAACATATTGAGATATATGATATTAAAATATGTTTGATATTAAAAAATGTTCAACATTGCATTTACAAGTACACAAAATAAGGACGAAAAGAAAAAACTGCACAAATATTGAATGAAAATGTATAATGGAATTGTCCGATTATGTCGGGAATTAATCCAATCTATATCCGATCTGATTGGATTTGACTTCCCATCCGACAAAGTCGAACTTAAATTGGATTTGCAAATAAGATGGCGAAGCAAACAAAATGTCAAAGCTGAGGTGCTCATGATACATATCTAACTGTCACAACCAACCATTTTCAAACCACGAATATTTTAATCTAATTTGAAGCACACAATTGTCATGGCCCCATCGAAGTGACATGAACAATTCAAGCAAAACATGAACCACAACAAGAAGAATAGACGACTATTCATTGTTTTGGGGGGGGGGAGTGGAGAAGAACATTAGAATTTATGGTAAGAGAATTTTTCAATTCCAATGAGATCACATAAATCATTTAGCGCATTCTGCTCTGTAGGGAAAGCTCAGAACATCTGCGGAACATGAGGAAATAAGAGCATCCACAATGGATGCCTCACGGGCCAAGAAAGGAGGGCGAGGGAGCCAAAATATGGCTTGGCCACTTGCAGCGGTGAGGAGGGGGGCAGCGGCCTGGTGAGTGGCTGCCTGCCGTAAGCCTTCCCCTTCCCCTTTTATCTTTTTTTTTTTGTTTTTTATTAGGTTATATTGTTATTTTGTTTTTTTTTTAAGATTTTGAAAAAGTTGGTGTGTGGTGAGGTGTGGGTTATGAGTATTATTTTATTTGGTGAGGGAAAGTGGTGAGCCAACTATTGCAAAGAGTGAAGATTGTGAGGTAAAAAGTTGGAGAGAGGGCTGATGTAGCAGTGTTAGGGTCCAGCTGGTGAGCCAAAAATTGGCTCACCATTGTTTTTGCTCTAAGTACATGTAAACACTCCAAGGCAAACTTGTGACAAAAGTAAGAGTACTCATTGGACACAACAAAAGTTCTCCGTAGAATAGGAAATGTTGCATTTTCAAGAAAATCGCAAGAATAACTACAACTGTTGCTGATCCTGCAGTTCCTACTGCAGCATGCTATCATAAATCTTGGATGTACAAAGTCTTAATTGAACAAGGGTGATGATATATGTCTTGCCACAGTATATTTCTTACATATTTTATATTTAAAAAATCACAGTTACCAGAAAAATCGATTACAAGAAATCTTCATATCTAAAAAGGCAGGAAGCAAGCTACTAATTTAGGGCACAAGTACAACTAGTCCAATCCCCAGCAATGAAAGCTTTCTTTTCTCCATGCTTTGTTAGGGCCATAAGGTGAGACAAGGCTTTCCACAAAGCTTGTCTCAGCAAGAAAATCATGTTGAATGCTAGGAACAACAATGTCCTCGAAAGTTCCTTCTTTCAAATTATACACCACCAATTTCTCATTGTCCTTGAGCACTATCTTCTCTTTCCCCAACATAAATAAAGGCTTGATATCAACTATCCTACAGTCATCAATCGTGAAGGTAGTCCAAGACTGCTTGACACCGTAGTCTTTCATCACCCAAATGCCAGTTACACTCTTACCAAACATGCATAGACATCCACCAAGCACGACAAGTTGATTGTATGCAAACTTATCACCTTCGATCGAGCTTGGGGTTTCTACTTCGCGGACCTTCTCCTCCACCAGATCAAAAGCAACAATAGTAGACTTCTTATCAGTGGCCCTACTAGCTAACCAATGGATGCACCCACTGACAGAAGCCCCAGGAGTGACATGACCAACAGCATGATTATAAGGGTAACTTCTAGCCTTTTTCCAAAAACCCTTTTTCAAGGAGTAAACATTCACAAACATAGGCTCATAGTCATCATCAGAATTATAGTAAGAAAGGGAAACTATCTTATAATCATCGCCAACTGAATCATACCCAATTCCATACATGATGGAACTATAAAGAGGACTAAGAGCAAATGGGGAAAGAGGCACTTTCCTGATCTCTCCAGTAACCGGGTTCAACACGAACTTGTTGAACTTTTTCCTTTTATTATGCCCAGCTAAAAGCAACCCATCACCAGAAGCACAAACCCGAGCCCAAGAGTGAGAACCATCATCAGCAAAGCTGAGCTTTGTTGCCACGACGTTAATTTTGTCAAACAGGTGGTGGGCATTGCTCAATTGAGCAGAAAAGAGAGACTCTGAGACTGAGAAATAAAAACGATCGATTCTGGGCGGATATCTTTGCTCCGAATGAGGTGGGTCCTGATGAATTTGGTTTCAGAAAGCAGAGCTCGCCATGTCTTCGATACGCATCGGAACCTGCCCACCGACTTCGCCGGTAACCAGGAGAGTATCTCGATGATGATTTCTTCTGGAAGGCTCGAGTAGTTCGCATCTTCACTTTCAGTGACCATTGATCGGATCCAAGTTTAGCTGATAGTATGCCTGGTTTTCAGTGGGGTGATCAATGGGGGAGTTTTGGGTGTCTGGGTGAATTGGGCAATGAAGATTAAAGTTTAAACCTTTGATCAGAATTTTGCAGAGGAAGTAAATTCAGGGTATGAAGGATTATGGAAGAAGAGGATTCAATCACCCAATCGCAATTAGATTTGACCTCTTAGTCTTTTGCCCTTTATTTTTGTTGTTGACTTCTTAGTCTTTTAAGGAGTGGAAAAATAATACTTCCTGTTTTATGTAAAATTTGTTTTGTTCAAGGAATGCAATTTTTTATATATATATTATTTAATAAAGTATTTTGCTGTGGATTGTAGAATAAAGAGAAGATTTTTAATACTAATAAGCAATCAAAAGTCGAGTTTAAATGCAAATCAAATTTTACCTACATAAAAATTCACTAGAACGCTCGTAGCTAACATTTTTAATAAATAATTCAAATCTTTATATGAGTTGAAAATTATTGAAAACTTTTAAGAAAATTTATAATAAAGTAACTCTTCATCACATGCTTCTCAGTGCCTCCTTTTCCTGACACAATAAACACAAAAACGTAATAACTGTTAGAGCTGATTCGGGCAATTAATTGTAAACTTGATCCAATACTCATGGACACATACTGATTCATTACCCAAAGATCAAGCCCGCCTTCATTTTCAAACATGCATAGATGCCTACCACGGACGGCTAGATTATTGTACACAAACTTGTCGATGACTCAACTAGAGTCAGAAATCGTTTCAACTCGGCTAAAATAAGTTTGGTTCGTATCGAGATTATATTTTCCTCAGTAATTTCACACAGTTTGGGATTGTTTTATCGTGTCAGATTAAACTTTTTCAACTAGATTTTTAGATTTTCGACTGAGTTAGAAGGTGGCATTTCAGTACATCTTATAATTTTGTACGTACAAATGATGTGGTAAGAAAAGTTAATATTATAATATATAGGAATATTAGAATATAATGTACTGTACTTTGGGGGTGTTGGACAATAATATCCCTAACTTTAAACTTGGATATTCATGCACCACACTGTGGGCCTATTTACTATTTATATACCAAGAACGATTTTGAAGGTGTTTTTAGTTGGTGATGTAATTGCATATTCAACATATGTCATTGCATACACTTGAAAATTCTTTTAGATATATGCAATTGCAAATCATTGTAAAATTGTTACATTGCATTGATAAAAATGCATTCAAACTCTATCTTGGTATATAAACAGTAAATAGGCCCACAGTATGGTGCACAGACGTCCAAGTTCAAAGTTGAAAGTATTATTATCAAACATCCCCAAAGTACAGTACATTATTGTCCAATATCCCTACATAAGGTACATCTTATAATTCTTAATGATAATTTTGCATAATCTTTGCTAGAAACTCAACTTCTCATTCTGAATCGAAAGGAAACATTTCTAATTAAAGAAACAACTACAATATATAAGGTACATCTTATAATTTTGCATAGTTTTGTATCGTGTCAGATCAAGCAACATTATTTATTTTACGTTTTTATTTGCTTATTTATTTGTCACAAATACCTTAATTCTTAATAATTAATAAGTTTTCCCCTTTTGGAAAATTGTTAATAAGTTCCAAGAGAAGCAAAGAGGAAAAAAAAAGTATTTTAATTTAACACGGTTAGTTATGCAATAAAATCAATACAAGTACTCCAAAAAACTACACAAACATACCATAACTTATGTAGAAACTATTTTAAGGCCCTCTAGTTTTTAAAACTAATTCTGAGGTACCTTAAATAATGGTGTGACTATTTTTATGGCCCAATTCCGGCATCATTCCGATTGAAAAGCAGTGACTTTGAATTTTTGAAATGCACTGCCAAAATTACCCCTAAAACATCTAATTCTTGCAATTATTTCCAATGATCATGGGAGTTTGGATATAAATTCATCCACCAAACATCTTCTCTCTCCTTCGTTTTGCTATTCCGTTTCTTTCCCCACTGCTCTGCTTTGTCATCGCCAAGCAAACATCCTTCACATTCATCTTCCTTGTCCTTGCTGCTGCGTTAGTCTGAAGTGGTGTTGCTGCTGCTGTACTCTGTCCCATGTTGCTACTGCTACTGCATCTACAACTATCCTGATTCTGCTTGTGTTTTTTTTTTGGGGGGGCTAGGAAGAGGCAAGAAGTTGAAATGTGAGCTATGTCATCCTCTAGGAGCAATCAGCTTGGTGATGACTGTATATGTCTGAGATGCCATATGCAAGGAATAAGGAAAGTGTCCCATTCAAGCCAAAATCCGGGAAGAGAATACATGAAGTGCTTACAGTGTGATAAGTTCTTAAAGTGGGTTAATGATGACAATGAGATGGAGAAGAGGCTTTTAGTGATGCTGACTGAAATCAAGGAGTTGTCAGAGTTGAGAATGCTAGTTAAGTTGATCGAGAAGGGACAAAGTGTTGTGTACATGCTCTTAATTGGTATTATTGTAACTTGAATCATTGTGATGATAGTTTGAAGTTCAATTGCTAATGTTTTGAAGCTCAATGTATATTGTTATCATGGAATGAAATGAGTTAGATGTTGTTGATTATGGACACATATTTTGTCTGGAACACATTATAACTTCACTTTGTTGAAGTAAAGTGAGTACATTATCAGATTTGCATTATATTACATGACAATTGCAATTAACTTAGCAACAAATTACTCTTGGAACATACTTTGTCTTACATCAGAAACATTGATAAAGCTATGAAACTACAAAAAATGACATAATAAGCAGAGGTCTGGTGTAGGATTCTGCTGCTTGTAGGTTAGGTTGCTTGGGATGCTCCAACTTGGCTGCATTGGGTGGATGAACCTGCTTGAGCTGCTGCTGTTGTGGAGGGTGTTGGTATTAAAGTGGCTGCCTTCTGCTTCTTTGGCCTGCCCTGAGGTTTAGGAACCCTGCATTCTATGGGTCTCCTCTTCCTTTTGGTTAACAGCCTGCCATGCTCATCTCTAGGCTTCCCACAGGTTGCAGCATTATGAACAAGGTGCTTGTATGTTTTACACCTGTAACAATTAAATAAATGATATTAGGTAACAGATGTGAAGTTAATTAACCAAAATTAGAGCTGAAACTTATACCTGGTAGTGCCAGACCCAAGTACTTTGTGTGGGAGTTGCTGTGACTGAGATTCAGGTAAAGGGGCATTCAAGAACTCTCTTCTTTTATACTCTGGTGGCCTGCCTGTTTTACTTTGAGCATAGGGTGGGTCTAAATCAGGCAAATTCCTCTTCTCCCACATTTGTGGAGCTGCAATAGGATGAATAATGTGGTTGGAGAGATTTCTATACTTCTCCACAGTGAAGTAGTCTTCCACATAATCTTCCAACTGTTGCTTCATCCTGAAAATGCACCTTGCTGCATGTTTGCAAGGGAGGCCAGTAAGTTGCCATTTCTACAATCACAGAACTTGTCTTGTAACCTCACTGTGAAGTTAGTATGTCCTTCAATCATATCAAACTCTCCTTGGCCAGCATGTACCAGATGTGTGCAATTCCTACTCTCCATCTCTGTGATAAGCAACTTCTTATGTATAAATGGAACAAGCCTGCCATTCCATTTTTGTGACTTTTCAAATCTCTTTACAAACCTACTCCCAATGAGTTTCCTGATTTCCTCAAGCATGGTCAAGATAGGCAAACCTCTGAACTTAACAATTGCATGGTTGAAGCTTTCAACAAAGTTGTTGGTATTGTCATCACATTTAAGATTGGTATCAAACTTAAACCTAGCCTACAGTTCTAACTTCTCATTGTCTCTCAGCCAATGATAAGCACCAGGATCTTTCTCCCTAATTTTTTTCTATTGCTTTCTCATGTACAAATGGGGCATATGCATTTGTAGCAATATGAAAGAAGGCGTGAAACCATGCACCTAACAAGTGAACAATTACTATCTCAGATAATGCTTTCTACTATACACTCCTAATTTAATGAAGTACAGAGCATGAGTATGTAGCTTACCTGGATAAAGTGATGTAAAATTTTTGTAGTAATGGATGACACATGTTCTCCTTGAAGCAATAGGCATAGCAGTTCTCAAAGCCTTTATAATTCCCTAAACACAACCAAATAATGAACAAGTAAGTGAAATATCCTATATTACAAATCAATTTACAAAGAGAACAGCACAAGCTTACCTTGTGTCTGTCAGACATTATGGTGTATATGGACTGGTTGTCAACTGCATCAAGAGCTCTTACAAGGCCAGACAGAAAAAAAGTCCACTCCTCCTTATTTTCCTTCTCAACCAGAGCATAAGCTAATGGGAACTGTTCATTATTCCCATCTAGAGCCATTGCAGTCATTAATACTCCCCTGTACACCCCTTTAAGATGGCAGGCATCTATCTCAATCAAAGGCCTGCAAAATTGTTTGAATGCTGCAATTGAAGGACCAACACAGGTGAGCAAATGCTTGAAAATTGGGTTCTTGACAGGCCCTTGGTAATCCCAGGTAATGAAAGTAACAGACCCTGGGTTTTTGGCTTTGAGCTCCTCTGTATAATGTGCCAAATACTTGTACCATTCCTCATGTTTGCCATCAACAGCATCCTTTATCATTTTCCTCACCCTCTAACATGTATGATTTGGAATCTGAATTCCATACTTCCTCATAACAATATCCTACATTCCCTTCACATCCATTTTTGGAGCAGCTATGAAGTAAAAGAGAAAAAATTTACTGACCCAGAGAGCTGTGACCATCCTATTTTGGTCAGATCTACCACAAATGTGCCTGCCACTATGTGCTTTCACTATCCAAGTGGTTCTATCAACTAGCACATTACAATGAATTTTCCAAGTGCATCCTGGGTTGGTACATTTCTGAGTATACCTAATTTTCTTATTCTTCAGCTTTTGTAATGTAAAGCCTTCTTAAATGCAGTACTCTCTCATAATTGTGAGCATGTCCTCTTTACAAGTGAAAATGTGACCAGGCAATAAACTAACCTTACCATCCTTATTTCTAGTCCATAGAGTTCCTTGCCTTAAAGTCCTTACCATTTTGTTCACAACTAGATCCCTATCTGCATCATTGTCAATAATTTCTGCTCCTAATTGCATCCTCTGCTCAACTTGAACTTCGAATTGCTCATCATCTCCAGATTCACTATTGTTATTCTCCTCATCTAAAGATACATCTTCACTATCATCAACATCTTCACCATCCACTACAAAATCCTCATCCTCACTATCATCATCAGAGGGCGGGTTGTTATCAACAGAAATAACAATAACCCTACCCTCCTCAGCCTGAACTCCTACAATAGAAATCACAGCATCCCTACCATCATCCCACTCATTCTCCTCAACCTCCCATTGAGGTTCTCTGCATAGAGATCTAACATCAAAATCAAGCAGCTCATCAACCCCAAGGACAGTCAAAGGTAAAGGATTGAATGGTGGGAGACATTTGGAGGTGCTGCTGCTGCTTGATTTTTTAGGACCAGAACTAGGGCCTGTATGTATGCCATCATCTCTAGATAGGGACTTGGCATGAGGTTTGGTAGGGACTGCAATAGGTTCACCAAGATTACAGATAGATTTGCTTAGCGTTCTGGATGAGTGTTTAGGGTTAGAGTCATGTTTGGATGGGTTAGGAGTGGATTGTAAAGGGGTACTGTCAGGTTTCTTTAAACATGATCTGGTCTGTGGCCTGGATGGGTATGAAGGTAACTGTACATCAGGAGTGGATTGTAATGGGGAACTGTGCTCAGGATTGGATTCCACAGTGGACTGCAATGGGGTACAGTCAGCTTTGGATTGGACTGATGGTGATGGGCTTATTGGTAAGTAGTATGAAGACTTACCCTTTACTTTCAGTTCTACTGGTGGGCTTGCTTTTGCAATGGGCTTAGGTGAGGAAGTGGAAGTGGGCTTTGTTGGGTATTTACATGACTTTTTAAGAGAAGTTGATTTAGGCTGAGGTGGGGACTCGCAGGGCCTAGATTGGGAACTTGGTGTGGGCTTAACAGGGGAATTAGCAACAAATCTTGTAACTGGTCTATGGGCCACATGTTTAACAAGGGCAACAGCAGGGCTCACAATCAAACTGTCTGCCCATATGTTTGCTTGACTATCAGTCAAGTCCTCCACACCACTCACCATTCTCACATTCTTTTTAGATTCAACTGCAACTATCTGAGGCAATGATTGCGTAGCAGAGGTACTTATTTGGTCAAGACTTTCAACATGTTTTTGATTGTCAGAGGGCTTCTTCATATCATACATGTATATGGGAATACACTTACTCCTCACATCTTTTCAGAATTTTGTTAACCTAACCCAATCATCATCAATATTCAAATGCCATATCTGGTTTTCCTTATTTGGGGGATGATATTTGAACCCAGCATACTTAGGAAACTCTACACCTAACTCCTTTGCACTTGCCCTAGCATCTCTAAATAACTCAATGCAATTGTACTTCTCCATCTCAACATCCATAATTCTGATGACTTTATCCTTATAATGAATAACTAAGTCCCTAATGTCCTTACCCTGTTTCAAAGACAATATCAAAGAAGTACAAAATTTACACATAAATTACATGAAAATATCAAATTAAACAACATCAACAACACTATTACTTCTTTCACAGAAATTACAATCCCCTTTTCAAAAACCCTAAAACTCAAAATTCTCAAAATTTTTTGACAACTGTGACAAAAAATCGACCAATTTATACATCATCCACTACACTAGCAAACCAAACCACAACATCAAACTCATATTTTCGCATCACGCATGCCCACATGTAATGTTCATTATGAAATATATAAAAAAAACTGTAAATTTTCCAAATTTAAGGGTTCACTTACCATTGTCACACCTTCAACAACTACCTTTAACCTTCTTGTTCTCTTCAATGGTGTTTCCAAGCTCCTTCACCAGCAATTCTACGCATGCAACAACAACAGAGACAAGGAGAGCCAGACAGAGAAAGCGAGAAGACGGTAACTGGGAGGTCAGTGCTTCAGTTTTCTTGAAGAACTACGCGAGTTTAACAAGGGTATTTTCGTCCAAGCACATCTCCATTCAACCACGGGCCGGAATTGGGCTATAAAAATAGTTACACCATTATTTAAGGGACCCCAGAATTAGTTTTAAAAACCAGGGGGCCTTAAAATAGTTTCACATAAATTAGGGTACCTTTGTGTAGTTTTTTGCAAGTACTCGCTACTATTTTTCCTGTTATGAAGATCATATTTTACCTCGAACCAATCTCATATATTAAGATTTTTTAAAAGTATAATCCAAGCCATGTTATCAAAATATTTGCAATGCAATGAACCCTATAAATTAGAAATGAAATAATAAATGGATTCAAATATCCATATTCATTGTTCCTTATAAATAATTGCCCAAAAAAAAACATTAGGGATAAGCAATGGATCATATCTGGTCGGATTAGGGTCGGCCCATTTACAAAGTGGGTGGGGTCTGGTCAAGTAATGGCAGGCCCGTTAACAATTTGGCGGGCAACCTTTTATGTAAATGAATAGGTCGGTTGAGTCGGCCCATAGGCAATCCACCTTTGGTCCGTTTTAAAATGGAACAAACTTGCACCAAAAAAACTATGTATAATAATTATTGTTATGTATAGAGCCTTGGAGCAATAGTAAAGTTGTCTCCATGTAACCAAAAGGTCACGGGTTCGAGCCATGAAATCAGCCACTGACAAAGTCAGGTTAGGCTGCCTACAATTCACCCCTTGGGGTGCGGCCCTTCCCCGGACCCTGCGTGAACGCGGGATGCTTGTACACCGAACTGCCTTTTTATAAAGCATAGGGTAATACGCGGTCCATTATTGGCTCGACCCATTATTGACCCTATTTTAAATTAGCCGACCTACTTGATTCAATGAGTACCTGAGTTGTTGCCCACCCCTACACAAAAATCATAAACCAAACCATAATTCTCTGACGTTAGAATGCTGTTGTCTAACTAATAACTTGATTTCATGTATAACTACTAGCAATACTCTGTCAATTGTAGCTTTTGTAGCTTAAAATGACAAATTGACCAACACTGCTCTTCAGATAGGGGGTTCGCCTGATGCTCATCTCAAACAAAGCACTATTATTATACCTTCTGAATCTATGTTTTATTAGGGACTCCCCTCTTGACTCTTGACGCAAAGAGAAAAAGGCCTGGCATGGCAGCATTATCACAATGCATAAGCTTGCAGACAATAGGAAGCGAAAACCCAACATTCCACAAAGGTCATATTAAATCAAAAGGAAAACACTCACAAGTCATAATACAAAACAACAGGTCTTCCACTGCAGAACGAGTGTTGCATAGTTACGAAACTTACAATCTCAGCAGCGAGAATTAGAGGAGGTAGCTCTAGGTAGAAAATACAGCATATGCGCCCACCACCAGCAAGAAAGCTCTCATCCTCTCCCTGTTTCATTACCACCACACATGGGGGGAGACAAGGCTCTCCACAAAGCTCACCACTTTGGCACGAGGCTCTTCTGAAATGTCATGAAGCACAATATCCTTCAAAGTTCCTTCTTTCACATTATACATCGCCAACTTCTTATTACCCCGCCTTAACAGCACCCCTTGTTCTTGGCCCAACAAATACGAATGCCTAATTTCGCCTGACATAGGGACATTCATTGCGAACTTGGTCCAAGACTCTCGGACACCATAATCTTTCATCACCCAGCCAAACTTTTCAAAGTGATTGAACATGCATAGACACCCACCAAGCACAGTCAAACAAAAAACCACAATCTTGGCACCCTCAATCAAGCCAGGAGGTGGCACTTCACAGAACTTCTCCTCCGCTAAATGGAAAGCCACTATAGCAAGCTTATATTCTGCACTGCTACTTGCTAGCCAATGGATATGCCCATCTACATAGACACCACTATATAACATATCACCAACAGAAAGATTATACGGGGAACTCTCAGCCCTTTTCCAGGAACCACTTTTCAGAGAGTAGACACTAACAAACATCTCAGGCACGATCTCCTTCTCCTCCTCCTCATCATCATCCGAGTCAAAATCATGACAAATGGCGAGTACCTTATAATCATCATTAACTGGATCATACCCAAGTCCGACCAGCATATTGACTTTCTTAGAACGATCAAAATAAAATGGCGAACGGGCCAGTTCATTGATCTCTTTAGTAAGTGGGTTCAACACGAATTCCTTGCATTGAAGATCAGAAACTAAAAGCAACCCGTTACAGGAAGGATAAACCCAGATCCACCGGTTAGGGTGATCAGCAAAAATGAGCCTGGTTGGGGATAGAGTAATTTCATCGAACACTTGGTGGGCATTTGTCAAAGGGGCAGACAAGAGAGACCACTGACAGTCAATGAATGTAAGTGATTCTTGTCGGGGAGTTATGCTCCTCTTTAGGTGGGTTCTCATGAATTCAGGCAGAGAAAGCAGAGCTCGCCATGGCTTCGATACACACCGTCATAAACCGACCGACCTGGCGGGTAGCCGGGAGAGTATGTCGAAGATGATTTCTTCTGGAAGGTTCGAGTAGCTTCTCATCTTCAATCTCAACAGTCACTAGTCGGAAAGATAGCCCAAAGTGTGGCCGGCTGGGGTTCCGGTGAGTTGAATATATCGGAAAGTGATGGGGAGAAAGAAAGTGTGCGTTCGGAACGGCATGAACAGCAAAGAGCGTGGACTTAATTCAAATTAGGCCACGTAATGAATTAACAAAATACTAGAGTTGTGGTGACCTTTTTTTATTTTTTGTTTTTGGATCCATGTTACTACAATCAACTTATTGGTAACTCATGAAGGAAAAATATTCTTCATTCATAAAGTTTAAACTCGAGATTTTATTGAAGAGAAATAACTGTCAAATCAGTTAAACCAACCAGTCTTAAGTTGTGACGAGCTTTGTTTGAATCATGAGTTCTACTCGAATCGCACATGTTGCAAATTAAGAATCTGGAATCCCATATAGTACCACTTGTATTTTATATATATATATATATATATATATATATATATATATAGATGTATTTGGCTAAATATAAAATAAAGCATTTGTTAACTTCATATGTTTTATATTAACCTAATGATTATAGCACGTGGCACGAAAAGGCCTATAAAAATACAATTGTCGGATATATTGACAGACATTTTCTTTTACAACAGACTAATGAGGTCCAATTGTTGTGAGATATGAATGAGGTTCTTCTCTTTAAGACATACTATTATTTTGGAACAGAAGGAGCAATATTTTGTAGTTACTCATTGTTGTTAAGTTATGGGGAAATACTACAACTTTAAATAAATTACTCAGTATTGGATGAAATAAAAATATTCCTACAATATTATTTATAATTGCCCCCTCGTTGATGTTAAGGATTATTTCATTGGATGACTGTTGGGATGGCCTAATCTAGACTGATTAGATCATAACACAATGTCTGCCATCTTCGCCAAATCTCACCATGAACTCTTGTCAAGGAATGGTGTACGTTACATATATTTGGCAAAATACAAACAAGGGATATTTTCAGAGTACAATGACAGCCTCCCTCCTCTAATAACAGCTTACTCCAAGCAAAATTATCAGAACTGCATATTTATTTTTAGCCCATGGTCAATTACCATCATTCACTATGGTCTGTGGACACTAATTTTGCCAAAATGCCTCCGTGAAAGAAGACACTCATAGGCATTCGCCGCTGTCTGCTAAATGTTCATGGATAGGCATTACCAACAGAATGATGACTTCATCACTTCATTTAAAGGATGGACTGCACATGAGAATGACTGCCGGAAATGGACGCACATTTGGAAGTAGAGACCACCTTGTCCTTCACAACAACAGTCAAGCAGAAACATTTCTAGTTTTGTGGAGCAGTACATTGTAGACCTGTGGTAATCCATACAAACAAGTAGTTACAGATGATAATATACACTCATGAAAAACACACTGAAGAGAATTATGCCGAACACATCACATTGTGGAACTCGTATGCTGAAGTAGAACACGGAATAGGACACTGAGGTAATATCCAAGTGCCCACAAACCTTCGCAATCTGCTGAGCTGGGTTATAAGATAACATTCCGTCCTCTTGATTGGCAGAAGGGTTTTCAAAACCATAAGCATATAACTTTTTGGTCATGTCAAGATGATACTAACTAGGTGGCAAAGCACACTCCTAGAAGTAGAGACTTCTAACTAAAGGTCACAATATGGCCCTAACCTTGAAAACAGAGGTGCAAATATCAAAAGGCATGAATATCCTTGAATCCATTTCGCACATTTCACTGATGCATCCAAGACATTCATGCCTTTCAATATTTGCACATCTGTTTTCAAGATTAGGGCCATATTGTGACCTTAAGTCAGAAGTCTGTACTTCTAAGAGTATGCTTTCCCAATGTGCAAAATGGATTCAAGGATAATAAACAAAGCTGGCATGAATTAGTATTTACCATAATCTAACTTTCACTTGTAACTTACCATGACGAATGAACCAACATTGCTCTTGACACAGTGGGTGTGTCTAATTCTGATGCTCATCTAAAGCAGAGAATTATTAGGCATTATGATTTATGAGGACTTCCTTCTACAGCATTAGGCGAGAAATGGGTCAACCCCGGTGTTTAGTGCAAAGTGAAAAAGGCATTGGTCCCGGCATGGTAGCATGGCGATGGCGCAATCCCGGACAACTCTTGGCATCAGGGACTTAGCAAATGGAGTTAGCCCTGTCATGAATATGACAAAAGGCCAAAAGCAATGTCCTTGGACTCAGACAGACAATTATTAGTAAGAGCAATTTCATAGATAACATAATTTTTTTTATTTATAAAACCCCCTCTTTTCCTTCCTAAGTTGACTAAGACGTGAATATCAACCTAGGCCTCATCTTCAAAGAATATTTGTAAGCTAGCCAAAAATATGAACTATATGCCAAGAGGTAAATAGGCGAAAAACATGTTCACCAAGTGCTAAATTGTTTCATTAAATCATAACCTTTTGATTTCAAGGATGTAGAAAATGCCTCATGCTTAGGAACAGAGACAGTAAATATTAAAGAAATGAAATTATTTGTGGATGTACAATTGATACGGTAAAGCCAGTCGAAGAGACACATACTATAACTTTCAAGGTTATGCTTACATAATAGTTGTTCAAGAGTAGAGGTCGCAAAAAGCTAGAATTTTAGAAAAGCAACAACCAGAACTAGAAGAAAATAGCCACAAGACGTAATGCAAAACATGTCTTCTACTAATGAACAAATGAAAACGAACTTACTATCTTACAAGAGATTGCAGCTCATGGCCAAAGTTAGCATTGCACAGCCAAGCAAGAAAACCATCACACTCTCCCGGCTTAACTACACCATGCATGAGGGGAGACAAGGCTCTCCATCCTTCAACATTCCTTCTTTCACATTGTACATTGCCAACTTCTCATGCACTCTAGACAGCACCACTTCTTCCTCGCCCAACAAACACAAAAGCCTAATTTCACCAGACTCCGGGTCATTAATTTTGAACTTAGTCCAAGACTCGTGGACACCATACTCTTTGATCACCCAAACATACTTCTCACTGCCATTAAACAAGCATAGACACCCACCAAGCACAGCTAGATGAAAAAACAAAATTTGAACACTCTCAATCAAGCAAGAAGGAGGTACTTCACAGAACTTCTCCTCTGCTATATTGAAAGCCACTATGGCAGGCTTATAATCTGTAGTGCTACCGGCCAACCAATAGATACGCCCATCCACAAAGACACCAGAATCTAATACATGGCCAACAGAATGATTATACAGGGAACTCTCAGCCCTTTTCCAAGAACCACTTTTCAGGGAGTAGACATTAACAAACATCTCAGTGGAATCAGGCTCAATCTGATTATCATCATCATCTAACTCAGAAGTATAGAAGGAAATGGTAACTACCTTATAATCAGCATTAACTATATCATACCCAAATCCAGTCTTCACATACACATTCTTAGAAGGACCGAGACGAAACGGGGAACCGGGCACTTCCGTGATCTCTCTAGTAATCGGGTTCAACACAAATTTCTTGCCTCAACCATCATTAACTAAAAGCAATCCATTGCAAGAAGCATAAACCCACATCCAACGGTTAGGGTGATCAGCAAGAATGAGGTTGCTTGGCGACAGAGTAATTTCGTCGAACACTTGGTGGGCATTTGGCAAAGGGGCATAGAGCAGAAACCGCTGAGTGTCAATGAATGCAAGTGATACCTGTCAGAGAATCACGCTCCTCTGAAGGTGGGTTTTGATGATTCAGGTCGAGAAAGAAGAGCTCGCCAAGACTTCGAAGCTGAAACTCAATATTCATTAGGGAAGGTTCTAGTAAACCAAAAGGAAAAGTCACAAAGTCATTACACAAAGCAACAAGGCTTCTACCAAAGAGCCAATATTGGACAGATAGGAAACTTAAAACTATTTCACAAGAGAGAAGGTAGCTCTTTCATCACCCAAAGATCATGCCCAGTTTCCTCAAAGATGCATAGACACCCATCAAACACGCATCGAATTGTGTTCATGACAAACAATAGCAACAAAATTAGTCAGTTCAAAATAAACAACACAAACAAAAATATTTACAATGAAAAAATCTCTAACCACCAAATTTTTCAGAAAAGGAAGATTCATTCAGGAAGGATTGCTTCATACCTACGAACACTGGTTTTACAGTGGGGAACTTCATTAGACAACATGCATCCTTCAGAAAAGTGTACCCTCACAAATGGGATTGCACTAGGGTAACTTCACCTACACAAACATTCCAGCGAAACACTGTACTTAAAGCAAGAGAACTCTTAGTACTCAGTGAAAGGTATCAAAGTTAGAAAAATCGCAATAAAAAACCAGAAAGAAATCAGTCTGAATTACTTTCAGACGGTGATAATTGCAGTAAATACACTTGCTAGGACAGAAAAACTTCAATCCCTCTTGTTTGGATTACTTCCATGAGGTGAGACAAGGCTCTTCATGAAGCTTACTTTAGCAAGATGATCGTCTGGAATGCCATGAATGTCGACATCTTTGAAATTTTTTTCTTTTAGACCATACAAAATCAATGTCTCGTCATTTTTCGACACCATCACTCCTTGCCGCAACATACATAAAGGCCTTAGTTGTTAGGATCATCAATTGTGAACGTAGTCCAAGACTCCTCAGCACCATGCTCTTTCATCACCCAAACATCAGTCTCCCCCTCGTTAAAGGTGCATAGACATCCACCAAGCACAGTAAGAATGAAATGAGAAAGTTCGTACAGTCAATTGAGCTTGGGGGTGGCAGTCCATAGAACTTCTCCTCTGCCAAATGAAAGGCCACAATAGTACAAATAGGCTTATAACATCTAGCGCTACAAGCTATCCAGTGTACAGATCCATCTACAAAAACCCCAGAGGTAACGTGACCATAAGCCTTTACAAGGTAAACAGGGCGAAGTAACATGTTAACCAAGTGCCATGGATGTAGATAATCGAGAGTATTAGAATAAGGCCGACAAAATGACAATGGGCACATAAGATCTTACACAGAAACCCAAACTAGAAGAAAACCACGAGCGACAACAACGGCACAAAATCCACTATAAAGGTGAAAGAACTGCTTTGCCAAAATTGCCATCAATCTTTTTATTTTGGTCAAAAATGCCATCAAGTTAACTTTCTACCTCAGCATGTCACTGAACTCTATTATTTTTGCCAAATTTCCCACTTTGATCGGTTGTAGCAGGTAAGTCAGTGTTTTGCCAATGGAAGTCAAAGGGTTTTGTTGGTGGAACTTGAAAAATAAACGGAAAAGAAACAAAAGACATTAACTACTCCTAAACCCCCCCATCTGCCATGGTTCTCCACCTTCATCTTCTTCCCTACCCCTGTGAACTCTTCCATCTTTGAAGAAAACCCTAGAAATCCACAAAAGCATCAACCTAAAGCACAAAAAGAGTTCGATTGCAAGCTCAGAGTAAGAGGACTGTGGAAAAACTTGATCTTTATCACCAGGTAAGCAATCTATACTTTAAATTCAGCATCAACCCGTAAAATTAGAGTGCATATGGTCTGTGATGATTAAATCAGTGAAATTAGTGCATTGTGTTGAAATTGTGCGACATTGTACTCTGAATGTGTTGCTTGATGTTGGTAAATGTGGAGTTTATAATGCTTTAAACCCTAGTGCTCTATTTCGGTTCAATTACATATAAATGATTGATTCCTTTAATTTTGAAAATATATATGCAGAATGTCAAACCCTCAAACTGTTTGTGTTCATATCTTTCATGGTGGATCATTTCAGAGAGTTCCCCACCTATTGTATATTGAGTTAGAGGTATCTGATGTGTATATAGATCCTGATTACATGAGTGTAGATGACATTAAGGAAGGAGTAGTGAACTTAGGCTATTCTGAAGAAAGGATAAAAGAAACGTATTTTAGTAGGCCTAATGTCCCTTTTGAGGATAGTCTAGTTTCTATTCAAAGTAATAAAAAGATTAGGGAGTTGACAAAATTGTGCTTAGAGAGTGGTTCTGTCTCTCTATATGTTGAGTATAATGATGATGAAGTTATCGACAAGGGGAAAAGAATGTTGGATGAGAAGGCATATTTTTCAGGACTGTCAGACAGTCATGATGATAAATATGACAGTGATGGGTGGATTAATTCTGATGATGATGATGATGACACTGAATTCATAGATGTTATGGGAGAAAAAAAAGGCAACTAAAGAGGCAATTGCTGCTGAGGTAGAGGATGGGAAAGGTAATGCTATAAATGCTGAACATAAGGGTGAATTAGATGCTGAAGGAGGTGATGAACAATATCAGGATTCTAATAATACTGATAGCCCAAGTGATGATAGTGGGGAGGATGATGTAGAAGGTGACAAGAAGGGAAAGGAGGAAAAAAGAGAGAAGTCTCCTAGATACCTTGGACCATGTCTGGACAAATGTGATTTATATGTTGGCCTGAAGGTCAGGGATAAGAAGCAGTTGAGGCAAGCTTTTGACAACTGCAGGATATTGAAGGGGTATGATTTGAAGATTACAAAGAGTGACACGGTCAGATTTCAATGTCATTGCTTTGGTGAAGGTTATAAGTGGAGTATGTGGGCATCAAAATGCAAGAATGAGTTGTCATTTCAAGTAACCAAAATGAAGAATCCTCACAGTTATATTCCCTTTTCATTTGAGCAAAGGGGTAGGTCTATGTTAACCAGTTGATTAATTGAGTACTATACTGAGACATTCAGGTTGCAGCTTACTTTAATGTCTAGGGAGTTGAAATGCCTTATTGAGAAAGACTATAATTACAAGGCATCCTTGTCCATGTGTAGTAGGGCCAGGGCAGGGGCTTTGAAAGCAATTATTGGTGATTACAAGGCACAGTTTGGACAAATAATGCATTATTTGTATGAAATTTATAAGCAAAATCCTGGGACCATAGTAGCAGTGAAAACTACCAACGTTACAGATGATAAGTATGTATTCAGGTTTCTACACATTTGTCCTGAGAGTTATTTCACTTGATGCATGTTTCCTAAAGGGGCCTTGGAATTGCCAGGTATTTATTGCTGTTGGTAGGGATGCCAATAACCAGACGTATCCAATAGCGTAGGATGTGGCACAGAGTGAGAAAAGAGAAGTATAAGAGTGGTTCATTGCATTCCTACAGGCAGATCTTGAGATGGGAGATGGCACAGGTTGGACTCAGATTTCAGATCAGCAGAATGTATATATTTTTTTGCTTGTACGTTTGTTGTTTGTTGTTCCTTTTTGTTGATGTATTTTAGTTATATTAATTGTTTCTATGGCTTGTAGGGGCTTGTTGAGAGTGTATAAACTCTTATGCCTAATGTTGAACATAGAATGTGTGCTATGCATGTGTATGCTAATTTAAGAAATCAGTAGAGGGGTGTGATTTTTAGAGAAGTGTTTTGAAAAATTGTTTAAGTCCACCAATTAAGTGCATTTCAAAAAACACATGAAGAAAATGCAAGATTTAGATGCTAAGGCTTGAGAATTTTTAGAAAAGAAAAATCCAAGGTATTTCTGCAGATTATACTTTAGATCACATGCTAAATGTGATTCAGTTGATAATAATATGGTAGAAATCTTCAATGGGTCCATTGTGGAAGTTAGATACATATCCATAGTGTCCATACTTAGGGAAATCTTCAAGACTGTTATGAAGAGAGTGGCACAAAGAAAAAGTTGGGCTGCCAAGCTAGAAGACTCCATATGCCCTAGAATCATCATCAAACTAGAAAAGCTAAAAGATAGAGCAAGATATTGGCAGCCATTAAGGACAGAAAATGGGTTTTATAGTGTGGAACATGACACTGAAAGCTATGTTGTGAACTTGAATCAAAGGTCATGCAGTTATAAGAGTTGGAAATTAAGTGGAATCCCCTGTCCTCATTCATTGGTAGTGATGACTGATGAGAGAAGAGAGACTAAACCCCTTGAACTTTGTCCATGATTGTTATCGGTCTGAATATTTGAGAATCACATATGGACACACTCTTATCCCCATAAATAGAGAGGACATGTGGGAGCAGCCACCAGAAGTTGAAATGAAGGTTCCTGTGTTTCCCACTAACAAGAAAGGCAACTAGAAATTCAAAAAAAGGTTAGAGCCTAGGGAAACAACTGCAAAGCAAGTTAGAAAAGTTTCCAAGGGTGGTGTAAAAATGCATTGTTCAAACTATGGGGGTGAGGGCCACAACAAGAAGACATGCACGGCCTAAGTTGAAGGTCATTCCCTCTTGTTATTTGTTTCTGAATACAATTATGAGTTGTACATCATTATGTACCATGTGTTTAACTATATTCCCTGTGTTCTTTCTTAGATCAAAGGTGCAAAGTCAACATGCCAAGGACAAGCTGCAGCTCATCCCACAGCAGCTTTCTCTCAACCTATGGGGGTGAGCACCATAGCTTCCTTTCAACCCTCAATCACAAAGAACCCCAAATCCCAACCCAAGACTAAGAACAAATCCAAAACTGCTCAGCCCACAGCTTCCTCTCAACCCACACCTCCTCCTCAGCTCACCCCTGCTCAGCCCACACCTCCTCCCTGTTAATCTACTGCAATTGAATCCCTTACAGAAAGGAACTTCAGAGTAAGGGTTAGCCTGTCAAGGACTCCATCTGCAACTGCGCCACCTGCACCTCCCTCTCAGCATGAACATCAAACCCTAGCCCATTAACGAGGGAGGAGAATAGGGAAGAGGAGGGAGAAAACTAATTTCAGTTATAAGATTTTTAATTTTAAAGGGAAATTAAAAATAAACCTGCTGCAACTGATTAACACGAGTCAAAGTGACAAATTTGACAAAAATAATAGAGTTTAGTTACATGCTGAGGTAGAAAGTTAACTCGGTAACATTTCTGACCAAAATAAAAAGATTGATGGTAATTTTGGCTAAGTACTCGGTGAAAGTACAAAATAATCTCAAAGGGCTAGCAACAACGAGAAAATACAAGGAGATATAGATCTCACACAATATGACAGTTCAACGAGATCAATTACAACGAAAATCTCTCAACAATAACACTTAATAAAATGTGGAATAGAAATTGAAAATAGTCCACGAGGGGCAGTGCCAAGAGGCACTCCAAAGTGCCACTCAAATGCTAGCAAATGCCCAACATACGTCTCGCCTAATGCCTATGCAAAACGCCCAATTTATAGAGTTGGAATGTCACTCTCATAATAAAAGATGAGATCCCAAAAGTTCAGTCATAATTCATCCACATAAAGGCTCTTAAAAATATAATAATTGTGCGTAAATGTATTGAATAATGCACTTGAAACATCCATGTAAAAGCCTTTGTTTAAATGCCCGTCCAAACTCCAGCAGGCCAAGAGTTGGCCTCTCCACAGGATGCGGCCCTTCCCACGGTCAAACCGTGGAGTGAATTGGAGGCCGAAGCAACAATGCTTTTACTGGGAATGCCTATGGGCTGAAGCAATAATGCTAATCCAAAATGGGTTGCAATGTTTATGGCCCAATCAAAACGAAAGAACATGACAAGCACTGGATTTTAGGCAATCCAAATCCAAGAATTCCATAGCTAGTGAACTTACTATTTTACAAGAGATCGCAGCTCTTGGTGAAAATTAGCATATGCACAGCCAAGCAAGAAAACCATCTCTCTCTCCCTTTTTATTATCACCATGCATGAGGCGAGACAAGGCTCTCCATGAAGCTCACCGTACGATCTGCTGCAATGCCATGGATCACAATATCCTTCAAAGTTCCTTCTTTCACATTGTACATTGCCAACTTCCCATCTTCCCTCGACAGCACCACTTCTTCCTCGCCCAACAAACACAAAAGCCTAATTTCACCCGACTCAGGGTCATTAATTTTGAACATTGTCCAAGACCCCTGGATACCATACTCTTTCATCACCCAAACATACTTCTCACTGTCATTAAACAAGCATAGACACCCACCAAGCACAGCTAGATGAAAGAACAAAATTCGGTCACTCTCAATCAAGCAAGGAGGAGGAACTTCACAGAACTTCTCCTCTGTTAAACTGAAAGCGACTATGGCAGGCTTATAATCTGTAGTGCTCCCAGCTAACCAGTGGATGCATCCATCTACAAAGACACCTGAATCAAATTCATCACCAACAGAATGATCATAGGGGGAACTCTGAGCCCTTTTCCAAGAACCACTTTTCAGGGAGTAGACACTAACAAACATCTCAGTGCAATCAGGCTCAATCTCATTATCATCATCATCCAAGGAAAAACCATAGTAAGAAATGGTAACTACCTCATAATCATCATTAACTGAATCATACCCAAATCCCCACTTGTAATAAGCATTTTAAAAGGATCGAGACGATACGGCGAACGGGGAACTTCCCTTATCTCTCTAGTAACCGGGTTGAACACCTGATGACATTCATCTAAAAGCAATCCATCACAAGAAGCAAGAACCCAACTGAGAGGGTTGGGGTGATCAGCAAACCTGAGGTTCGTTGGGGATAGAGTAATTTTGTCGAACAGATGATGGGCATTGCTCAAGGGGGCAAAGTCGGCGGAATCCCGAGAGTCCAAGGATAGGAGTGATTCTTGTTGGAGAATTCTGCCCCTGTGGAAGTGGGTTCTGATGAATTCGGGTCGGGAAAGCAGAGCTCGCCACGGCTTCGATACGCGCCGGCATAGGCCAACGGACTTAGCCGGTAGCCGGGAGAGTATGTCGACGATGATTTCCTCTGGAAGGTTCCAGAAGCTTCGCATCTTCACTTTGTAATTCTCAATGGTAATTGCCAAGGCAGATCAAAATCTGCGTGAGTTGAGAATAGAACACAGCACTTACATGCACCGAAGGAAGCTGGAGGAAGGGCATTCAATCATTCTGAATTGGGATGAGTTTTGCTTAAGCCATTTTGGATAACTTGGCCAAATCTATAGCATATATAAAACAATAACAACAACTCTCAGTATGAATTCCGCTTTCACGGGGTGAATCTATAGCACATATATATATATACATCTATTCCTTCTTTGAGAAGCTAAATACTGCACATTCCGTAGACCTGTTATGTTACTCGTAGGCATCCCAAGTCAGAGTTCTATTTTTTGAAACTCAGGTCTGTCATGTCAATAGGAATTTCACTTGCATTTCATACAGTTTTTCAGCCACTGAAACTCATTTCAGAATAATTAATTGTTATAGAACCCATAATTTAAACTTAATTTATTACTTTTTTTATTTTTTATGTTGTATTTGTGTTTTAACTTTTGTAACATGTGTGAATGTTCTTTATTTATCAAAAGTGATGAATATTTATTTTATTGATATAAAAATGTATAAATTGATTTTAATTTTTTGGAATTTTTTTTTGTGTTCATTTTCCAAACAAATGAAAAAAGGACAAGATTTAAAGTACAATCAATTAAAAACTAAGACAATTATTTTATTAAAAATTTCAGAAAATTGATATTTATAGGCAATTTTTAGATTAAAAAATGCACTACAGGAGAAGACAAAAAAATTAAAATAACCCGGCTTTTCCTTTTTTTTTTGCTTTTGGAATTAATTACACCTACAGAAGAAGACAAAAATAAATTACACGTAGGGGGGAACGCCTCCCAGTCTTCCATGCATGCCGTGCCAGGAAAGCCATGGGCAGCCAAAAAATTGCCTGTCACGCGGGCCCCACAGTGGCACGCGTGCCCTCATGCTGTGAATGCCCTCATAATTGCCGTGTTTGGCAATAGCGTTGTGAATATGGCTGTCAAAAGCTGACTTGAAACGATTATCGACCTGAATCGAACATGAAATTAAGTGGGTTTGGATAAAGATTTTCAACCCGTTTAATTAAATGGGTTGATACGTTTAACCCATTTAATTAATTGTATTATGTTCAGGTTAAGAATTTTGACACGAAAAATACATATTTAACCCGTTTAATTAAATAGATTAAATAGGCCGGCCTATTTATCACATTACCGTTTATTTTTTAGGAGAAAATTGTGAAAAAATAAGATTTAACTAGTCGATCTGTATTTTTTGAGAGATAACGGTTTTGCTGTGATGATATATTGGACTTAAAAAAATGGTTTACAATGTTCCATAATCATACTTTAGTCGAAATGTTAAGTGAGTAATATGGTAACCGGATAATCTGAATTTGATCCGTTTATATTAAATTGGTTAATAGGTAAATTTCATGTCAACCGGTTTAAAAAGTAAACGGGTACAGGTCAAGGTTTTTAACCTGTTTAATAAACGGTTTAGGTTTAGGTCGAGGACTTCTCGACCCGTTTAAGTTCGACACGAACACGAATTCAACCCAACCTAACCCATTTGACAGCCTTAGTTGTGAGTAGCGTTTAGTATTTTGATCAAATCAATACACTAATCAGTCAAATTTTAGTGTTCGGTGACCTAGTGTTTTGACTAGCATTTCAAGTAGTGTTTAGAGTTTTAAGCAGCATTTCTGAAAAGCTAATAGTAATAGCTTTTGACGTTTAGAAATAGCATTTCATGTTTTTTGGCCAAAAAATATCCTTTAGAAATTTTATATTTGAATATTATCTATATCATTTTACGTCAATTTACATTAATCAGCTAACCCAACAGCTAAATTTACCGAACACATTTATTTTAACAGCTTATCTAAACAGTTATCCGCTAACGGCTAAAAGAAACGCTATCAGTTACCTAAACAATTAGCTGCTACCTAAACCGCTATCCGTTACCTAAATAGCTAATTTTGCCAAAGAAGGCCAATAAGAAAATGGCGCCATCTTCCTGCTGCAATCTGCATTACGCAGTCCATGGCCATTTACCATCAGCATGCTGTGGAAATCCTCGCATAATATGACAGACATAGGAACCAATTTTGCCAAAATCAGATGATGAAGGAAGACTGGAAGACCCTCATAGTTGGCCATTAATTGTTCATGGATAGACATCAGCAAAAAAAATCGTGACTTCAACACTCAAAATTAAAGGATCGACTGCACATAAGAATGACAATGCCACAAAAGGAAGAGCATTTGGAAGTGGAGACCAACTTTTCCTTCACACTGACAGTTAAGCAGAAACATTTCCAATTTGGTGGAGCAGCACTAGAGTGGACAATATGCATTCATGAAAAACACATTGAAGAGAACTACGTCATACACATCACATTTTGGAACTCCTGTGTTGAAGCAGAACATGGAATAGGACATGTCTGGTCCTTGAAACCTCGAGAAAGCATCTCGTCAGCCTCAGCTTAGGACAAGTATCCTGATATAGTCAGCGCTGAATCTTTGGAATGGCACTCAGGTAATCACCAGCCACAAACCTTCTCAATCCGCCGAGCTTGCTGATATAGTTGAGAGTTGAGACGCTTACAGAAGAGTACCATTCGCACATGTTGATTGGCAGAAGGTTCTTCAAAACCATAAGCATAGAATTTTTTGGTCGTGTCAAAATGATATTTACTAGGTGTTAGACCACATTTCTAGAGGCATAGACTTCTGATTAAGGACAGAGTATGGCCCTAATCTTGAAAACAGAGGTATAAATATCAAAGGCATGAATGTTTTGGATGCATCAGTGAAATGTGTTCAATGGATTCAAGGATAATAAAAAGAATAAATTTAAAAAAAAACACCTCGCATTAAGTAAACAGATAACCACGTCCTCATCGACGTCGTCGTGATGTTAGCATAAGACAGTCTTGGTGTTTAAATTTAGCACGCACCCTATTTCACTGGTAGCTTACAGTTTGAGTGAATGCCTAGTTGGTGCTGGATTGGGTAAATGGCGGTGTCCACCACAGTCGCTAAGTTCAAGAGTAGAAGGAATCCGAGTATCGTGTTAGGCATTGTCCTCGAGGTAATCTGATGTTTAAAAAGTTTCATCCCAGTAATGTCAAAAGGATGTTAGTTAGGTGACCCCACATTTCTAAATTACAAAATGTTGGTTCCAAATTAACATAGGTTGGTTCAAATGGTCTGATACTTATTCTTCTTAAGCAAGGTTTCGAGTTTAAATCTTGTGAAGGGGCAAAATATATGATAAGAAAGCTCTATCTTTTTATGGGTTAATAGGAGTTCGGCTCTAATAAAATAGAGGCCCAAAGACAACAAAAAAAAAAAAAGAAATTATTTCCAAAAATAGAATATGCCCCTAATCTTGAAATAGAGATGCAAAACATTACTTTTAGGGAACCTGAGAAAGCAACTATACTATACTTTATTCATAGACATTATAGAGCAAAGATATAGAGGGCTCATAGCACACAACGAAAGGTCTTGCAAGGTGACATAAGTTGGATGCCCACACTCCCAAACCATGGAAACTCTCAATTTCTCCTTCTTTAATTAGTTGCATGAGGTGAGACAAGGCTCTCCTACAAAGATAGAATTAGTTTGATACAGTCCCAAAACATGAAAACTTTCAATCTCTACCTCTTCGATTAGTGCCATGAGGTGAGACTAGGCTCTCCACAAAGTTTGTTGCACCAAGAGGATCAAGTCGAATGCCACGAACATCAATATCCATTAAGGGTCTTTCTTCCCAATTGTACACAACCAGGTTCCGACTACCGATTAGTACTACTTTTTGCCCCAACGTAAGTAAAGGCCTCATTTTAGCTATCTTGGGATAGATTGTGAACTGAGTCCAAGACTCCTGGCACCGTACTTTTCCATAACCCAAACATCAGTGTCATCTGGATTAAATGCGCGCAGACGCCCACAAAGCACAGCAAGACAACTAAATCCGAGCACAGGAAGCTGAAGCTTGAGGCCACCAGTGGGGCTTGGGGGTGGCACTTCGCGGAACTTCTCCCGCGCCAGATCAAAAGCCACAATGGTGAACTTGTCATCAGCGTTTCTACAAGCTAACCAATGGATGCACCCATCTACAAAGACCCCTGAATGTAAGCGCAAACCAGCGCCATCCTTCGGCGAACTCTCAGCCCGCTTCCAGGTACCCGTTTTCAATGAGTAGACATTGACAAACATCTCAATACGATAAGGCTCATCCCCTTGGTTAGTATCATCATCAAGCTCATCATTGTGGTCAGCATCATCAGTATCCTCGTAGGAAGTAATGGTAACTATCTTATAATCATCACTAACAGAGTCATACCCAAATCCATTTTCGCTACAGCTTTTACTAGGATGGGGAGCACATGGGTGACATGGCCAATTGGGCACTTCCCTGAGCTCTCTAGTAATCGGGTTCAACACGAATATCTCATCGTCCCAATTTCTAAGTAACAGCAACCCATGACAGGAACCAACAATCTGGGTACAAGTACTTGGGTCACCAGCAAATCTGAGCTTCTCCGCAGAGACAGTAATTTCGTCGAATAGGTGGACGGCATTGCTGAAGTAGGCATAGGAGAGAAAATTAGGAAGCGCAAAATCGTTGTAAGAGATGAACAAAAGTGATTCTTGTTGGATTTGCGCTAAGATGGAGGTGGGTTCGGATGAAATCGGGTCGGGTAAGCAGAGCTCGCCATGCTTTTGATAACCACCGACAACGGCCGACCGATTTCGCCGGTACCCGGGAGCGTATGTCGATGGCGATTTCTTCTGGAAGGTTCGAGTAGCTTTGCATCAGCGCCTTCTAACGCTAAATTATCGATCGGAAGGTTCGCCGGAGGGTTGATCTACTCAACAGCCTCATGCTGTATTTATAGTGGTCTCAGCTATGGGCTTGGTGTTTGGGCTTGTGGGCCTGTGGTTCGAATCCTGTAGTAAGCGCTTTCCAAATTTTTGGCTTTAGCACCTTGTACGTTTCAATTCCCCCCTTTTGCTTAATTAATTATGCAATTATAACTTCTAACTTAAATACAAAAGAAAAAAATTATATAGCCATCTTGTGATTTTGGGGTTTTTTTTTTTTTTTTTTTTGGGGTGATCTTAAAGGAGTGATGTTTTCTTTCCTTTTAATGAAAAGGCATTAAAAGGAGACCCAAAATAGATGAGTAAACTGTTTTTGGTGTGTAAAGAAATAAGTAAATAAATCAATTTTTTTAATTTCATGTAAATAAATCAAATTAAAATAAACATTTGCGTGTCGCTTGGGCAGCTCAGCAGAAACCTCAAAACAAGAGGTAATTGCCCATTGCAACCTGGCCTCGTCCTGGAGGATATTAAAACTGATGGCACACCATCAATTTAAATTCGAACTACTTGATTTCAAGGATCACATGATCGTTTTGGATGCACAAACCATATTATACACCAAATCGAGAAAAAACTTTCGTGGATACCCTTACACGATCTTTGTTTAAAACTCGAGGTCTCATTACGAACCATAAGGGAAAATTTTGGGAAGGAGTACAATAGTATCCTAAGGATTCACTCATAGACAACAGGAAACGACATCTATTCAACCTAAGGTTCTAGTCGGGACCCCGACGAAAGGGATCCAGGCCTCACAAGTTACAAAGTATATTATACAAAACAAGACTGCTAGCAAAGAACAAACACAGCATAGTCCAGAAACATACTATCGTACAGGAGAGAAGGCAGCTCAAGCAAGAATTACAACATATTGCCTCCTGGGCATAGAAAGTCTCCTTCTTTCCTTGTTTCATTATCACCATGCGGTGACACGAGGCTCTCCACAAAGCT
Source organism: Carnegiea gigantea (assembly GCA_029747015.1). Classification (NCBI taxonomy): domain Eukaryota; kingdom Viridiplantae; phylum Streptophyta; class Magnoliopsida; order Caryophyllales; family Cactaceae; genus Carnegiea; species Carnegiea gigantea. Next base: position 130,208 of record JAKOGI010000133.1, on the reverse strand, counting down.
CGCCTCAACATGAAGATCTTCTGCTGAACCACAAACCGCAACATCCTTCAAAGTTCCTTCTTTGAAATTATATATCACTAACTGCTCGTCATCCTTCAACAACACTAATTTTTCCCGCCCCAACAAACACAGTAGCTTAATTTCAGTTGCATCAAGATCGTTAATTGTGAACTTAGTCCAAGACTCTTGGACACCATACTCTTTCATCATCCAAACATACGTTTCATTTTCATTAAACATGCATAGACACCCACCAAGCAGAGCTAGATAATTAAACACAAACTTGTCACTATCAACTGAGCTAGGAGGCGGCAATTTGCGAAACTTCTCCTCCACCAAATCAAAAGCCACAATAGCAGACTTGTAATCTGTAGTCCTACTAGCCAGCCAATGGATGCACTCATTTACGAAAACGCCTGAAGTAACATGACCAACAGCATGATCATAAGGTGAACTTTCAGCCCTTTTCCATGAATCGGTTTTAAACGAGGAGACATTAACAAACATCTCAGTACAATAATCATCGGTAGTTGGATCATAACCATGCTCATTATCAGTATCATAGTAGGAAAGAGTGACCATCTTATAATCATCACTAGCTGAATCATACCCAAGTCCATACATGATGAAACAAGAACTAGGATCAAGAGCAAAAGGTGACGGGGGCACTTCCCTGATCTCTCTAGTAACCGGATTCAACACAAACTTCTTGCCTTCTGTTAAATGAATTGGGAGATTTAGGACATACCTAAATGTGCGGAAGCGTACAGATCTTTTACCGTATTTTGCTCCACGAATGAATGTCCCGGAGACTACCAGAGTCCCGGTTGAATACCACACCACAAACCCAACACACAGCTAAAATGTACGTTTGAGAGAGAGGGAGAACAGATGTGATTGTATTCTTGCTTGGTATGCGTCTATTTTTGATCAAGGGATTACGGGGTATTTATATGGCACGCAGCTAAACCCATTTACTAAAAATGGCCCCCAAAATCCCTCCACTATCCCAACTAATGGGGAAGTGGCCGTTACTTTTTTTTGACTCAATCAACATCTCCTACTCGGCCACTTAGGCCATAACAATGTCTACACAACATTGTCTCCTCTTAAAACGTACGTGTCATACCAGGAATGTGACGTGCGACCAAAGATAACAAGTTGCGTTATGTTAAGACACTGACAGTCTAACAAAACACTTTCAAGACAGACAATTTCCTAAACCATTCAAGACATCACCAAAGGCATACACTGTCCCTTTATGCTTATTGATATATCATGTGATTGTATTTCGAAATACAATCGCCCGGGCTGATATGGTGAGTACGAAATGATTTTCCTCAGCAACTCACGACATCACTTCTCAATGAGATTGCTTTCCTAAGACGTTCCGCTGAGCTGTATAGATCCATAGCTCTTGTAATAGCTTCATGAAATCTGAAGTACCACGCTCGTGAAGACTGTTTGAGGCCATATATGGACTTTCTAAGACGACAAACCTTGTCCTCTTGACCTTTTGACACGAAACCAAAAGGTTGTACCATATATATTTCTTCCTCAAGGGTTCCATTTAGGAAGGCAGTCTTAACATCCATCTGGCACAAGTCTAAGTCCAGATGGGCAACTAGCGCTAGAAGTAGGCGAACTGAGGCTAATCTCACCACAGGAGAAAAGGTTTCCTCATAGTCCACACTCTCAACTTGGGTGTAACCTTTCGCCACTAAACGGGCTTTGAACTTATCAGCCGACCCATCCGCTCGACGTTTTATCTTGAAAATCCACTTGTTTCCAATGGCCTTTCGTCCAGGAGGAAGGCTGACTAGATCCCAAACCTCATTCCTAGCCATTGAGTCCAACTCATCCCTCATGGCGTCCATTCATTCTTCCTTATTTGGTGAGTCAACAGCCTCTACGTAAGAGGTTGGTTCTTCTATTTCCAAAGGCATGCAGAAGAAGATGTTCTCTTCGATTTGGAAAAATCGGCGAGGAACTCTTCCACGCTCACTCCTTCGGGTGACACTAGGACCTGGTTGCATTGTTTGCACAGGTTCCAACTCTTCTCTCCCCCTTTTCCTTCGAGGTACCAAACCTTAAGGAGAAGCCATTCGAGATACAGAATCTCGAGAAGGAGAGATGTCACTCCCACTTACCCCTTGGGGTGTGGGCTGGTCAGTACGAGGACTATCCTCATTTCCGCTAACCGGAGATTGAGGGTTTCCTTCGTGCTGGGGTTGGGTACCCTGAGCAGACAAGCTTCCCTCAGTAGGAATAATGGGCGATATACTCCTACTGTCTCCTACATCAGGAATTGAAACCTCATCCTCGGTGATACGGGTAGTATACATATCCTCCCCCTCACCGAGAGATAGGTGTGGTCGTAACTCATACAACTGTAAGTCCTGTTTGACTTCACCAATAGTTGGGAACTCATCCTCAAGAAAGTCGACATTGCAGGAATCAATTTCCCTCATGCCGCCAGTAGGATGTTCTCCGTACATCACATAACCTTTTGAATGTTCAGGGTATCTAATAAAGACCATCTTGGTGGCTCTAGGACCAAGTTTGCCATATCTATGGGTTAGGTTATGCACATAGCCTGCCGACCCCCATGGCCGTAAGTGGTCCAGAAGAGGTTTCCTGTCATTCCATAACTCATACGGAGTAGTGGAAACACTCTTACTGGGTGCTCGGTTTAAAATGTAAGTTACTGAAAGCAACGCATCACCCCAGAAGCTAATCGGGAGATTAGCTTGAGCCATCATTGAAGTGACCATGTCAAGTAAGGTGCGATTCCTACGTTCAGCAACACCATTTTATTGCGGTGTGTACGGAATTGCAAGATGTCTAACTATACCCTTTTCCTCACAAAACTCTTTGAACATATCAGAGAGGTATTCGCGACCACGGTCGGTCCGAAGAGTTTTAACTCTCCGATCCAACTTAGTCTCTGCTTCTGCTACGAAGCGTTTGAACACATCTAAAGCTTCATGACGATGTGATAACAGATAAACATATCCGTATCTCAAATAATCGTCAATTAAAGTGAGGAAATAAATGGCTCCATTGCATGCCTTAACATTCATAGGTCCACATATATCGGAGTGGATGAGGTCTAAGGTACCAAGCGCCCTAGAAGCCTTACCAAAAGGTTTCTTGGTCGCTTTTTCAGCTAAACAAGGTTCACATTTAGGCAATCTAATTGTAGTTAGTGAACCTAATAGGCCTTCTTTAGCTAGTCTAGCCATTCTTTCTTGGCCAATATGGCCAAGTCTAGCATGCCAAAGAATAGAATCATGATCTAAAGCAACAGATGACACAAAAGCAGAAGATGTATTATTACTATAATACTCATTGTCCAAGTCCAAAACATGGAAATCATCTACTAAAGATGCGTGGCCAAACAAATTGCCACAATAAAAAATGTCTAAGCCGTCAATACTAGAAACAAACTGAAAACCTAATTTCATTAAGGAGATGTAAGACACTAAGGAACATCGGACCCCAGGAGCGTAAAGAGCATCGTGAAGAAGTAATGACCTCCCTCCTCGCAACTTAAGCCGATACGTTCCAATTCCTAGAACGTCTTCTGCAGTGCCATTCCCAAGAGTTACAATTTGCGATCTCACCGGACAAGGGTGAAATTCCACAAACCCAATTTTGTCTCGAACTACGTGCTTGCTTGCTCCCGAATCTACAATCCAATTAGGAAAGGATTTAGCAACGAATGCATGGGAACAAACAAGTAGTTTAACAATGGGAAATGGAGAAGGTACCTTAGCAGGCTCGGGACAATCCCGAGCAAAATGGCCCTTCTGCCTGCAGTTATCGCACGTCACTCGTGCCATTTTATCCATCACCTTACCCTTAGGCTTTGATTGCTTCTTAGCAATTCCGCCTCTAGGGCCAAGTTTCTTAGAGGGATGAAGATTCTTCCTCTTCCCTCGTCTGAACTTGTTACCCTTGGGCCTGTCCGCTCGAGCTACTAAAACTACGAGGGGAGGAGCGCAAGCCTTCAGGCGCTCATCCTCCAACTCAAGGTGTTTGGTGATGTCGGCAAAAGTCTTGATGCTCATGTTGTGATTCATCATGGTGATGAACGGTTTCCAACTTTCGTCTCCAGCGGGAAGTGCACGGAGCACGTTCGTCCGCTGTTCACGTTCGGAAATCTCCACACCTGCCGCCCTCAGGTCGCGTAGTATGGCTTGCAAGGTTCGCACATGCTTGGTCATGCTTCGGGTCGAGTCCATCGTGTATGTCATCCACTTAAGATGCAATGCACGAAGTCTCGTCTCCGACGTTTGACCGTACCTGAGGCGGATATTATCCCACATCTCTTTGGCCGTGGGATAACCCTCAAACTCGGCTATAAGGTCGTTATGCATGCAGAAAAGCATAGTATAACGCGCCTTACGGTCTTTTTTGCACCAATCTTGGTATGGAACCAAGCTGGCCTTATACTCAGCAGTCTAAGTAATGTCCTTGTCATCCTTGTCCTTAGTCAAGGGGGCAGACATTGTGGTTGTGAGGTGTTCCAACACCTCACATTCTTCCAGAAGAAACTCAATCTTCCGGCGCCACATGTCATAGTTGGACCCGTCCAACCTTTCATTGGTGGTCAATTCACCAATCATGGAGTTCTTAGAAGCCATATCTACAAACAAAAATTGGACATTAGGCATATCTTATATAATCAAAAAAATATCTCAAGACTATTATTCATATTATATGTTCAAAAATTTCGCTAGGCTCATAATCATCACATATTCTATGAATCTAGAGTTGAGATAGTTTGATTATCAATTACCCATAATAAACACATTTTTATGGGTATTTAAACACATTAGGAATCACACAGATGTTCATGAAGTTTATGCAAAACATAATTCGCATAAACATAAAACACATTTATTCACGAAAGAACTAATCTTTTAAACATGCCAAACTGTAAGCAGGAAAAAAAACCACATTTACAATATTACGAGCTTACAGACATGAAACCTATTCATGTATCGAAAATTTATTCGGCATGTTTTAGAATGATACGTAATCAAGTAACATATCAATTTGCTCAAATAAACACATTATTTCAGATGTTTCTTGAAGCTAAGCAGGATATTAACTGCTAAAATTACACAAGGTTAAAAACAACAAGAAACATAATTTGACTTAACTACACAAGTTTAGAGCAAAAAAAAAAGGATCAAAATTCGAGAATTTCATTTTCAGCCATAAAAATAAACGCATTATTTGTGATTAGATAAGTTTGATTCCAATTTTAAACCACACAAGTTTTAAAAAAAAGAATTAAACCACTAATCGCTTTTATAATATCCAATTGCATTCACATATAGATCGATTATTAGGCTGAAAAAAAAGAATTCCCCTTTTCTTTTAGTCAATTAAAGAGATGTGGTCCAAAAAAAAGAGGCTGGACCGTCCGGTTTCATGTGGGAGTGCGCTTCTCGAGGCTTCACTAAATTGAAGCCTTTCCTAGGACACATCCAGTTAAAAGCAAGAAAGGGGGGGGGAGAGGGTTGATGAGAACGCCTCTTCTCGAGGCTTCATCAACCTCTCGACCTCCCTTTTTTCTCTCTATGGCCCCAACTCCTTAACTTTCTCTCTGACCCATCTTTCTCTGTCTATTTCGAGAGAAAAAAAATGCCTGGCATGGCACGGCTGCCATAGATACCGAGCACTAAGCTTGGCCCCGTCCGCTGGCTGCCATGGATACCGAGCACTAAGCTTGGCTCCGTCTCAGTTTGCTGCCTTCTCGGTCCTTTTCTGGTGACCCAAGTCCTAAAAAAATGCCAGATGAGGAAGGTACCCCCCCGCTCCCTTTTCTGAAAATCCCCTCCGATCTCTCCTTCTGGTCGCCCTAGAGTCCAACCACCGGCACCATCACATAGATCGGCCGGCGGTGGTGTTGCCGATAAGCGACACGCGCCCAACGCGCCACTAAGGCGGTGGCGCGTGCAGCTCACGCGCCGCCATCTCTGGGCAGCCGGTTGTTTTTCTTGGTTCAGGCGACAGATCGGGGTTCGTGAAGGGCAAAGTGAAGAGGAAAGAGAGAAAACAGATCTCTCTTGGCGGCGCGTGCATCTCACGCGCCACCCCTCTGGGTCGGCCGGCGGCTTCTGATGGTATGTTTTCAAAAACCACCCTTCCTTTTTTTTTTTTAATATATATAAATTGGCATGGGTCACGGGCAAGAAGAAGAAAAACACGCGAGCCAGATTTGTATAAAATAAACAGAGAGAGAATAGGGCCGACGGGTAAACATGGATTCAACTAATAATCATGCTTTTCTACGCTTATCGAGAGCAAAATTAACTGGCTCTGATACCACTGTTAAACAAAATAGAGTTTTTTAAGACATACCTAAAATATGTGCGGAAGCGTACAGAACCTTTGTAGTCTTTTGCTCCACGAATGAATATCCCGGAGGCTACTAGAGTCCCGGTTGAATTCCACGTCACAAACCCGAAATACGTATCACTTAGATACTCACGTTAAGAGAGAGAAGAGAGAGGAAAATGTTCTTATTCTCAAAAAGAAAAGAATTCCATCTGTAACTTGGGATATTGGGGGGTATTTATATGGTACTTAACCATAACCGTTTGCTAATTATAACCCCCCCATTATCTCCACCTCCCCCTATTTATTTGGGCCTAGTGGCCGTTACATTTGACCAAGCAACATCTCCCACTCGGCCACTTAGGCCATAACAATGTTCACACAACATTGTCTCCTCTTAAGACGTACGTGTCATACCAGGAATGTGACGTGCGACCAAAGATAACAAGTAGTATTATGTTAAGACACTGACAGTCTAACAAAACACTTTCAAGACAGACAATTCCCTAAACCATTCAAGACATCACCAAAGGCATACACTGTCCCTTTATGCCTATTGATATATCATGTGATTGTCTTTCAAAATACAATCGCCCGGGCTGATATGGTGAATACGAAATGGTTTTCCTTAGCAACTCACGACATCACTTCTCAATGAGATTGCTTTCCTAAGACGTTCCGCTGAACTGTATAGATCCATAGCTCTTGGAATACGCATTAAGGTAGCAACATCTCGTTGGGAATTTATGTCATAGTCCCAAGTTCAAGGGGATTGTTATTTGAAACACCGAAGTTTCAGGGATCACACAATGACAAGGAAGGGAATCAATTGTCACTCCTGTTAGGTCGACTTAAGCACACACAGTATGAAATGTGTGTCATGGTATAACTCTCACTGAGGTGAGTCAGTCACTACCTATACCATGCGAATTACAAGTCCAGTACTTCCTCAGCACTGACCCGAGTTATTCAGTTGACGTACTAAACGTAACTTAGTAACTCTAAATTCGGCTTTTAGGCTTTGATATAAGGTTGTGTTATATCCGATTCACTCAGAATCTCATCTTAGACTTACTAAGGCGACTATTTCTCCACATCACTCGTACTTACCCAAAGGTACGGTGATTATCAATATTGCACACCTAGTGCCAATATCATCAAGTCTTATCCTACCCGCTACTTAAGCGTCAGGATCGATTATCCGTGTGACAAGATAATCAGAAAGCCTAGTGACATTTTAGATATGCCTAATCATACAACCAAAAAGTTCACTACACACTTGTCCAAAACCAAAACTAGGATATGCTAACTAACTAAACTCTACGAAGACCAAGACTCAACATATGAGTTTTGAACACATCTCTTGGAGTAGGTTTAGTTAATGGATCTGCTATCATTTTGGCAGTAGATAAATATTTAACCATAACTTCTTTCGACTTAATGGTGTCCCTTACGAAATGGTAACGCCTCTTAATATGCTTGGCCTTCCTATGAAATTTAGGATCCTTCGCATATTGAATGGCAGCAGTATTGTCGCACCAAATTTCAACAGGATCATTAACTCATGGAGTTAGACCGAGATCCTGAAGAAAACTCCTTAGCCAAACTGCCTCTTGCGTGGCTAGGCAACAAGCGACATACTCTGCTTCCATAGTCGATAGAGCTATGCAATCTTGCTTCTTGCTGCACCAGGATATGGCTCCCTCACCCAGGGTGAAGACATATCCAGAGGTGGACTTAGACTCATCTAAGTCACCACCCCAGTCAGCATCAGTATCCCCCCTTAACCTTAGGTCTCCTCCTTGGTAGCAAAGTACCAAGTCAGTAGTTCCACGAAGATAACGCATTATCCTCTTGACGGCTTGCCAATGAGCGATCCCTGGGTTACTTTGGTAACGACTTACCAAACCTACCGCGAAGCAAATGTCAGGCCGTGTACATAACATGGCATACATTAAGCTTCCAACTGCACTAGCATATGGGACACTACTCATTTTCTGCTTTTCGTCATCTGTTTTCGGACATTGCTCCAGACTTAGGGTCAAGCCCTTATCTACTGGAGTGTCAACGGGTTTAGAGTAGTGCATCCGAAAACGCTCTAAGACTTTCTCGATATACGCCTTCTGGCATAGACCGAGAAGCTTCCTCGAGCGGTCCCTGATTATTTCTACTCCCAGGACGAACCTAGCTTCACCCATGTCCTTCATCTCGAAGACAGAGGACAGCCACCGCTTGGTGGCATTGATCATCTCCAGATTACTTCCAGCTAACAATATGTCATCAACATACAAAGTAAGAAACATAATTCCTACTTCTGTCTTTTTGACATACACGCAGTGGTCCTCTGAGACCATGGATAAGTCAAACGCAGTAATAGCTTCATGAAATCTGAAGTACCACGCTCGTGAAGACTGTTTGAGGCCATATATGGACTTTCTAAGACGACAAACCTTGTCCTCTTGACCTTTTGACACGAAACCAAAAGGTTGTACCATATATGTTTCTTCCTCAAGGGTTCTATTTAGGAAGGCAGTCTTCACATCCATCTGGCACAACTCTAAGTCCAGATGGGCAACTAGTGCTAGAAGTAGGCGAACTGAGGCTAATCTCACCACAGGAGAAAAGGTTTCCTCATAGTCCACACCCTCAACTTGGGTGTAACCTTTCGCCACTAAACGGACTTTGAACTTATCAACCGACCCATCCGCTCGACGTTTTACCTTGAAAACTCACTTGTTTCCAATGGCCTTTCGTCCAGGAGGAAGGCTGACTAGATCCCAAACCTCATTCCTAGCCATTGAGTCCAACTCATCCCTCATGGCGTCCATCCATTCTTCCTTATTTGGTGAGTCAATAGCCTCTACGTAAGAGGTTGGTTCTTCTATTTCCAAAGGCATGCAGAAGATGATGTTCTCTTCGATTTGGAAAAATCGGCGAGGAACTCTTCCACGCTCACTCCTTCGGGTGACACTAGGACCTGGTTGCGTTGTTTGCACAGGGTCCAACTCTTCTCTCCCCCTTTTCCTTCGAGGTACCAAACCTTGAGGAGAAGCCATTCGAGATACAGAATCTCGAGAAGGAGAGATGTCACTCCCACTTACCCCTTGGGGTGTGGGCTGGTCAGTACGAGGACTATCCTCATTTCCGCTAACTGGAGATTGAGGGTTTCCCTCGTGCTGGGGTTGGGTACCCTGAGCAGACAAGCTTCCCTCAGTAGGAATAGTGGGTGGTATACTCCCACTGTCTCCTACATCAGGAATTGAAACCTCATCCTCGGTGATACGGGTAGTATACATATCCTCCCCCTCACCGAGAGATAGGTGTGGTCGTAACTCATACAACTGTAAGTCCTGTTTGACTTCACCAATAGTTGGGAACTCATCCTCAAGAAAGTCAACATTGCGGAAATCAATTTCCCTCATGCCGCCAGTAGGATGTTCTCCGTACATTACATAACCTTTTGAATGTTCAGGGTATCTAATAAAGACCATCTTGGTGGCTCTAGGACCAAGTTTGCCATATCTATGGGTTAGGTTATGCACATACCCTGCCGACCCCCATGGCCGTAAGTGGTCCAGAAGAGGTTTCCTGTCATTCCATAACTCATACGGAGTAGTGGAAGCACTCTTACTGGGTACTCGGTTTAAAATGTAAGTTGCTGAAAGCAACGCATCACCCCAGAAGCTAATCGGGATATTAGCTTGAGCCATCATTGACCTGACCATGTCAAGTAAGGTGCGATTCCTACGTTCAGCAACACCATTTTGTTGCGGTGTGTACGGAATCGCAAGATGTCTAACTATACCCTTTTCCTCACAAAACTCTTTGAACATATCAGAGAGATATTCGCGACCACGGTCAGTTCGAAGAGTCTTTAACTCTCCGAGCAAACTTAGTCACTACTTCTGCTACGAAGCGTTTGAACACATCTAATGCTTCATGACGATGTGATAACAGATAAACATATCCATATCTCGAGTAATCGTCAATTAAAGTGAGGAAATAAATGGCACCATTACGTGCCTTAACATTCATAGGTCCACATATATCGGAGTGGATGAGGTCTAAGGTACCAAGCGCCCTAGAAGCCTTACCAAAAGGTTTCTTGGTCGCTTTTCCAGCTAAACAAGGTTCACATCTAGGCAATCTAACTGTAGTAAGTGATCCTAGTAGACCTTCTTTAGCTAGTCTAGTCATTCTTTCTTGGCCAATATGGCCGAGTCTAGCATGCCAAAGAATAGAATCATGATCTAAAGCAATAGATGACACAAAAGCAGAAGATGTATTATTACTATAATACTCATTGTCCAAGTCCAAAATAAGGAAATCATCTACTAAAGATGCGTGGCCAAACAAATTGCCACAATAAAAAATGTCTAAGCCGTCAATACTAGAAACAAACTGAAAACCTAATTTCATTAAGGAGACGTAAGACACTAAGGAACATTGGACCCCAGGAGCATAAAGAGCATCGTGAAGAAGTAACGACCTCCCTCCTCGCAACTTAAGCCGATATGTTCCAATTCCTAGAACGACTTCTGCAGTGCCATTCCCAAGAGTTACAGTGTGCGATCCCACCGAACAAGGGTGAAATTCCACAAACCCAACTTTGTCTCGAACAACGTGCTTGCTTGCTCCCGAATCTACAATCCAATTAGGAAAGGATTTAGCAACGAATGCATGGGAACAAACAAGTAGTTTAACAATGGGAAATGGAGAAAGTACCTTAGCAGGCTCGGGACAATCCCAAGCAAAATGGCCCTTCTGCCTGCAGTTATAGCACGTCACTCGTGCCATTTTATCCATCACCTTACCCTTGGGCTTTGATTGCTTCTTAGCAATTCCGCCTCTAGGGTCAAGTTTCTTAGAGGGATGAAGATTCTTCCTCTTCCCTCATCTGAACTTGTTACCCTTGGGCCTGTCCGCCCGAGCTACTAAAGCTACGGGGGGGAGCGCAAGCCTTCAGGCGCTCATCCTCCAACTCAAGGTGTTTGGTGATGTCGGCAAAAGTCTTGATGCTCGTGTTGTGAGTCATCATGGTGATGAACGGTTTCCACCTTTCGTCTCCAGCGGGAAGTGCACGGAGCAAGTTCGTCCACTGTTCACGTTCGGAAATCTCCACACCTGCCGCCCTCAGGTCGCTTAGCATGGCTTGCAAGGTTCGCATATGCTCGGTCATGCTTCGGGTCGAGTCCATCGTGTATGTCATCCACTTAAGATGCAATGCACGAAGTCTCGTCTCCGACGTTTGACCGTACCTGAGGCGGATATTATCCCACATCTCCTTAGCTGTGGGATAACCCTCAAACTCGCCTATAAGGTCGTTATGCATGCAGAAAAGTATAGTATAACGCACCTTACGGTCTTTTTTGCACCAATCTTGGTACGCAACCAAGCTGGACTTATACTCAGCAGTCTGAGTAATGTCCTTGTCATCCTTGTCCTTAGTCAAGGGGGCAGACATTGTGGTTGTGAGGCGTTCCACCACCTCACATTCTTCCAGAAGAAACTCAATCTTCCGGCGCCACATGTCATAGTTGGACCCGTCCAACCTTTCACTGGTGGTCAATTCACCAATCATGGAGTTCTTAGAAGTCATATCTACAAGTTCGGAAAAATGAACATTAGGCATATCTTGTACTTAATCAAAAAAATATCTCAAGATTATAATTCATATTATATGTTCGAAAATCTCGCTAAACTCATAATCATCACATATTCCATGAATCAAGATTTGAGATATTTTGATTATTAATAATCCATAATAAACACATTTTCATGGATACAATGTTAAATCACATTAACATTCCACACTTTATCATCACATAGACGTTTTAGAATTTATGCAAAACATATTTGCACAAACACAACATAAAACACATTTATTCATGTTAAAATGAGAAAGAACTAATCTATCATATATTAATCGAACATATAGCGATATGCGTATCAGTTTACATGCCACAATTTCAAAAGAATTTTTCTTTTACAAGTTTACATACATGAAACCCATTCATATGTTAAAACATTTTATCAGACATGTATAAAATGATACGATCAAATAATCATACAGCTTTTGCCCAAATAAAATAAACACATTATTATATTTTTCGAGGCTAAGCATGAGTTTAAACTACACAAGTTCTATAAAATTGGGAGCCAATTTTTAATAGGTTAAAGGGAGAGGGGGGTCGGCCCAGGCATGCTTGTCACTCCCTTCTCGAGGCTTCTCTTTCTTCGCCTCTCGCATGCCCTTTCCCCTTCTTCCTCTCTCTCTCTAAACTCCATACTTGCCGGTGCCCTTGCCTGCCGCCATGGACAGACCCAGGCGAGGCCCGGCCGGCATGGGAACCGAGCACCCAGCCCGCGCCCCTTTTCGGTTTTCTGCCCTTCGACTCTCGATTTCGGTGTGTGCCGGAATAAAAAAGCCTGGGAAGGCCCGGCCGCCATGGATTCCGAGCACCAAGCTCGGCGTCCACCGGCCTGCTGGCCTTTCCGGTCGTTTTCCGATACTACAACCTCCAAAATCCGGCCAAATGAGGAAACCGTCGCCGCCCCCTCTCTGAAGAAACTCCTCGATCTCTCTCTCTAGTCGCCCTACGTTCGAACCACCGGCACCATCACATAGATCGGCCGGCCGTGGTCTCGTCAGTGGGTGGCACTCGCGCAACGCGCCACTCAGGCGTTGGTGCGTGCGACCCACGCGCCGCCGTGTCTGGGCAGCCGGGTGTTTTGTGCGGTCCGGGCGACAGATCGGGGTTCGTGGTGGGCAAATCGAAGAGGAAAGAGAGAAAACGGATATCTCTCGGCGGCGCGTGCAACCCACGCGCCACCCCTCTGGGTCGGCTATGGCGGCGGCTGGTGGTACGTTTTCAAAACCACCCTCTCCCCCCTTTTTTTGTTCATGGGCAAGGGTCTAAATGTAAATCAAACACCCAAAGCGTAAAACAAACTACTGGGACGCATCAATTTAACAAATAAATTAGACATGCTTTTTCATTCTAAACGGGAGCAAAATAAACTAGCTCTGATACCACTGTTAAATGAATTGGGAGATTTAGGACATACCTAAATGTGCGGAAGCGTACAGATCTTTTACCATATTTTGCTCCACGAATGAATGTCCCGGAGGCTACCAGAGTCCCGGTTGAATACCACACCACAAACCCGACACACAACTAAAATGTACGTTTGAGAGAGAGGAAGAACAGATGTGATTGTATTCTTGCTTGGTATGCGTCTATTTTTGATCAAGGGATTAGGGGGTATTTATATGGCACGCAGCCAAACCCATTTACTAAAAATGGCCCCAAAATCCCTCCACTATCCCAACTAATGGGGAAGCGGCCGTTACTTTTTTTCGACTCAATCAACACCTTCATTATCCCCAACTAAAACCAACCCATCACAAGAGCAGTAAACCTGGGTCCAAGAGTCAGGGCGATCAGCAAAACTGAGCTTCGTTGCAGAGATGGTAATTTCATCAAACGCTTGGTGGGCATTGCACAAGGAGCCAGAGAACAGAGCATGTTGAGACTCAGAGATGAAAATGACCGATTCTTGACCAGGATTTCTGCTACGGTCGAGGTGGGCTATGATGAACTTGGGTCGGGAAAGCAGAGCTCGCCATGGCTTCGACACGCATCGGCACCGGCCGACGGACTCAGCCGGCAACCAGGAGAGTGTGTCGATGATGATTTCTTCTGGAAGGTTCGAGTAGCTTCGCATCTTCACCTTCTAACACTTACTGATCGGAAAGTTGGCCGGAAGTCCGGACGATTTCCGGCGAGGTGGGTTACTGGGTTTGATAAAAATCAATGATGCATCAGAATATTAGTAATACAACTGATGATCTATCGACCCAGTCATCGATATGAGTGTTCAGTCTTGATTACTCACATGTTTCACGTGGGAAAGCTAAATAGCCTTTTTGGGGGGGGATAAAGAGGGGAAATTTGCAGGCAACGCATATATCATAGGGTGTGCGTTTAAATGATTTTTTTTGCAACAACTTAGTGTTGCTTTTTGAGGGAAAAGATAATAGCTGAAATTGGAGGAGAAACATAAATTACTAAACTATCTTTCCTGAACTTATTAGACGAAAGTTGTGTGAGGAGACAGTGGAAATATTTGGGATTTTATGTTTACTCTCTCTCTCTCTTCCTTCAACCTCAGAAATTCCATCAACTCTCCCCACATAATTTCTGCTCTTTCATCTCTCTCAACCTCTCCACAGATTATGTGAAATTTTAGTACATTCACGGTGAATTTAGTGATTTTCAGCACAAATCTAGGAATAGGTGAGAAGAATGGAGTGAGGTAAGATATGTAGTGGTTCAACTTCAACAACACATCAACTATTTCTCTACTTCTCTACTGTTTCTGATGAAGGTGAAGAGCCTATGATAAAGGTGATCAGTTAATGCGAAGAGGAATGACTGAAAAAATCTTGCTCAAGCTGTAATTCTTGCTCGAGCTGCCTTCTCTCCTGTAAGATAGTACATTTTTGGACTATCTGTGTTTGTTCTTTGCTAGTAGTCTTGTTTTGTAATATACTTTGTAACTTGTGAGGCTTGCATCCCTTTGGCCGGGGCCCCTACTAGAACCCTAGGTTGAATAGATGTTGTTCCCTGTTGTCTAAGAGTGAATCCTTAGGATACTATTACACTCCTTCCCAAAATTTTCTCTTATGGTTCATAATGAGACCTCGAGTTTTAAACAAAGATCGTGTAAGAATATTCAGGAAAGTTTTTCCTCGATTTGGTGTATAATATGGCTTGTGCATCCAAAATGATCATGTATGTATTTTGATTATTTACACATTGTAATCCTTGAAATCAAGTAGTTAGGGCTT